>CM055274.1:97610632-98112833 GCA_029237695.1 Conchocele bisecta
TTAAACCTACCCTCAAAATGGTGTTTCATGCATTCTAGAACCAAACTAGATTGGTCAGTAAGCGAGGCTTACGGAATATACCCCCCGCGTGGGCCCAGGTACCCCTAAAATATGTACAAATTTCCAAGTGTGTGGGCTTGTGACCTTGACTCTGGGATTAGCGCGAGCGGCATGAACGTGAATTTGTCACAGGGTGGTAGAGGTCCATTGGAGCAATGAGTGTGTGAAATGTGAAGCAGATCCGAGCAAGGAAATAGAAGTTATAACCGATTTCTCTGATGTTAAGTTTTGTAAAGAGACTACCGTATAACCTCGAATTAACGCCCCCGGAGGCGTTACATTTTACAAAAGGGGGGGGGGGGGGCGTTTATTAGCCAGTAAAAAAAAAAAAAAAAAAAAAAAAGAAAAAAAAAAAAAAAAAAAAAAAATTACCAAGGACCACCAATTTCAAACACAAATAAAGATTTAAAGACTATTTGTGTTTGAAATTGGCGGTCATTGGTAAAAAAAAAAAAAAATTATTTGGGGGGGGGGGGCGTTATTAGCCATTAAAAAAAAAAAAATAAAAAAAAAAAAGGATTTTTTTTTTTTTTTTATTTTTTTATTTGGGGGGGGGGGGGGGGGGCGTTTATTAGGAGGGGGCGTTAAGCCAATGTTATACGGTATGTATGTGACGTTGACCTCGAGATCAGCGGGGATTTGTCACAGCATATGAAATATTAAGTATTTTCCATGAAAAAAGAAATAGAAGTTATAATATTTCTCTGATGTTAAGTTTTGTAAAGAGACTAAGTATGTGACCTTGACCTTGGGAGCAGCGGGGGTTGGACACTCGTAGATTTGTGACAGCATGATAGTACAACCTTAGAGGAATGCACAAGTGAAATAATAAGAATTTTCAATGAAGGAAATAGAAGTTATAACTTATTTCTCTGATGTTAAGTTTTGTAAAGAGTATTTGACCTTGACATTGGGATCAGCGGGGGTTGGACGGTCATGGATTTTGCACAGCATGGTAGTAGAGCCTTACAGGAATGCATGTGTGAAATATTAAGCATTTTAGATGAAGGAAATAGAAGTTATAACAATATTTCTCTGATGTTAAGTTTTGTAAAGAGACTAAGTATTTGACCTTGACCTTGGGATCTGCGGGGGTTGGACGGTCGTGGATTTGGCACAGCATGGTAGTAGAGCCTTACAGGAATGCATGTGTGAAATATTAAGCATTTTAGATGAAGGAAATAGAAGTTATAACAATATTTCTCTGATGTTAAGTTTTGTAAAGAGTATTTGACCTTGACATTGGGATCAGCGGGGGTTGGACGGTCATGGATTTTGCACAGCATGGTAGTAGAGCCTTACAGGAATGCATGTGTGAAATATTAAGCATTTTAGATGAAGGAAATAGAAGTTATACAATATTTCTCTGATGTTAAGTTTTGTAAAGAGACTAAGTATTTGACCTTGACCTTGGGATCTGCGGGGGTTGGACGGTCGTGGATTTGGCACAGCATGGTAGTAGAGCCTTACAGGAAGGCATGTGTGAAATATTAAGCATTTTAGATGAAGGAAATAGAAGTTATAACAATATTTCTCTGATGTTAAGTTTTGTAAAGAGACTAAGTATTTGACCTTGACCTTGGGATCTGCGGGGGTTGGACGGTCGTGGATTTGGCACAGCATGGTAGTAGAGCCTTACAGGAATGCATGTGTGAAATATTAAGCATTTTAGATGAAGGAAATAGAAGTTATAACAATATTTCTCTGATGTTAAGTTTACGGACTAAGTAATTGACCTTGACCTTGGGATCTGCGGGGGTTGGACGGTCGTGGATTTGGCACAGCATGGTAGTAGAGCCTTACAGGAATGCATGTGTGAAATATCAAGCATTTTAGATGAAGGAAATAGAAGTTATAACAATATTTCTCTGATGTTAAGTTTATCCGGACGGACGGACGGACGCACGGACGGACGCACGGACGGACGGACGGACAACCTGACTCCAGTATACCCCCCCTCAACTCGTTGCGGGGGGTATAAATAGTGCCACGGTGCGCCGTCTACGGCCATGAAATGGACATGTCACAATGACCAAAAGATACTGATGGATATAGCTGGGTTGGAAACTGATGTTGTATGTTTTGCTATGTGGCAGCAAATGGACATGGGCATGTCACAATGACCAATGCATGCTGATCTACTGCCAGTCAGCTGTCAGCAGCATAGCTAGAAATGGGGCAACTATTCATAGATGGTGGATTTTGGTTGTTATATGCACATAATTAATCATAGCGGCAAAGCAGTAGACATCATTCCAATGGGGGATCGTAGCTAGTTATTTCCCTTTGCAAATCTATTTATAACGATCTGGTCTTTTGTTTTATTTTAGCTCTTTTGGACCGGGTTTCTAAATTCAAAGGGAGATAACTGACTACGATCCCTCATTACATTGAAGCAGAAAACATTCTAAGGTTATGATTTTTGACAAGTTTTATTATATTTTCCTCCATGAAGCTGCCTGTTGTGAAAACACATTTGAAGTGACCGCACATGTGTACAGTCTCAATGAAATCAGTCTAATACATACATACAGCGTCACCTTTTCTGAAGATAAGTAATATTTAGAATTTCCCATGAAGAAAACGGTGCATTGCCAGAATGTACAGTATTAATGGGTTACTTTGGAATGCTTAATAGTGCCATCATACTATTGTAACCACCAATCATCAACTCATGATATTCATTGGTACAGCATCCAGAGCTCCAGATAAGGGGCGTTTTAGAGTATTTTACGCACTTATTTTAGCAGAATATGCACTAATTATCAAAAGTGGGAGTACAAAATACTCGCACCAATGTGAAAATATGCATTGATTTTCAAATTGAGTAGTGAAAATACTGTAATAAAGTTGAAATTACTTGACACCGTTTGCTTTTTGCAGCTAAAATTTTTATCTTTTGTTACCTATTTAGTAAGAAAATCAATAATACATTTAAAAAAAGTAAAATACACATTGAATTTCAAATCTGGAGGTATAATATTCTTTAGATACAAAACTTATCTGGAGCGCTGCCGCCTTAATAGTGAACCTCATGAATCATAGCGAGACATTTACGAATCACATTAAAAGTTGTGATTTAAGTGGTCGTTTGGCAGAACCGTATTGTACCGACTAGATCTGGTGCTAGACTGACCGTAAATGCCATAAGCCTCATTTCTCCATTCACAAAATGTGTTTCTACAACAAACCAGTCCAGCTAAATGACATATTGTGTTTTTAATACGGTCAAGTGTAGTTAATAAAATGGAAACCATGGTATATAGAGAATAGTAGGGTTTAGTGCCGTGAATTGGAAAAAAATATCTGGCAAGGCTCAGGAAACGGGATGGGCGAGGCTCTGCCGAGCACATCCATTTCCGTGCGCGCCAGATATTTTTTTCCCATTCTCGGCATTAACCTACTATTCTATTTATCCCGTCAACACCTACAAATGGCTGTAAAATGCAAAAATAGTATTGACTGGATATGTTTCACGGCACATACGCATTGTGTTGACGGGATAAAACTCGTTATATAACCACGATACATGCAGCTCATTTGTATTGTGGTATACCGAATGTTAACCCTTAGCCGCTACTCACAACAATTGTCGTCTGCTGTTGCTTTAATATCTTGCCTTATTTCTCAATAAAAACATGTTCTGACAGCACAAAAAAAATAAGATAGCAGTGTAAGGGTTAACCAACACCACACTCCTAGAATGAACCACAGACGGGGGGTGGAGTGGATTTTAGTAACATATGTCTGGTATATGAATGTGATCGACACCGAATCCCCAATTAATGGATCAGAAATGTGCGCCATCTTGACTGGCCAGTTATTGCATTATCATATTTGGTCCGCCATAACAAAAGGAGACTCATTGAATTTTTCATTTCTGCAGTTTCTGTTAAGCTAACATACTCATGTAACCGATTTGGATCTCATTTTTTTTGTTGCAGCCATCACAAAGACTAATAACAAAAAATAATACTAAAAAATAATGTACATATATGCGCTGATCTGACCGTGTGGATACACAATCTGATGTGGGACTACACTGGTCATAAACTCAACAAAAGCCTGTTTTATGTAATCGCGAGTCACATAATTACGTGTGGGATCCTTTTCACTTTTGCAACACCCCTCACACCGTCAGCATGAATAACTGAATGTGATGAATAAAGAGTTGACAAGTTCGGACCATAGATGCACATATGTTGTCCTATCCTTCTGTGGTTTAAATATGTTCACACCGAAAGCTGGCAACAATTGAACATATTGGTCAAATATAAAAGATGTGAAACTTTTACCTGTGAGAAAGCGGTTACATCTGTTTTCAGAATTTCAGGTTTTGGGAATTAGAAAGCATAATGGCATCTAAATGCACGATAATCCTCAAACCCAGGTTTGAGCTCGTCAAATCAGGGTTTCAGGAATCTATTTATAGAGATCTGGTCCTTTGGTTTATTTTAGCATTTATTTCTTATTGAATAACTTGCAAAAATAAAGACTGCTAACAGAGTAGACCCAGATCAGACTCCACATGTGCAGTCTGATCTGGGTCTACACTGATTGCAATACAATTAATAAGTGTGAAAATATTAATCTGGCGAATAATGTAGTCCCAGATCAGATTGTGCAGATATGCAGGATGATCTGGATCAACACTAGTCAAACTCACTATTATTACTCCTTCTCATGCTACATTTGCCCTTTATACAAGCAATAAGGCCCTAAACCACACAATTTGGAGCGGATTTCTGTAAATGAATTAACCCTTTCCCTGTTTTGCGATATTTCGACTCATCCAAATCAAAAACATCTGAATAAAAGAATGAAATGCTGGGTCAAATGATGGTTAAATTATCTAATAGAGTAGAAAACATTGTGGGAAAAGGAGAAATTGCTTGTTACAAGCAATTTCTCCTTTTCCCACAATGTTTTCAAAATCTTCTGCAGAGGCGTGAAAAGTCGTCTCTATCAGGGAAAGGGTTAAATGGGAGATAATTAGCTACGATCCTTCATTACTGTTCACATCAGCAGCTAAAACTAATCTTTATATTTTTTGGAACCAATAAAATAGTTTTTCACAATTTATTTTAGGTTTGGGTGGTCATGAGAATCGCAAATTATTTTTCTCTCTCTGTGGCTTAATGACATGTTTAAGTGAAAACCTCACACCTAAACGTGTGAGGTAAATTTATTGTCCAGTATGGTAAAACAGAAAGTTCTGAAAATTTCTCATCTTTGAAGCTATACATTGCCAAACATAATGATACCGTATACCCGATTGTTGGCACCTAACTAGACCGATAATTTATGTTGTGTATAGATCAAGCCCATGGGGGTCTTCCATGCCCCGCCCCCTTACCCAATGGTTTTGTCAACCACATATAATTTACATATTTATGTGAATAACATGTTACAAAGTTCAAAACCTCTCGGTAATAGTCAAGATCGTTTAGAAAGCGTTTATTACGGACAGCTGATAATTTCTGGGTTGTAAAATTTAAACTAATTGGGCTCGGAGAGCCCTTGTAACACACGTACTCGTGCCCAGGAAAGATATAACCACTTATGGTCAGATAATACAGTGAAATCTCACTAGAGATGTTTCACTATAATATCTAACCTCTTACAGTCATACAATATAGTGAAACCTCAGTACATCAAAAACATGCTTTAACAGCACTTTAGAATAATTTACAACATGCTTTGACAGCACTTCAGAATCATTTCCATTGGAAATGATTCTGAAGTGCTGTCAAACCATGTTTTTATCGAGAAATAAGGCAAGATATAAAAGCAACAGCAGACGACAATTGTTGTGAGTAGCGGTCTAAGGGTTAAAATGTGTGAATAACCCTTTTCATGCTGAGGATACGTCATTATGTTTGTGGAAAGTCCTAAATATTTTCCTTCTATGTGCTCAGAAGTATAAGTCGTGACTTTCATTGAGAAATAACAAAACTAAAATATTTAATAAATTTCATACCTGTAAAGGTGTATAGGATAATATCTTTAACCCTTTTACCCCCAAGTAACTGGAATGGACTGTGGTATGTTAATTTTGCAACCAATCCAGCCGTCACAAAATGATAATCAGACTAGTCCGTTTATGAAAAGGGGGTGTTTTTTTCTCTGAAAAATATGAAAATCACTTGCAAAAAGTGCAGATCCTGATGAGACGGCTCGTCACGAGCCGTCTCATCTGGATCTACACTTTTTGCCAATACCACTATACAGGTCTGTGGTGTTGAAAGGGTTAATATTTTTATAGGACAGATGAATGGGTGGCAGCAGTCATTGAAATCACCCAGCGTGACATTCTTGCACTAATTGCCAATTCCACTGATTGCGCAACAACAGACCCAACTATTGCCCAATGTACACCACTGGGCGAAAGTGTGCTGAACAATACATTACAAACACATTACAGCCCATCAAAACTTTCCCACAATAGGACTAAATACATCTCCCACAGTTTCTAGACAATTGTGCAATGGATGATACCAAACTGTGAGAGAAGTCGGTAAAAAACTGTGAATAATCTTCAGCACCTGTCCATGATGGCAGTGGAACAAAACCGAAATGTCTGGCCTGCTACCAATGTGATAATTCGGTGATAATGGTCTCTTTGTGGCACCAATTGCAGAAGAATCTCAAAACATGGTGTACATAATTTTTTCAAATGTGGGAAAACGGACAGTTTATCCTTTTCAATTTCAATACACCATTATATTGTGAACTATTGGCTCATACAGATATGATTGAATCTAATAACATGTGTGTAAGTGTATTTCAAATTACCGTAAAGATTCTAATAGACGAGCGTCTATTAGAATCACCACTGGCTCCGAAGTCCTGGGTTGGCGTTTAATAGAGGCAAGTATTATTGAGCAAAAGGAAAATGATAAAAATATACAATTTTCTGCTATCTGAACAAAAACATAACGAAGGGACGTTACTCTAAAATGTCTGGACTCGATTGTACTGTCTGTCAATTTATGGACATTTTGGACCAGTGCGATAAATTTCGGCCCACGGCCACGGCCACAGCCAGAACAATACATATTTATTTGTGCTCATCTCCTAGGAATATCGGCCAACAATCCAACATGATGTCAATTTCACCCATAGTATACGAGATGGGTTTGAGATGCTAAATGAAAATGTCGTCTCCGTAACCGTGTAAATTCTGATCGCCCTGTGTCCGTGCAAATAGCTACTGCCGATGAGGAATTTACTGTGACACCGGATAAAGTCGTATTTGGCTTCCGCTTTTGAAAGTGAAAGTTACAATTATGTTTTTTCCCCCCTCCCCCGATTTTCAAGGAAATTGCCTTCGAAATAATGGAAAGAAAAGAAATCTAGTTGGACAATTAGCTCCGATTTTGTTTAAGTTAGTACTGGGCGTGTATTAGAGGCACTAATTTCGTGAAAATCAGCCAAAAAATTGGTCATTTTCAACGTATAAAGTGGGGGTTGGGCGTCTATTAGAGCATGGGCGTCTATTAGAATCTTTATGGTATATAGTGTTTTATTTATTGTGGCTGTGACTGGAGAAATGGGCTTATGGGTTTTGCGACCAGTGTAGATCCAGAGCAGACTGCATTTGCCATTTCATTAATACAACACCCGTCATGCTTCTAACAAGCAGTATAGATCATTATCAGGCTACATACAGGTGTGTGCTATTTGATCTGGATCTACACTGGTCACAAATCCCATCAGCCCTATTTCTCCAGCCACAGCTGGAAGTAAACTTTGATCAGCCATTTTGACTTGAATTTCGGAGATTATTGAAATCCTTGTGCATAATATTCTGAAATCACATTTAAATGACTATGTGACTAAAAGATGCATTGCCAATTTCAATTTTCAAATGAGATAATGATATTAATTATTTGTGGCTGTGACTAGAGAAATGGGGCTTTTGGGATTAGTGTCGGATGTAGCTCCTGATCAAATAGCACACTCCTGTAGCCTGATAATGATCTATATATCTTGTTAGAAGCACATCAGGTGTTTCATTGATAGAAGGGCGGACAGTGCAGATCCTGATCAGACTGTGCGGATGCACAGGCTGATCTGGATATCTACTGGTCGGAAAACCTGTAAGCCCCATTTCTCCAGTCACAGCTACAAGTACAGTCAATACACATTCGATAATGTGCAGGCTGATCTGGGACTACATTGGTTGTAAACATCATAAGAACTTTTTTGCGAGCTGGCGACCCACATAACACAATTCATCGTGGCTGTAACCCTTTCTACAGAGTGAGTGAGTGAGTGAATAGGGTTTAACGTCCGCTTTTCTGACATAGAGGTACAAGCCTCAGGGAGTCTACACGCAGACGGGTCAACGGGGTCGTGTCCCGTATCCACCTGTCCAAGGGGGGTAAATCCCAACTTCAGAACTCAATATTTACAATCAAAATATATATTCAGTCCTGAAATTAGAACAACCTGATCTGGTGCCAGGCCCTCGCCACACCAGCATCATTTATCCCATCCCCTAAAAGTAATAGGATTAGCGCTAATCTTACTTTTATATATGGGGCATAGCCCGACTCAACTCTCACATACAAGAAAGCCAAAAATGTACATGAGGGCCAAATCCGGTATAGTGGGTTCCGGAAAGTATGAACCCAATCGTTAAGCCAGTTTAGTCGCCTTTTACGACAAGCAATGGCTACTGCAGCACTATTCTCAGGATCAGTTGATCCCGCCCCGGTGCCTGCACGGGGCCTTTCTACAGAGAGAAATTGGAAAAATAAAACACATTTTCCATTTGAAAATGAGTGTAACATCAGCGCAGAATAATTACATCAAATTCCTACTGGTGGTTTTGCACATATCGTGTTTCAATTAAGCTCCACGGCATGTGTTCATAACATGTCTCGTGACTAGTTACACGCGACAAGTGAATTACCAGGTTTCCTGTTGACGAACACATTATCGTGTTTTAAAAACTATAATTATTATTCCATGTTATTACATCAACAGGAAATTCAATCTTACATGCATCGTCTACCAGTATAACATGTTGCTCAATGCATATGATATTCACCAATAAATCCTCCTGTGATTGACCAGGCAGTTGGGGAGAAGATATTGGAAACTGTTAACGATGATATCAGCGGACATAAACTGTGTGTAAATCACCAGCACAGATGCACAGGCTGACCTGTGTTTAATAATTGACTGATTATTGGTGTTTAACGGCCTATCAACAGCTAAGATCATTAAGTCTGGCCAACTATCCCGTATTTAATGAGGGAAATTCCCCAAATCAGAACATTTATAACATGTACAAGCAACGAAAGGGAATTTGAACTGTTTTGTTTTGTTTGTTTGTTTGTTGGGGTTTAACGGCTATCAACAGCTAAGGTCATTTAAGGCTGGGTCAATGGGTTTAGTACTAAATCCCATATATTACCTGTACAAGTACATGTACATGTTCAAGTACATGTACAAATTGGGGGAAAATCCCAAAATCAGAACTGAATATTTACAATAACAAAATATATATTCAGCCCTGACATCAGAATAATCCTGATCTGATGCCAGGTCCTCGCCACATCAGAATCACTTGGCCCCTCCCAAAAGCAGTAGGATCAGTAATAATCTTACTACTTTTATAATGGGCAATAACCCAATTCAACTCCCAGGTAACTAAAGAGACAAAGATAAAAACGTACCTGAGGGCCAAACCAGGCAAATAGTGATTCCTATAAGGAGGAACCCATACCGTTAATTTTACGCCGTCTCATTCGCGCCACCACCACCCATGAATTTGAACTGAATAGGACAGTGGGTTGGGTAGGATAAGTTGTGGTTATGCGATTTATATATGAAACTGTCCTTAATATCATGTTCCATGCGGAGCTGTTAATAATATGACATAACCAACCAATAATGTACTTAACTATGATCCCTTAAGTTTACTTGGTAGTAATATACATCCTGCGAATTCAGGGTAAACCTCAATTGATGTTCTTATAACATTATGACACAATCGTTTCGTTTAAATGACATTACTGAATAGATGTAAGGCTTTAAGTTTATTCATATATGCAGAATTTGTTATGCATACCTGGGTATATTGGGATATGATTGTCTATGAAGGTGGTAATCCTACCGGGATGATGAAAGTTGGTGAATGTTATATCTGTTGGTAATGAATGGGAACAGCGAATGTATCAATAGGCCAGCGATCAGGATCGGTGCAATATGTTACACATACATATGTGGCTGTGAATGGAGAAATGGGGCTTATCGGTTTTTGCGACCAGTGTAGATCCAGATCAGCCTGTGCATCCGCAGTCTGATCAGATCTGCACTGTTCGTGATTCCATCAATGAAACACCTGTTAATTGCTTCTAACAAGTGAGCTATTTGATCAGGAGCTACCCTGGTCACAAATCCCATAAGCCCCATTTCTCCGGTCACAGCCGCAGACATGACTGTGAATGGAGAAATGCGGTCTATGGTACTTGTGACAAGTGTAGATCCTGATCAAATAGCATGCTCTGTAGCCCGATAACGATCTGTATTTGCTTGTTAGAAGCATGACTGGGTGTTTAATTCATGGGATGGCAAACAGTGCAGATCCTGATCAGATCAGACTGTGTAGATGTGATGCACATTCTGATCTGTATCTACACTGTTCACAAAACCCATAAACCACAGTCACAATGGCTGTGAATGAAGAAATGGGGTTTATTCTAAGCATTGCACGTCAGTCTGAACTCCTGCTCTGCTAACGCACTCCAGCGACCCGATAGGGATCTATAGTGCTTGTTAGAGGCACGATAAATGTTTCACAAATTATATAGCGAACAGTGTAGTCCCTGATCAGACTGCGCGGATGCGCAGGCTGATCTGGGACTACACTGTTCGCAAATATAAGCCATATTTCTCCAGTCACAGCCACATATTAGTTATGTGAAACTGTAGGTAATGGTTGGTTCTATGCAGGGATCGTTATGGGAACATTTACTTACTATTCCCACCAGTCCATTATAAATATTACTATGTAAAATAATTTGTAAATACAAAAGGCCGAGAAAATTCATTTGCCGATTCTCATCCCCACCCATCCCTAATGTTTTATTTCTATATGTTTTCAAAATATGCATTTTAATTTTTCTTTTAATATTTCTTTTAAACTCGTTTCAATGAAACTAGTTTAAACAGTTTCAATGAACAAGTTATTCCAACATTTAGATGATAAATATTCCTTGGCCGAAGGGGTCAAGAAATGTGATAACAAAAGTACATGTTGACAATTAATTGTACAGTGTAACCTCTAAAGTGGAGACCCTGGTGTGGGTAATTTTGAGGAGTTTCACTGTCATTTATCGCAACTGATGACACTGTCTGTTCATGATTGCAGAGCACGAAAACATGTCTTGTAGTAGTGGTCATATGCCGGATTTACAGTGCAACATCTCTATACAGGACACCCCAGGGTGTCCGTATATAGAGGTTCCACTATAATATTTCTGAAATTTCTGAAATTAAAATTATTATGAGTTCATAAAAAGTTAATACACACACAAAAGCAACTTGCACAAACCTGATAGAAATTAAATAATTCCATATATTTAATTATACACATCGAATGGCTGATGCTTAAAACAGTTGGTCACATCAAGTTGCATTCTAACTTATAGCAATAGCTTATATCATCAAATGAAGATTTGCTGACATATGTATACCTGACTTACGAGTGATATTCAATCTAACATTTGTAATATAATTACGACAGCGATATTAACCCTTACACAGCTATCTTAATTTTTTAATTTTTGTCGTCTGCTGTTTATTTTCTATTTTCCATTTTTATCATCAAAAACATACTTTGACATGCAGCACTTTAGAATAATTTACAACATGCTTTGACAGCACTTCAGAATCATTTCCATTGGAATCATTTCTGAAGAATGATTTCCATTGGAAATGATTCTGAAGTGCTGTCAAACCATGTTTTTAATGAGAAATAAAGCAAGATATAAAAGCAACAGCAGACAACAATTGTTGTGTGTAGTGGTCTAAGGGTGAAATACTATTTAGTGCTCATAAAAGTTAATACACACAAAAAGCAACTTGCACAAACCTGATAGAAATTAAATAATTCCATATATTTAATTATACACATAGAATGGCTGATGATTAAAACAGTTGGTCACATCAAGTTGCATTCAAACTAACTTATAGCAGTAGCTTATATTATCAAATGAAGATTTGCTGACATATGTATACGAGTGATATTCAATCTTCTATAGAACATTTGTAATATAATTACGACAGCGATATTAAAATTTAAACTTTCCAGACATTTCACTCAGGATTCTGACCACTCCATCTTGTAAAGACATTTATTATTCTATGTTGTCAGTTATATGTCACTGTGACGGAATGGGGCTTATGTGACCAGTATAGCTCCTGATCAAATAGCACACTCCTGTAGACTGATAAAATCTACATTGCTTGTTAGAAGCACGACGGGTGTTTCATTGATGGAATGGCGAACAGTGCAGATCCTGATCAGACTGTGCGGATGCACAGGCTGATCTGGATCTACACCGGTCACAAAACCCGTAATTCCCATTTCTCCAGTCACAGCCACATATGACCATGAACATCAGCTAGGAGATATCATAAGGTATTGTACAGCAAATATCTAGTACAGTGAAACTGAACACCATGGAAGATCCATTTTAGACATTTCACTGTCAAACACGCATTTAACCCTTTGAACCCGAAAGCCCGCTATAGCGGTTTATGCAAACAGTGCAGATCCCGATGAGCCGGCTCATAACGAGCCGTCTCATCAGGTTCTACACTTTGTGAAAGTAATTTTCATATTATTGAGAACACAAACATTCCCTTTTCATAAATGGACTAGTTTAAAAATGATTTTGTGACGGTTGGATTGTTTTCAAAATTAACATATCAAAATCCATGACAGTTACTTAGGGGTGAAAGGGTTAAGCATGCCAAGTCGCACTTTAGTGCTTTGAAATCATGAATAGACATTATCCAATGTTGAATGTTGTTCCATATGAGCAATACATATACATATGCATACATTTTCTTACAAAACAACAGATGTAGGTGTGGTGAACCATTTTAGATTGGTTCAGCAAGGCTATATACATTTAGTAAGCTTTTATTTAAAGTAAGCTTTAATAATACAATATGTTGTACAATTCTGCAGTAATCAGGAACCCACACTTCTAACGTTTCCGCACAAGGCTTTTATCTAAAATGGATGCCACTTAGAGTTTAGTAGAAACTAATTCCTTGATAAAGGCCTAAATGTGCTGAAACGTTGTAAATGTGGGTTCCTGCAGAATTGTTCAATATATACAGATAGATAGGAATATATACCCGTCTCAGCGAAGAATTACAATATCCTTCCACCACTGAAATATCCTGATCTGGTGCCAGGTTTCTGTATCACACTTAGCCAAAGGCATAGTCCCCTACTGTCCATGGGATACTTCTGAAACTGGCAGTTTGCTCATAAAACATACCAGATTTCCAACCCCAAACTCGGGTTATTTCATTGGTGAACCAGACGATTAACCCTTAAGAGGCGGGAACCGAAAATTGTCGTTTGCTGTTGTTTCATATGTTTCATATTTTGTCTTATTATTTCATAAAAACATGGTTTGACAGCACTTTAGAATCATTTCCATTGGAAATGATTCTAAAGTGCTGCTAAACCATGTGCTTGTTGAGAAATATGGAAAATATATAATAATCAGCAGACGACAAAATTTAACTCAGAATTGTAAGGGCTACGGTAATTTGTCAGTTCAAATAGTTCAGATGGGCTGGTCACTGTCTTTGGAATAATACAACCAGCTGACCGACATGTACTTGTCATGGCAGAGACTAAATGGAGACATTTACGACACACGGCTACTCCCGGGACAGTTAATTTAATGTCATCCCAATATCTCCCGATATTAAAGAGCTTTTTAATACCATTAAATATACGCCATTGAACATTGTGGGAGTCCAAGATAGTTAACTTGTCAGTGGTTTTATGACGATGACGATTTCGGGGGAAGTTAAGATGGATGATTACTGCTACATAAACAGACTTTGATCTCGTCTGAACACTGGATAAGTAAATTATTATTTTGTTCTATTTTCGTTCATTTCTACACAACAAATATATAGCTAGGGTCTACTGACCGAAATATTTTGATTTCTTTCCACACACAATTGAGAGTGAATGACAACAGCTAAGGTCATATTGAGACGTAAAGGATCTTGGTATAGTCTCACCCGTAGTGGGATGGAGCTACAGTGAAACCTCTCTAAACCGGACACCCTGGGGATGTCCCCAGGGTGTCCGGATTAGAGAGGTTTCACTGTAAATAAGGTATTTGATCATTCTGCGCCATAGTTGTTCTCTGCGATCACGAACAGACATTATCACCAGAAAGAAATGACCAAGAAACTCATGAAATACGATCACAGGTGTTTTCTTGTTGTCCGGTTTTGATACTTACCAGTAATTTATGAACTGTTCCATTTATCGGGAAATTAATATTTAAAATAAAAATACGGACAACACTGCATATCCTGATGATCCTATTACGAGCCGTCTCATCTGGATCTACAGTGCTTGCTCATATTGGATGCATTACCCATGCGGTTGTCATAGTTACGGTTGAAATTCGCATCTTACCTGAAGCGATGTTAAATAATGACCTTTGATATGCTGCTACT
Organism: Conchocele bisecta; assembly: GCA_029237695.1. NCBI lineage: Eukaryota > Metazoa > Mollusca > Bivalvia > Lucinida > Thyasiridae > Conchocele > Conchocele bisecta. The sequence goes on from CM055274.1 coordinate 97,625,435, forward strand.
TTGACATGACACACAGTGACAGGTCAGATGTTCAACTTTAATTTCAATATATGTGGCTGTGACTGGAGAAATGGGGCTTATGGGTTATGCGACCAGTGTAGATCCAGATCAGACTGTGCATCCGCAGTCTGATCAGGATCTGCACTGTTCGTGATTCCATCACTGAAACACCTGTCAAGCTTCTTAACAAGCAATAATAGATCATTATCAGGCTACAGGAGTGGGATATTTGATCAGACGCTACACTGGTCACAAATCCCATAAGCCCCATTTCTCCAGTCACAGCCACATACAGCAGCTGGAGCTATGAAATATCAAATTGCCAATCTATTAAGTTGTCATAGTCAAATCTATGTCATCATGTCCTACCTAAATTCACATGAACTACCCTCAGGTATTTGCCGGTAATCTAAAGATTTATTTATATTAGGCGTTTTTTTTTTTTAAATCCTCAATAAAAACATGTTTTGACAGCACTTGAGAATCATTTCCAATGGAAATTATTCTGAAGTGCTGTCAAAGCATGTTGGAAATTATTCTAAAGTGCTGTCAAAGCATGTTTTTGATGATAAAAATGGAAAATAGAAAACAGCAGACGACAAAAAATCAAGATAGCAGTGTAAAGGTTAACCATTTCACATCAATAAATGACTGGCATTGACTTTCTCTCGCTAATTGTTGCACTATTGAATTGTTTAATCCAATTTCATGTTGAGAACACGCAAGTTTTCTGACGCAAACCATAAATATTATTCTTATTTATCCAACAAAATATATGTTGTGACCACTCATTAGAACCGTCTCATTGAGACGGTTCAAATGAGTGGTAACAATATAAATTTTGTTGGATAAATAAAGAAAAAAGCACAAAAAAAACCCACCCAGAAACATTTGAAAAAACTTGAAAAAACTTTGAAACCTGTGAATGGGTATCTCATTCAGTAAAGATAAAGAAAAAGAATTCTGTAAAAAACATTGCAGGTCCTGATGAGATGGCTCATCTGTGTCTACAATGGTTGCAGTCACATGTATTTTATTTATAGCCTATCATTGAAATGATTAACCCATTACATGCCGAATACACCTTTACGGGTATGAACTATTTTAAATTTTTATTTTATTTTTATTTTTCTTATTTCTCAATGAACGTATATGTTGTGACCACTCATTGGAACCGTCTCGATGGTGGTCACGACATATACTTCTAAGCACATGTAAAGAAAAACACAAATGACATATCCTCAGCATGAAATGGGTTAACCCATTTCAGTCTAAGGATACAATAATTTTTATTGGAAAAAATCTCATTCTTTTGTTTATTTCTCCATAAAGGTATATGTTGTTACCACTCATTTGAACCGTCTCGTTGAGACGGTTCAAATGAGTGGCAACAACATATACTTTCGAGATGAAATGAAGAAAATAGGATTTTCCCCCCTAAAAAGTTTCATACTACTATAAGTGTATCCCGTCTTTAATGGGTTAACAAATGATAAATCCTATTTCTATGAATCATCTACAGAATTTATTACAACATAATTTGCATTGGACGAGAAAACGAGCATAAATATATTAATTAACAATTTATTCTGGAACAAAATATCCAGGGATTCCGCTGGCGATCGCCACTTTCGCAATTGGCTATAACAAATTACAATTTTCGGGAAAAAACTAAAAAAAAAACCTTTTTTTTTCTTTGAAAATTGTAATTTTTTATCGCCAATTGTTTTATTTTTTTTGAAGTGGCAATTTTTTTATTTTCCCCAGCGGAATCCCTGAATATCCCATTCTTGATGATACAAAGGCCAACGGTCCTATTTCAGTCTGAAATAGTTACAAATCAACGGTGATATAGCAAACAGCGTACAGAAAATAAGTTGATGGACAAATTATGCTAAGTAAGAACATGCATTGCAGATCTATAGACAGGTGAAATGCATTTTAATGTTCGAAAAACACACCACTACATCAATTCTGACTTAAACTTGGTATCAACTTTTATTTTCCCCATGATTTGTGTGACAATCTGTCATAATAATTGTATCAACTGTTGACACCTTCATGCTAGCACTATGGGGAGGCTAATAATTATGCACTAGAAATGATTTAATAGCAAATTGAAACAGATGGTCTTGTTAAAGGTGGTCGCAGGTAGAACAAACCACCGAATTAAAGCCAAAAATAACCTGGCCGTCCCGAAGTACGCACACAGGAAAATCTGCATGTTTAGTTTGAAAGCCCAGATCATGATATCATACAAATGCATACAACCTGATTTTCTTTTCATCAGTTTAATATGCTGTTGTAAGTAGATTCATATGACCGTTAGATGTTTTTTCTTTGACCATTAATTATGGCTTTTCAACACCTTTTCAAGACCTCTTTCCTAATATTTGCAAACAGTGTAGATCCTGATGAGACGGCTCGTAACGAAGGTATTCTTCATTCCAGTTACTTAGGGGTGAAAGGGTTTAAGGTATGTATATTTCATATGACCTTCAAACAATACAGAACCTGATCAGCCGCATGAAAGTACAGGCTGGTCAGTGTTGGAATTATTTTCACACATCAAGTTGCTGTCTTTCCCAGTAATAGCCATCTTTTAAATGTCTATTTTTAAAATGATTATATACCAGCTCAAATGTTGAAGATAATAATGTTGCAGAAACTTGAGTTGATCGTAAACTGGAGAGTGATACAGACGGAAGAGCTATTTTAGGATAAAATCAACAAGCTGAAAGTTTAAATCATTATCATCAAAAGTAATCGAAGAGTCAGATGACCAGTTGACTGGAAAGTACTGGTTCTGCTCAGGAAATCAGTAAATTGACTGGGAAAATAGTTTGTAAATTGTAATAGGAGTCCTCAGTGTTTCTGTTCTATTTTAGCTCTCAAGTACACAACGTGCCTATACAACAAGAACTGGATTTGTTAAACAAAGCTAAACCCTCGCTGGGAGCCTTGACAATATAATAAAAAAAAAAAAAAAATAAAAAAAAAAAAAAAAAGAACTCCGCAAGTCCTCGGTGACCATGACCTTGGTCAGTCAGACGTGGGTCATATGCAAAACAAAGCACACTCCCTACACCCAATGTGGCCAAATATTATCGAAATCGGTGAAGCTGTTCAGGAGTCATCGAGAAATGAAGTGTTACTATAAACGTATGCTCTATCCCCTCTTGCCTATCAGCGAGCGGATAATCAAAGCTAACATTTATCTGATTTAAGACTAGTCAACAATGGTTGAAAAGGCCATAAGCCCCATTTCTCTAGTCACATACCATCTTATCTTCCCTTTTTATATTCCTACAAATGTCACAGGCTTCTGCTCACTGATCAGGGTTTACACTGGTCACAAATGCCACAAACCCCATTTCTCCATTTACAGACGATGCCAATGTCAAGACTCTTCGCTCATCTCAAAACTTCCATTACTACATTCCTAAACAGTACACACGTTACAATGTCACAACTGATCAGGGTCTACACTGGTCGCAGTAGCCATAAACCCCATGTCTTCAGCCACAGCCACATATACAGGAGCTAGACTGGCCCACAAAGGCCACAAGCTCCATTTCTCCAGTCACAGCCAAATGTTATGCCAATATCAACTTTAACCACGTTGCATGTGGAGCGCAGTGGCCTGGTGGTTAGAGCGTTAGACTGCTGATCTAAAGGTCGTGGGTTCGAGCCTCACCGGAGGCGCTGCGTTGTGTCCTTGAGCAAGACACTTTATCCACACTGCTCCAGTTCACCCAGCTGTGAATGGGTACCGATAATTCGTAGTTGCTCTGTAAATACGAATTACCGGCTTCTCTCAAAAAATCTCTACCTCCGTTCTTTCTCCCATTCTTGGGAGACGGCATGCAAGGTCCTCGAGCCAGTGCCGCCGTTAAAAAAAAAAAAAATTTCTCTTCAAAAGCATGTTTTGACAACACTTTATAATCATTTCCAATGGAAATGATTCTGAAGTGCTGTCAAACCATGTTTTTGTTGAGAAAGAAGACAAAATATGAAACAACAGCAGACAACAACTTTTATTTCCCACATTATACAACACTCATACTTGACTCCCCATCTTAACTTCTATTTTTAGATTTCTACAAATGTTGTCATGTCACAGAAATCTGTCCACTAATCAGAGTTTACACTGGTCGCAATAGCCACAAGCCCCACTTCTCCAGTCACAGCCCCACTTCTCCAGTCACAGCCCCATTTTATGCCAATGTCAATTTTGTTTTACCTTAATACAACGCTGAATTATTTTTGTCGTCTGCTGTTTATTTTTTATTTTAAATTTTTCTCTTCAAAAGCATGTTTTGACAAAACTTTAAAATCATATCCAATGGAAATGATTCTGAAGTGCTGTCAAACCATGTTTTTTGTTGAGAAAGAAGACAAAATATGAAACAACAGCAGACAACAACTTCAGTTTCCCACATTCTAAGGGCTAGCACTGACACTTAACTCCCCATATTAACTTCCATTTTTAGATTTCAACATAATTCGTCATGTCACAGAAATCAGTCCACTAATCAGACAGACTGATCAGGGTTTACACTGATCACAATAGCCACAATATCCACGATAGCCACAAGCCCCATTTCTCCAGTCACAGCCCCATTTTATGCCAATGTCAATTTTGTTTAACCTTAATACAATGCTAATTTATTTTTGTCGTCTGCTGTTTATTTTTATTTTTTCTCTTCAAAAACATGTTTGACAACACTTAAGAATCATTTCCAATGGAAATGATTCTAAAGTGCTGTCAAACCATGCTTTTGTTGAGAAAGAAGACAAAATATGAAACAACAGCAGACGACAACTTTTGTTTCCAACATTATACAGGTTAACACTCATACTTGACTCCCCATCTTAATTCCATTTTTAGATTTCTACAGAATTCGTCATGTCACAGAAATCTGTCCATTAATCAGACAGACTGATCAGGGTTTACACTGGTCGCAATAGCCACAAGCCCCACTTCTCCAGACACAGCTACATTTTACGCCAATGTCAAGTTTGTTTAACAGTGACACTTGACTCTTCTCAAAACTTCCATTTTTAGACTTCTACAGATGTTGCCATGTCACAGAAATCTGCCTACTGCAACAATTTCCAACAATTATAATTACAACCCCTTGATTATTCTCGGGAACAAAACCACTAAAATATTGCTGCGTCTATTTTTATCCAAATAAATATGGTCAAGCGGTCATTGATGAAGCTGAACTGTCCTCTGAAGTTAATAAAATGCCTTCAATGACACAACTCATAAATCGTGCTCCAATGATTTTATGTCAAAGCAGCAAAAATTGATCATTATCACAAAGAGATCACCACCAATTACGAGTAATTATCCTGCTACCGAGCATGACATTGGGGAGGTTGTGGGAGGACAAAAGGGACTTGGAACATTTGCTGAAGAAGTAGATACTGATGTTTTAGACATGAAAGTGACTCGACTGATTGGGGAATTAACATTATACTCACAAAAACATGGTTTGATAGTATTTCAGAATCATTTCCAATGGAAATGATTCTAAAATGCTATCCAACCATGTTTTTACGGAGAAAAAAATATCAAAATAAGAAAGAACATCAGACAACAATTTTCGGTTCCCGCCATTTAAGGGTTAACCCTTTGAACCCGAAATCCCGCTTTTTCGGTTTATGCAAAAAGTGCAGATCCAGATGAGCCGGCTCGTAATGAGCCGTCTCATCAGGATCTGCACTTTTTGAAAATAATTTTAATATTTTTGAGAACAAAAACGCCCCCTTTTCATAAATGGACGAATCTGAAAATCATTGTGTGACCATTGGATTGGTCGGAACATTAGCAAAGCACAGTCCATTCCAGTTCCTTAGTGTTGAAAGGGTTAAGATACACGTAGACTCCCATCTCTGAATGTAGATTCTAATGGTTCTAAATAAATGTTATATAGAGTGACTTGAGATTTGGGGCTTACGGCATTTCCGAATAGTGTAGTCCCTGATCAGCTTAAGCATCTGCAGACTGATCAGAGTCTGTATTTACAATCAACTGCCTTTGTTTAAATGTCAAATACATGAAAAGAAAGTCACAATTTTCTAACAGAAATATTGGCGACTCGCATTACAGCGACGAATCAGAATCTATGACAACTAAAATATAACCATCGAAACGAAAGTAGCATAAATCAAAAACAAAATACAACACCACAAAGGAATACATGTGTTTCAAATTTGATATTTTTACGACAGAACTAATAATGCCAACCCAATTTTATGATAATTAATGTTAAACAAACAGAAATGAATGATTTAATTATATGGTCTAAACAGCATAATGACTGAATAATAACAACAGTGTAATTGTCAGACAATAAAAAAGCTGGTAAAAACAACTAAGACAGAAAATAATATCCTTTGCCAAGAGTCAGGGGCCCGTTTCACTAAACTTCATACAACTGCAATGTTTGTAAGTGCAAATTTCAATTGATGGATTTACATTTATTGACCATAGGCTGCATATGCAGCCTATGCTCAATAAATGTAAATCCAATAATTGTTTACAAGAAAACGTTGTTAGTGTGAAATTTGCAGACTGTCATACTTGCAAACATTTTATTTGTACAAAGTTTGGCGACATGGGCCCCTGGTCTACTAAATATGACGCCAGTGGGATGCAAATACTAAGAAAGTATTTTTGTCATGTCTCGGGCTGGGATTGAACCCGCAACCCTCTAAGCCACAGACCATTCCCATTAACTGAAGGATGTGTGTGACAATCAGATGCGAAAAACAAACAAGCAAGTATTTTTCAGTGAATGGGTTTAACGTCCCAGCAACAGCTAAGGTCATATAGAGACTGGACCAGTTTAAAAGTCTCATCTGACAGACCAGTGTGATGGAAATACTATGCAAATATTTTTCATTGAATGGGTTTAACTTAACGTCCAAGCAACAACTAAGGTCATACAGAGACATGACAACAGTTTAAAGTCTCATCCGACGGACCAGTATGTAAGCATTTTTCATGCCTAGGGTGAGGATCAAACTCGCAACATCCGGTATTGGAAATCCAATGCCCTATCCACTAGGCCACAACCCACCCATGAGGAATGAATGAAGGCATTATTCATTGTCAACCAAGAGGAACAGAAATGACTACCTGGGCTGGATATACTGCTGTGCAGGGGCAGGCAAGATGGAAGTATTGGGTTTTATTAGCCAATAAAATGCAGGTTCCCTATTAATTTGTGACGGTGACTGAAGAAACAGGGCTTGTGTGCTTTGCGACCAGTGTAGACCCAGATCAGACTGCAAAGTCTGATCAGGGTCTACACTGTTCGCCATTCTGCAAGTGAAACACCAATCATGCTTGAAGAAGTACCAAATATGATGCTGCAGGAGTAAGCTTGTAGATCAGCATTTTAGACTGGTCACAAAGGCCATAGGCCCCATTTATCCAGTCATAGCCACATTTAATGACTCCCATGTTTGCTATGGTCAATATTTGTGTCTACAGCTGGTGATTCGGATGTAATGCAGGCACCCAGAACACCCACAGAATCGGTTTTGCCTGGTCACAACGGCCATAAGCCCTATTTCTCTAGCTGCAGCCACATTTAATGACTCCCATGTTTGCTATGGTCAAAGTTTGTGTCTAAAGCACAGCTGGGGTACCAGATGTAATGCAGGCACCCTGAACACCCATGGAATATGTTTAGACTGGTCACAAAGGCCATAAGCCCCATTTCTCCAGTCACAGCCACATTTAATGACTCCCATGTTTGCAGTCAGCTGGGGTATCAGATGTAACCAGCAGGCACCCTGAACACTTGGACTCTGTTTTGATTTTGACTTCAAAGGTCTGCAGTAGGGTGTTACAGAAAATACTCAAGTTGGGAAGTTTCCACTGGCACAAACCCATGATCAGTTTAATTTTGTGTGTATATTGTTTCCTATAAGTGTGGCTGTGACTGGAAAATGGGACTTAAGTGTTTTGTGACCAGTGTAGCTCCTGATCAAACAGCACACTCTTCCAGCTTGGTAACGATCTAAACTGCTTGTTATAAGCACGACGGGTATTTCATTGACGGAATGGCGACCAGTGTAGATCCTGATCAGACTGTGCGGATGCACAGGCTGATCTGGATCTACACTGGTCACAAAACTCATAAGCCCATTTCTCCAGTCACAGCAATATATAATACTGTGCTATTTAATTCTCATCCAGCAGTTTTTTTTTAGGAAATACACATTTTGTCAAGTGATTTGCACATAGAACTACATGAATTGTCTGAATTATTCACCTGTAGGTTGAACAGGGTCTATGCAATTCATCATATTATGATTGGCCGGTAGGTTCTTTGGATCTATGAACAATGACATATGATTATAGCATGTAGGCTGTTTAGGATCTCCACATTTTGTCTATATGATGATAGCATGTGGGTTGTTGAGGGTCGACACATTTTGTCATATTATAGCATGTGGATTGTTGAGGGTCTACACATTTTGTCATATTATTATAGCACGTGGATGTGGATTGTTGAGAATCTCCACATTTTGTCATATTATTATAGGATGTGGAGTGTTGAGAAAAAAGTGCAAGTGAAAAGGTTGGTAATACATACTAAGAAAGTATTTTTTGATGCCCTAGGCGAGGTTTGAACCCACAACCTCCAGATTTGGAAGTCAGGTATTCTAACCCCTAGGCAACAATATATATACATATACACACTTACATGTATCTCTACAAGCATATTATAGCTGCATCAATGTGAGCAAATAGACCACAATTGAGAATTTTATATTTTCTCCTGTGCTGGGATATTTTATTCTTTCAAAACCCCAGATCAACAAGTGTTTGGAGCTACAGGTGGAGGATGCGGTCATTATTGGCTGACAACGGTCATTAGTCAGACAATATTGCTGTAATTATGTGATCATGTTGTAATGTGATTACAGGGAGCGATCCATTCCCCTATGCAATACATGTTACATTTGCTATGACTGTGCTAATGGTGCTGAAAAGGTACCACTCCGAATTTGGAAACTGACTGGCCCAGATCAGTGGGCTTCTAACAGTGTGGACCCAGATCAGCCTGCACTTAAGTGCAGGCTGATCAGGGTCTACACTGGTTGCTAAATACATATTTCACCCCTAGACCAATTCAATACTAGTGTGAACACTTATCAGCCTACAAAGATTGAATAGGTAGGTTGGTCTGTTCTATTCCAATTACTGTATAACCAAATTCTATGCACAGGTTCATTTTATTTTGTTAAATTACAAAACAAACAAGGAGATGGGAGGGTGAGGGGGAGTGGTGGAAATTTGGCCATCAATCCAGTCAGAATAGACAACAGGGAGTTTATGACTACATGATGATGACTTAGTTGCTACAGTTGATTCGATGAATAAATGCATGAAGACAATTCACTAAGTGCGAGTAACTCCTGAGGAATTTTATTTCCCTACCTGGAGCTCAAGCTAAGATCCTTCTAATTCCAGACTCATAAAATGGTCTACTCCGCCCGGTCACCTGTTCGGTTGGATTACATTTGTATCCGGGGCGGGCTGTCGGGCCCTGATGCTAACTTTAAAGGCACAGTACATCAGATGATGTCTGGGGTATTTAATAACTCGTTTTTCACTTCATGTATTGCAAATGACCTATATCGACCAATAGCACCATTTGATTTGATCAAATTCCAGAATGTTTGTATTATATATATTTCTCCTTAATTTTGCAACCACCTTTGTGAGTCATAGCAGATTATGTTGTGACCGTATAAACATTTGTTGAGCACTGTAATAAATATGTTATGTCCCTTCATAAAATCAATGTTTATATTCTTTCGTAAACTGATTTATTTCATAATTTTTATGCATATATTTGGCTGGAGACATGGGGCTATGGGATTTGTGATCAGTGTAGCTCCTGATCATATAGCATTCTCCTTCAGCCTGATAACAATCTATATTGCTTGTTAGAAACATGTGTGTTTCATTGGTGAAATGGCGAACAGTGCAGATCCTGATCAGACTGTGCGGAGGCACAGGCTGATCAGGATCTACACTGGTCGCAAAACACATAAGGCCCATTTCCCCAGTCACAGCCACATTTGAGACACAGAGCCATTAAAATCTTTGAAAATCTGGTACTTATTTGGGAATTTATATACAACACGGGTAGCATTTATTTCTTGTCAAATATGTAAGTATTATAGTTATATATCCATCACTTAGGTGTTTTAGTAGCGCGAATAAATCCTGAACCCAATCAGAATACAGAAATTATAATTCATAGTCTAAATGTTTCTAGAGCATATGCTAAACTATTTAGCCCCCAGGTCACACAAACAGGTGTTAGAAACAGATAACACAACCTTCTGTTACCGGCAGCTCGTTCTGCTTCAAATGGGCCAGGATCTGACAAAACTGGGCTTATATGTGGCTGTGACTGGAAAAATGAATCGGGATCTACACTGTTCGCCATCAATGAAACATCCCTCATGCTTCTAACATGCAATATAAATCATTATCAGGCTACTAGAGTGTGCCATTTGATCAGGAGCTACACTGGTCACAAATCCCATAAGCCCCATTTCTCTAGTCAGTTACATTTATCAGCGAATCAACATGGGGGGGGGGGGGGGGTCAATTCCCCTCGGTGTCTACTGTGTGGCCTTGACCTTGGGCATGTGGGAGCTTGGGTAGGGTGGAGAATTAAAATGTGGCTGTGACTTGAGAAATGGATCTTATGGGTTTTGCAACCAGTGTAGATCCAGATCAGCCTGTGCATCCGCAGTCTGATCAGGATCTGCACTGTTCAAGATTCTATCAATGAAATGCCCGTCATGTTTCCAACGAGCATTATAGATCATTATCAGGCTACAATGGGTTTTGTGACCAGTGTAGATCCAGATCAGCCTGTGCATCCGCACAGTCTGATCAGGAGCTACACTGTTCACAATTCCGTCAATGAAACACCAGACCTGCTTGTAACAAGCAATATAGATCGTCATCAAGCTACGGGATAGAAACAAAATTGCTACCCAGCTCGCGAGATATATACACATATCGGAGGCAAATGATTGTAGCTAGCTACGGGAGTGCGCTATTTGATCAGGTGCTACACCAGGCCCGTAGCCAGGGGGGTTGGAGCGGTCGGACGACCCCCCCGCCCAGCCTCGAGGTCCACTTTTTTAGCCCCGAGGTCCACTTTTTTAGACCCCCCTAGATACCTCAGGCCCCTTGGGCCTTCGAAACGACCCCCCCTTCAAACAGGTCTGGCTACGGGCCTGTACACTGGTCACAAATCCCATAAGCCCCATTTCTCTAGTCACGGCCACATTTATCCGCTGCTTTTGCTTATCAACTACTGCAGATAAATTGATTCCCTCTGTTTCTACTGTGTGACCTTGACCTTGGGCATGGGGAGCATTGGTGGGGTGGAGAATGGAAATATGGAGGATAATAAAGATGCATATGAAGTTTCAAGCAAATCAGTCATACTGTAAGTGAAAGAATAATTTAAAACATGACGGCACCACTTAGGAACGACACCCTATGAAACAATAGGCTTACGTGGTTACAGAATAAATTTAATTGTTTTCTTTTGTCTTACCCAAGACCCCGAACGTAAGCCAGGACAGACAGATAGGCCGATGGAGGGACAAATGACTTTTGCATCCCATTTTCGCTACACGATGGGATGAAAATCTGAATTGAAAAATGAAAAACTTTAACATGATTTTTTTTTTTTCAATTCAGATTTTGTTCCAAAAATTGACGGCTATATAAACAGTAATATAATCTACATTATCATACATGTATTTCTGGACCAACCAATCGCTTAGAATTTTCCACATTTGCTTCAAATCATGCTTTGTTCTTCAGCAGAAAATGCATAGTTATATGAAGATCAAGACATTCAGACAGGGCACTGCAAATAATCAATTATTGTATGTTCAGACCGATATGCGACTGTGAATGGAGAAATGGCTAATGGCATTTTTGACCAGTGTAGCTCTTGATCAAATAGCACCTACTGTAGCCCGACAATTATCTGTATTGCTTTTTAGCAGCATGATGGATGTTTGATACTAGTCGCAAAATCCATATGCTCAATTCAGAGCTCCGTAATTTGGAGGTAAATTTCTTATTTCTCCATCAAAAATGGCAAGTTGGGAGTGCTTTAGAATCGTCTCAATGAGACGATTCTAAAGGACTCCCAACGTGCCATTTTTGATGAAGAAATAACAACATTTCACCCAAAGTTGGTCAAATTACGCACCTTAACTGGAGCTCTGTCAATTCTCCATTCGCACTCCTGTAACTAAACAGATCACAGCTGAATGGTGCAAGGGAGACAACTGCTGAATGTCTAATCAGTGGTTAAACAGCATAAACAGATTTATCTCCCATATAGTACCAGTTTGGCAATTGATGATTTTCACTCTGAATACTTACAATGCCGAATTAAATTTTGTTGTCTGCTCTTATTAAAATATGCCTTGGCAGCACTTTATAATAATTTTCATGTTTTTTACAAATCTGTTCATCATTTTCATGTTTTCTACAAATTTGTTTCATCATTTTCCGCATATATCCGAATATGCCATTAATGGCCCGGAGTAACAGTTCTGGGGACCGTTTCACTAAACTTCGTACGACTAAAATGTTCGTAAGTGCAAAATTATGATAGTCTGTAAATTTCGTATAAACACTGTTTTCTTGCAAACAATTATTGGATTTACATTTATTGAGCATAGGCTGCATATGCAGCCTATGCTCAATAAATGTAAATTCATAAATTGAAATTTACAGACGATCTTAAATTTGCACTTACGAACATTTTAGTCGTAAGAAGTTTAGTGAAACGGGCCCCTGATGAATAAGTGATTGTACACATTGATCAGCATCTACAGTGGCAACAAATATTCTAAGGCCCTTGTCTCAGATGGTGGCCCATACGTCGGTTAACCCTTTCATATTGAAGATACCCAATTTTTCTGTCCGACTGAAAAAAAAAAAACAAACATTTTTGTCAAACTATATGTTGTTACCATTCATTTGAACCATCTCACTGAGACGGTTCAAATGAATGGTAACAACATATGCTTTCATTGACAAAGAAAATATAATTATTTTTTTTTGTAAATTTAGATACCTGTGAATGGGTTAAAATCCACACAGTTTTGTACATGTATTAGTAAACAGCAATTAATTTGGGTTAGGCAAATGGCAGAACTTACCTGCAAAATCTCCACGATAAACAATTCAAATTTCAGCATTCTTCGATACATGCGATGGCTAATGTCTATAATTATAATCCCGAATGATCTGACTGAAAAATAAAAAGACAACTTGCAGCAGTCAGCAATACTTCGATACAATACTTCACTTGATTAAATTCCAAAAAAGTCTGAATTCCAAGCTAACAAAACAAAAACACTGTTTGCTTTAAAACAACAGTATGTCAAAAATTCAAATCTTAGTAGTCAGGCAGAAAGACAACTGTATATATAATTGAGATGTGCAGGTCTGATCTGCCTGGAGCATGTATGTATAGTATTCATAGACCAGAATAAATCTGCTTTGTATCAGCCTCAAGCATTTACTATCATGTTTTATCAAGCAACTAACTATGAATTCACCACACACGCTGACAATAACAAAACTCTGTTTGTTTGTTTATTGGCGTTTAACAGTCTATCAACAGCTAAGATCATGTAAGGCCGGGCAAACGGATTCAATCACGTTTTAACCTGCTGCATTGAGGGGAAAATCCCAAAATCAGAACGGAATATTTACATCGAGAAAAAATATATTCAGCCCTGAAATTAGAATAACCTGACCTGGTGCCAGGTCTATACCACACCAAAATCACTTGGCCCCTTCCCTTAAAAGTAATAGGATTAGGAATACTCGTATTACTCATACAAGGGGTATAACCAGATTAAACCCTCACATACAAGAATGCCAAAGATGTACCTGAGGGCCAAACCAGGTCTCCGGTCAGGATACCGACAAGGGTGAATCCCGATCGTTAAATTACCCATCATATACCCCCACCTGCCACCCAACAAAACTCTGTATCAGGCATTGATGCGAATAAAATGTACCACAGCAAACGGAAAATAATTTAAATTTTTCAAATTATTAGAGTAGTCCACGCATGATTTCTCTTTTGGCATGCATTTGAGATTTATTGCTGCAGATTAGAATATATATTATAATAAAGACTTCTCTCTCTAGCTGTGTTTGCAAACAGTGTAGATCCAGATGAGCCGGCTCGTGACGAGCCCAGAGCTCCAGTTAAGGTGTGTAATTTGGAGGTAAATTTCTGATTTCTCCATCAAAAATGGCAAATTGGGAGTGTTTTAGAATCGTCTCAATGAGACGATTCTAAAGCACTCCCAACTTGCCATTTTTGATGAAGAAATAACAAAATTACACCCCAAGTTGGTCAAATTACGCACCTTAACTGGAGCTTGTGACGAGACATCTCATCCGGATCTGCTCTGCTTCCAAGTAATATTCATACCTTTTTATAAATAGACTAGTCGGAAAACCATTAGGTTACACATGGATTGGTCGAATAATTAACTTTCCAGTTATTTAGTGTTGAAATGGTTAAGATAGCAGAAAAGATCAAATTTGATTTGCCTGGATACATCTAGCATTATTCTGTTATTACGATTGATAGGCAGAGAATACCAGGTTGGTGTCTTTTTATATGAAGTTTATCAGGTATTAAGGCTAGGAAACGCGTAGGACTTGCCGAGGACTTCCTACTGTTTCCGAGCCGAGCTTGATAAACTTCATATCAAAAGACAGTAGCCTGGTATTCTATTTATTAGGTAACATTTTATGCTCGAAAATTACCACATAGACGTCGTTATCTATGGACAGAACGCGGACTTGTTTACGTTGCGTCATTACACTGACGTCATTTGGTAAAGTCACGTGACGTAATCCGACCAATGGAATGTCAGTTTTCACTTCGTTATGTTTGTATCAGGTCAATGCCTGATACAACAACATGTTGTCAGTCAGTATGTATTCGGTCAATACAGGGCAGGTTACCTGATAAAATGTGGTTGTATGTCCATGCAACAGTAAGGTCATATATACCTGTAGCCTATTTCATCAAAATTGCAAAGTATACTTTAGTAGCAAAGTATACTTTGAGGGAGAAATTTTCAATTTTATGATAAATTTATTAATTTTTATTATACTGAATTTATTACATTATCACAGCCAATTTGGCTGTGATAATGTAATAAATTCAGTATAATAATTCTGCATCCTTTTAATCATGAAATATATGCATGAAATAATGCATTTCAGGAAAAATAAATGATTACTCCCTCAAAGTATACTTTGCTAGTAAAGCATACTTTGCAATGTTGATGAAATAGGCTACAGATGGGAATGAACCTGTATGGGGATGTGGGAGTGGGGTGTTGGGAACACTGAACATGCAACACTAAAATTACAATAAAAACTTTCAGCACTGAAATACAGGTCCTGATCTGGTG
Source organism: Conchocele bisecta (assembly GCA_029237695.1). NCBI lineage: Eukaryota > Metazoa > Mollusca > Bivalvia > Lucinida > Thyasiridae > Conchocele > Conchocele bisecta. The sequence continues at coordinate 97,640,975 of CM055274.1, forward strand.
CCAGGCACCCACCCTTACTACGCCAGCTCACTTGGTCCCAGGTGTGAATCCCAGTAAGATTCACCATTAAGATATGTATTCCTAAATATGGATTCAGCATTAACCCTCACAATGCTGAATTAAAATTTATCGTCTGCTGTTTATTTGTTTTTCAGTTTTTCTGTTCAACAACATGGTTTGACAACACTTTAGAATCATTTCCATTGGAAATGATTCTAAAGTGTTGTTAAACCATGTTTTTATTGAGAGAAAATACAAAATAAGAATCAAACAGCAAAAGACAATTTTCGCTTCCTGCCTTCTAATGATTAGGATACATTAATATATGTGTATTTGTAAAGCCGGAAAACTATCTGGAACAATCACAAACACAATATTTCTCTTTCAGCATGTGGTTGAGATTCTGGCTGCAGTGACTAACTAAATCCATTCTGCTGTTAGAAAGTTATTGAAGAAACGCCAAATTTGATGTTAAATAATAAGATGCTAGTTTCAGAAACAAACATCGACAAACACTTCGAGCGAGTGTTCCCACCAGAAAAAATCTAAGCACTATCAAATAATATAAAGATATCAATTTAGGGTGGTACCATAATTACAATGTGACAGTCTGTAAGCTTTCTAACCGACCCTCGCATGGGAAAAATATTAACACAATGCATCGGTATTGTGTAGATTAAAATTATAATTTGTCAAGTGCTTTGAACAATTTTCCCCCCTTTATTCACCACCCACCTACAAATATGTCAAAACTGGTACATAGTAATTTGTTATTTGTTTGTCCGATAGTGTTTGCATAAAACATACCCGACCTATCTTCCGACTGCATCTTACACCTCTAGGGCAACTTGTGTGAATTATGGGTGACTCTAACCCTCCATCTTGACCAAATCTTGTCGAGTATCGCAACGAAATGGGACTTGTTGCATGTGCGACCAGTGTAGGCCCTGATCAGACTGCGCAACTGCGCAGTCTGATCAGGGCCTGCACTGTTCGCTAATGAGTTTAAGGAACACGTTTTGTTTTTATGAATCTAACGATAATTTTACATCAGTATCAGGCTACATACGTGTGCTATCGAATGAGGAACTACGCTGGTCAAAACTTGATGAACACTTTTTTTGCGATGGGAAACACACCTTTATGAAGGTTACAATTATTTTAGTATACACTTGTCTAAAATGGGCAATTTTAATGCCTTATCAGCCCACCATCTTTTGATATCACAATATTTGAAACTGATTTATGGGATTAAAGTAGTATGTGTAGACTGTATGTTGTGCCCTCGCCAATTTCACCAATATGTTGCATCTTGGTTCAAGGTAAAGACGAGTATGCAAATTGGACGTCTTTGTATCTGGACAAATCTACCAGATAATATGCCTTATCCATGAAATTTATTTAAATCTTTGCATGCTGGGAAATTTGTTTAACTCTTTGCATGCTGGGACATTTGTGTGCTATAAATAGTTAAAAAAAAACACATTTTATTTCTCCCTCTAAATAGCATGAATATGTCTTGAAATTTCATTAGAATTGAGTTTCCAGGACTCAATTCTAATGAAATTCCAATACATATTTACAGACAGAAATAAGAAAAATTCTTCTATTATTTGCTAGCTGTTATTTTCACATGTGTTTTCGCACTGATTCAGGTATTATATTCGTCATAACTTTCTTATTATTTCACCGATTTTGATGAAATAAATTGCCGAGCATGGAGCCAATTCCCACCCTTAAATATAAGCCAAATTAATTTTCAAAACTAGCATACAAAATTTTAAAGTGGAATGGAATGGTGCTTAACGGCCCAACAAAACAAAAGAGTATCATTCAGGGCCAAGCAATTTAGATGAACGAGACAAAAATTTGCACTTAACCCTTACACCGCTATCTTAATTTTTGTCGTCTGCTGTTTATTTTCTATTTTCCATTTTTATCATCAAAACATGCTTTGACAGCATTTTAGAATAATCTACAACATTCTTTGACAGCACTTCAGAATCATTTCCATTGGAAATGATTCTGAAGTGCTGTCAAACTATGTTTTTATTGAGAAATAAGGCAAGATATAAAAGCAACAGCAGACGACAATTGTTGTGTGTAGCGGTCAAGGGTTAAAAAATCTAAGGGTTGAAATGAGGAAAGCATCGACTCACCAGTGTGTTGTGTCTTCATCCACGCTGATTTAATTCTCCAAGCTGTATATGGGTATCAGCTCATACCCGGGCGGATGTGCAGACTGAACTGGGGCTATGCTGGTCTCGAACGTCATAAGGTCCCCATTGTCGGCCAATTTACAGTAGCTTAGAAAAGTGAAAGTTAATGGGTTACAGTGCTCCAGATAAGTTGGGTATTGGCGTAAATACCCAATTAAAATTGCCAAAAACCCAATTGAAATCAGAAGTAGTGAGTATCAAAAAGCAATGAAAAATATGTGGTATCTTTATCATGCTACAGAAAACAATAAACAGACCACAAACATAGCATATTTTCTTATTTTTCCATGAAAACACATCTTGGTATTTCATTAGAATTGTCTCCAAGGAGACAATTCTAATGAAATACCAAGATGTGTTTTCATTTAGAAGCAAACTATTCAATAAGTGCGGTCTGCTGATGTGAAACAGTAGTGTGATTCTATTTTACACAATTACAATTTTGAAATACCCAATTGCTTCAGAAATGATGGAGTGACAATACTCAATTACTGATTCCTTATCTGGAGCATGGGTTAAATGTCCCAGCAACATCTAAGGTCATATAGAGACGGGACCACAGTTTGAAGTATCATCCAATAGACCAGTGATAATACTATTTATCAGTTAACCTGCCCTGCATTGACCAAATACGTACCGACTGATAACATATTGTTGTATCAGGCATTGACCTGATATTAACATCCGGGTTACAACAAAGTGAAAACTGACGTTCCATTGGTCGGATGACGTCACGTGACGTTACCGAATGACGTCAGTGTAATGACGCAACGTAAACAAGTCCGCGTTCTGTCCATAGAATACGACGTCATATAATGTAATTTCCGAGCATAAAACGTTACCTGATAAATAGAATACCAGGCTAGTGTATTTTGATATCAAGTTTATCAGGCTCGGCTTTGAAACGGTAGGAATTCCTAGCCTTGCCTGATAAACTTGATATCAAAAGACACTAGCCTGGTATTCTCTATGCAAGTATTTTTCATGCCTATGGTGAGGATTGCACTCACAACCTCCGTATGTGTTTAAAGCGTACAATAAAGGGCAAACAGATTCACATTTTCTGCATTACGTTTCATAAAAATACATCATTCTGTTAAAAAGATATTAAAGGAAATCTGCAGTAAACATATCTAAATACAAGACGTCACACCGTTCGGAAACCACTTGATCTGACACCCTGATTATTGTACAACATCTACTAACCTCGTACTTCAAGGATTATCATCTTGGTCCCATTCCATCGAGAAATGGTCGAGAGCCGCAGTGGTATATTTATCAATCAACATTTGTCGGAGAATGCCATCTAAATATCTCCAATATAAATGCAAGGCAGCATCATCTCAGTTTATTGACAAATCCACTGAAATGAGACGGTAATAGACATATTAAAATTTATATGCATAATTAAATTCCATATTTGTCATAAATTATTAAACAATTCAATGTCTTGTTAAAATCTAAATTTACAATTTTTTTTGGTATTTTCTTCATTTCTCAATGAAATTATATGTTGTTACCACTCATTTGAACCGTCTCGGTGAGACGGTTCAAATGAGTAGTAACAACATATATTTATATGCAGAAAAATACAAATACAAGCATTTCAGTAAAAAAATTGTGTATTTTCAGCATGAAAAGGTAAATATATAGAATTTTTTAAAATTAATATCACTAAATTACATATTCCAATAAAGAAATTGCAGAACAGACCACATACACTGAACCGCTAATGGTGGTAGACAGTTTCGAAGCAAATATAAACATTGCAGAAATAACAATATTTTATCTACCAAGTTTGATGAGGGATTAGAAGTTGTCAAATGTAAACAAAAGTTGCCTGCTTTCTCGTGAGAATACAGAACTGCCGTTGATCTTTGACACTTAAATCGTTGCCTGCATCAATAGCAAAAATTCCATTCGGCAAACGCCTTTCATTTAATTGTTGTGCAAAAAATAGTTTTTAGTTTTAGAAAATGTTCCATCAGCGAAATAATGACATCTAGGTTTTGTTTGTTTATTGGAGTTTAATGGCCTATCAACAGCTAAGGTCATTTAAGGCCGGGCCAACGGGTTCGATCCCGCATTTAACATGCTGCATGGGGGGGAAAATTCCAAAATGAGAACGGAATATTTACATCGAGAAAAATATATTCACCCTGAAATTAGAATAACCTGACTTGGTGCCAGGTCCATACTGCACCAGTCACTTGGCCCCTTCCCCTATTAAAGTAATACCAATAGGATTACTTTTATAAAGGGTATAAGCAGATTCAACTGTCACATACAAAGACGTATGTGAGGGCCAAACCAGGTCTCCAGTCGGGATTCTGTTAAGGATGAACCCGATTGTTAAATTACGCTTATATGGAGGACAGTTAACCCTTTCAACACAGCAGACCTGTATAGTGGTATTGACAGACAGTGTAGATACAGATGCACTGGCGAGCTGTCTCGTCAAGATCTGTAGCCGATTTCACCAACATTGCAAAGTATACTTTTCTAGCAAAGTATATTTTGAGGGAGTAATCATTTACTTTTTTCCGAAATGCATTATTTCATATAGAACTAACAACTGCATATATTTGATGATTAAAAATATGCATAATTATTATACGGAATTTATTACATTATCACAGCCAAAATGGCTGCGATAATGTAATAAATTCAGTATAATAAAAATTAATATACCGTAATTATCCAAAAATTGAAAATTTCTCCCTCAAAGTATACTTTGATAGAAAAGTATACTTTGCAATTTTGATGAAATCGGCTACTGAACTTTTTGTTGATTGATTCGAGACGGTTCAAATTCACATTAAGTGACAACATACAGTTTTGATTTGATTTATTGGTGTTAAACAGCCTATCAACAGCTAAGGTCATTTAAATCCCAAAATCAGAATGGAATATCCCGTGTACTTCTCCTAAACAGAATACGAGACATGCCATGCGAGTTTGTACCTTCGGACATATACGTAATTTCATGAAATACGTTTACAAAATTTACAATATTTCTCGTAAATGGCGTCAAAAGTTGACAAAACTTTCAGAGAACTTGCGGAATTGTACTCTGAAAATTTTGTCAACTGTTGACTTTATTTATGAAAAAAGATTCCCAAGTGCTGTCTAAGCATGTTGTAAATTATTCTCAAGTGCTGTCAAAGCATGTTTTTGATGATAAAAATGGAAAACAGAAAAAAATTAAGGGTCTAAGGGTTAATGAAATTACGCAGATGACCTAAGGTACAAAATCACATGGCGTTTCTCATATGTCCTGATCAAGTTGATGGAGTGTTCTAACAAATCAGGAGCTAGACTGGTAACATATTCCATAAGCCCCATTTCTCCAGTCACAACCACAATTATAATTTGATGAAATGGTTCATACCTTTTGCACTTAGCAACAGAATCAGCAGGTTTTGACACAGATTGAAAATTCCTATTTGATGCACTTCAGCAAATGATAAAATGTGTTTTAAGCCCGCAAAATCTTTATCAGTGATATGAACCAAGAAACCCCGTCTTCATCTTATTTTTAATAATCCTAAGCTTATCAAAATAGTTACTTGTTTAGCTGCACATGTTCCGCTTCTAGGCAATGAGTTGCTCTCGAGCACTACCATGCAGTCAACGGCATGGATTTGTGATAGGTTCATTTTCTCACACTAAAAAATTGCATATACATATATCAGAGCTCCAGATAAGGTGCGTATTGGCGTATTTTACGCAATTATTTTAGCTGAATACGCATTGATTATCAACAGTGGGAGTATAAAATACGCACAGCAATGTGAAAAATACGCATTGATTTTCAAATTGAGTAGTGAAAATACTGTCATAAAGTTGAAAATTCACTTAGTTGAGCTGCAAAAAGCAAAGTGTTGGCTTTTTGCAGCTCAATTAAGTGAATGTTTAAATTTGTTATATTTTGTTATCATTTGTTCCCTATTTAGTAATGAAGAAAATCAATAATTCATTTGTAAACGTAAAATATGCAATGATTTTAAAATCAGGTGGTATAGTACCCACCCCTAACCCTAACCCTTAGACACAAAGCTTATCTGGAACTTCTATATATACATTCAGGTGAAATACAACAAAATGAAACAAACAAGAATGGGTCTGTTAAATTACATTCTCTTATATTTTTGACCTCACTAACTGACCTCATATCGCACAAGTTTGGATTTCCCCGATTCTTATCGCATAGAAAACGATGGCAGTGATTTTAGCAATTATTAGCTCTGTATTATGAAGGTATACATTGTCATTATTAGAGTTATGTTACCGTAATACTCGTACATATACGGATATTAATTATTGCTAATTGAACACATTTTGTTTTCTGTCCGAAAACTTAGGGTTAACAAAATGTCCACATTATTCACCTGTCCGAATTTTTAGACACAAAAAATACGGGTGTCCGAATATTTAGGGTGTCCAAAAACATAGGGTCATGCAGTACGGTACTCGGAACTACTACTGAGCAGACTTGTGAAATAGCGAAAATTATTTCAATTTTTTCATTGTGCGATGTTTACAGAAACTGTGATATTTTTTGTAAATGTCATCGAAAGTTTATGAAATTTAGATAGCAAATGCGGATTCTATCCGCATTTGCTATGTAAATTTCATAAACTTTTGACATTTACGAAAAATATTGTAAATACTGTTTATACTTTACACGAGATATCGCACATGTTCTAAGGTACAAAATCACATGGCGTGTCTCATATACATGCAGCATGAAGGTATAACATCCATGGAAAGGTTTAATTTTATTAGCCAGCTAGGTAGATAGATTGATCAACAATAGTGTCATAACATAATACCCAACGTATTTATTCGGATTAACGCAATTCACACTTTTGTCTAAAAGCAAATAAAGGTAATAGAACAAGTGGGTATTTTTTGTCACATCGTTTCATGGAATAAACCCACTCGGATGAGAGTTGAAGTGTTTCTTGTGTGGATTGTACGTACTCTGGCCCAGGCATCAGATTACTGGGGACACAGAATATTTTTTTCATAAAAAAATATTTGGAATCTACCTACCACCCATACACCAAGATGAATATTTATCAAACATTCTGCTCCCAGATTACCCCCACCCCGTCCCCCCGCGTCAACCCAAATGGCTACTAGCAAGGTGGAGTGCCATCATAGTTCATTTTGAAATTTCTTAGCCATCAACTTGGCAAGTTTGACTAACAAAAAATATATATTTTTTTTCATAAAAGCATAATTAACCCTATCAACACCACATACCTGTATAGTAGCATTGGTAAACAGTGTAGATCCAGATGAGCCGGATCATGACGAGCCGTCTCATCAGGATCTGCACTTTTTGCAAATAATTTTCATATTTTTGACAACAAAACATACCCTTTTCATAAATGTATTAATCTGAAAATAATTTTGTGACTATTGGATTGTGGGTCGCGTTTGGGCAAACCAACATACATGTACGTTGTGTTGTATCTCAATGTTATTATTCCATCAAAGTCGGGTATGGCCAGTATGGGCAGGTTTAGTGGTTAGCTGTTTGATCAGGAGCTACACTGGTCACAAATCACACAAGCCTCATTTCTGTATTCAATAATGAATTGTATTGGATCGTAAATTACCCACTTTCTTCATTGTAATGAGCACGATATCTCACCAACACGCCCAGGTTCGATCCTCAGCCAGCGAAGTATGAGAGACAGTATTGATGGTTGCCAGATTGTGTGCGTTTTCCCTATGGATGTAGATCTACTCTTTCTTCCTCTCACATTTAGTACTAGCTACAATATTTTACCCCTGATATGTTATCCTCACAAAAGTATGGAGCTGGGTAGCAATTTTGGTTCTAATTTAGTACTACCCATACATACCCATCTGAGTCAACTAGAGCATACTTGTATGCAAGTGATTATATACAATGCATTAACCCATAGACCGCTATCTTATATTTTTTGTCGTCTGCTGTTTATTTTCTATTTTCCGTTTTTATCATCAAAAACATGCTTTGACAGCACTTTAGAATAATTTACAACATGCTTTGACAGTGCTTCAGAATCATTTCCAGATTCTGAAGTGCTGTCAAACTATGTTTTTATTGAGAAATAAGGCAAGATATAAAAGCAACAGCAGACGACAATTGTTGTGAGTAGCAGTCTAAGGGTTAAAACTGCTTATAACTATTCCTGTAGATAATATGTGAGGAAAATGTGCTGCTACATTGGTCATGAATGGGAATAGATAAACAAACATTATTGGTCTAAGGGAGATAAGTCTTAACATGTTATATCAATATAGCTGCAAGAGTTGTAGGTGCTATTTAGTATTCAATATGACCAGCAGGTGACATTGTGATGGTTATTGTAGCATCGAATATGGCCAATATATAGTTATCGATGGGTGTTCTATTAGCAACAGAACTATGAGACAAACCATGTGATTTTGTACCTTAGAAGATGTGCGATTTTTCATGAACAATATTTACAGAAACTGTAAATGAATTAGTTGAAAGTTTACAAAATGCACATAGCAAACGCAGAAGTCTTGCATATCCTCTGAACATTTCATCCGCTTCCAACGTCATTCAGAGCTCCAGATAAGCTGCGTATTTGCTTAAATACCCAATTAAAAATGCCAAAACCCCAATTGAAATCTGAAGTAGTGAGTATCAAAAAGCAATACAAATTTTGTTGTACCTTTAACAGAAAATGATAAACAGACCACAAAAATAGCATATTTTTATTATTTTCCACGAGACAATTCTAATGAAATGCCAAGACATGTTTTCATTTCGAAGCAAACTATTCAATAATTGCTGTCTGCTGATGTGTAAACAGTAGTGTGATTTTATTTTACCCAATTAAAATTTTGAAATACCCAATTGCTTCAGAAATTATGGAGTGAAATACTCAATTACTAATTCCTTATCTGGAGCCCTGGTCATTTATGGAAAATATGGTAAATTTAGCAGTTACGTGTCTGCAACTCGCTGAACACCTGTGCTCCTTTGCAGGGCTACAAACCCCTGGCTAAAACCCGGAAGTAGGGGAAGAGGGTGTAAACGAACATGACACGGCCTGGGAATGAAAATAGCGATTAATCAATACATTAAAGTAAATATAAACATACCAACACACGTATATGTGTCCCAAAACAGTGCAGTTTCATATAAAACTACTGTCAAATAAAGTTCATTTCAACAACACTCTGCTTCCGGCACGAGATATTTCCCGCCATTTCACTTCACATCACGTGATCTATGGGATAAAAATCACCGTAGCTACACGACACCCCGAATCAATATTGCTTTCAAAAGAAACATTGATATATTTTATATCTAATCATAGCGGGCTTTTGTCATATTTGGTGATGCAGGGGCGGATCTGGAGGGGGTCCAGGGTTGCAACCCCCCCCCCCCCGTTCAGTCATGGAGTTTACATAGATCACAATTTACCACCAGTTGGAGTTGAATTTAAATGCCGTAAAACACAGGAAAGTGCATTTCGAAGAGCTCGAAAATAGGACAACCCCCTAGTTGCGAACGGTAACTGTTGCAATTACTCCCTACGGACGGTACGGCAGTAGATTGCAAGAGTTACCTTCGCAACTAGACAACCCCCACCCCGTTCCCCAAATGCTGGATCCGCCCATGTGATGTTAAGGACAATACATTGTCCACATTTGTCACAGTAACCGTGGGTTCGATTTATTATCAACGTAAAGTCAAGGACTTACTTTAGGTTCTTCTGTGGCTCTGGCATCTAGTACCACTATGCCCGCATCTTCTTCATTACCGTCTTCTTCTAGGGCGGCCAGCCTCATGTACGGTTACCATGGGCGGATTCAGGGGGGGGGGGGCGGACCCGGCGCGCGCCCCCCTAAAATTCGCAATGTAAAGATTTTTTACAAGTTACAAGGCACGTTTCTACGGTCGTTGTCTTATTGTTTCAAAATTTAAACGTTTTCAATCAAAAATCATGTCTAAACATACTGTGACAGTGTCAATAGTTTTGCTCCAATATGCGCCAGAACGCAATAAATGCGATGTAGATATCAAAATGTTTCAGGGGGGATGCCCCGGACCCCCCTAGCGCTATCCCGAGCGAGCTACGCTCGTTCGATACTATAGTCAAGTATTGCAAACTAGTTACGGCCCCCCCCCCCCAACCCGAAAGCCTGGATCCGCGCCTGGTTACGATTACATGTCAGTGCCGTAGCCAGAGGTTCGAAATAGCCGAGGCCAACATAAGCGGCGGAAGACGATAATTATTGGGGGTGGAAGTGTGGAGGGCCCGATTTTGAAATCAAAGTGGTCTGAAACGCCATTTCCTGCATTCTCAGCAAAGTCTGAGCACATACTATGACTCCCATTTTTCCTATATTGGAATAAAAAAAAGAAAAAAAAAAAAAATCGTGAAAAAACGGACGAGGCCATGGCCTCGTCTGGCCTCAACGTGGCTACGGCACTGCATGTATGGTCGAGTTGAGCATAAACAGTTGTAGTCCAGTAATCAGTGGTAAAAGTAGTGCACTTCCGGCGGGAAGCACCAAAGTTGGTATACAGGGGTTTTCGAGTACGCTGAAAAAAATGAGTCGAGGAGACAATCGATAAAACAACTACTCCCAGTTCAAAATGGTGGATTTCAAAATGGCCGCCACCTAGCATTGATTTGACCATTTCTCGACATGTGAGGCACTTATAAGCTTCATTCTGGTGGCTCTATCCATGTTTTCTGGGTCACCGAATACGATGAGAGCAATAATAAAAAACACTGGATAATTCGTTGGAGGCAGACATCTTTAATTTAATTATTACAAAATGGCCGCCAAAACGTGTTTTTACCCAAATCTGGGAACTTGAAACCTGAAGTTGGTGCTGACAGTGGTGAATGTGTAGTAAGTAGTGCATTCATGTATTGTCTGAATGTGCAGGTAGATTCCCGTCTTATTTAGCAACATCTGAAATTGCTATTATATTACAACTCACAACTGATGAGGTTCACGGTTCAATAATACTCGGGGAAAACTAGATATAATATGCCTGTTTATGACGATATAATTTCAGGTTATATAATAATCTGTATTAATGATTTTGTTCTCTCTCAAGAATCTCTTCATGAATGTTTATGATCAATAATATGAAATATGAAATGAAAAGGACAAACGTAATGAAGTGTTTCGTATACCTTACAAGAGTGATGATCAGCTAATTGTTCGTATTGGATGTTATCCAACACACGTGATCAACTTGTAAGAACATTACAGAATACGGCGCATCTCCAAATATCTACCATGTGATATTCAATCGTGTGAGCACATTCCAAGACACAGACACAGCTGTGTACATGGAAGACTTGCTTTGGCACATTTGCATCTTCCAGAGCATCCCTTTTTACAGCGGCACTTTATCAGCTCGCGGCACGCTTCTGATGCTTCTGGGAGAGATGTCCACATAGGCGACCAGCTGCCATCGGCTTCATTCGTCCAACCCCAGTTCTCTGGTGACGGTAGGATGGGTGTCGGGATAAATGCCTGTCCCCAAACATGACCCGCTTGGTAGGCTGCTCGCTTTACATGTTGTTCCAGTGCTCCGGCGGTGGGAGGTATGTTATCTAGCTTCCGATTGCCCTGTGCGAACATGTGCTGACGAGCATCGTTGACTGTGTTCCAAGTCGCCGTCCTGCTGTACAGCAATACGAAGTATCGTTCCAATTCGGCCATATCGCTAGCAGATACAGATGCGGGAGTATGAGACAGTTTGTGGAATAAAGTTCCAAGCTGCGGTAGAGAGCGCCATACTTGCCAGGCAGTCTTCTTTCCTACGCCATGGATGAAGGAGACTGTATCGCAACCGGATACTGCGTGTAGGAAAAGCAGACCAGATGACCGCTCAGGTCCCAAAGCCGCGGCAATGGCATGTGCAGGAATATATCGAAATCTAGTGCCATGACCGAAGGCCAGCCATAGTTCACATCCATCCAAAACACTGGCTGCTTCAACTGCCAGTACCAGTCCGTCGGTATCAGTAGCGCGGATGAGGATACGAGAGTAGCCCTGCTGGTAAGCATGTGAGGCATGCAGCAGCATCCTGTAATCAGCCTCTTCGTGTGTGCAACGATCAATCCCCGATACATCCATTTCAGAAGATGACAATACATTTTCACCGTCTGTTGAAAGCAACAGCTTGCCTTCTGGAACAGAACTGCATTTGATTTCACTTGCCAAATATGCGAAGAGTCCGGTTTTATTCGAGTCAACACGCAAGAAGTTTGCCCAGTTCCGTGGCATGGATGTGTTACCAGCTACTCTGAGCGCGAGGCCTTCACCGCGACTCTGTCTAATATGTGCTTTCAAACTGTTTTTCTCGTAAACGTCCCAAACTACATCCAACCGCTTGCAGTTTCTAAGTTCTCTTTGAATATACGGCATGAATACCCGTTCTGCATAGCCACTAAATGATTTGACACTGGCTGTTGATTTCTTGGGATCTAATGCATGAACCAGGGCTGCGCCGTCAATGATCTTTACGTCAACAACGGGTGTTTCTATAGGGCGAGGAGCAAGACTTTCTAAGCACTCCACCAGGTCAGATTTGTTTCCCTGCTTCAGCATGTTGTCAGTGGCTAATGATGGGGGCCATGAGTGATTCTCGTGTTCAAAGAATGTGGACAGGTTTCCATCTCTCGTTTGGCAAGAAATGTACATACGAGAAAATAGTTCAACATCGGTTTTCATGTTTGATAATTTTGTCTTTGTTTTTGACATTTTCTTCTGAGTGGATTTGAATAACGGTAAATTATTCTTACTGATTGTATCATAGAATGCCGTTTCATTGCCGGTGAGTCTGTTGTCTTTAAGTGTTGGTACTGAGCTTTACCCACTTCTTCTATTGTTCGGACACTTTTAACTACATCATCTTGCATGATTACCTTTCTGTCTAACGAGTATAATTCACCGCTTTCGTCTGCGAATGGATTTCCCATTTCGTCGATAACACGTGCCATTGATGTTACACCCGTGGCGAATGCCGTTTGTCTGCTTGGTGTCTGTTCGTGGTGACGATGGTCTACAGTCTGTGATTTGTTAGACTCTTGATACTCGTGCAGTATGCAGTTATCTCTGGGCCTGCTACCATCCAACGTCGCAATGCGTCTTCGTGTTCTGTGATGCCAATAGCACCGCCGTCCCCTTTGATTACCGCATTTAGTTGTTCGTGGATCTGATCATGGGCAATCAAAGAGAATTTGCGGTTCGATTTCTGTGTTACGAAATGCCCTTTCCGAAACTCAACGAATGTACTTGGACTAGTCACTTCCAGCTGGAGTAGGTCGGCGACATGAACCGAGAGCCACCTGGGCGTAGTGGTAGTGGTCTAGCGCGAAAACCCATGGCAGTAGTTGTTGTAGAGAGTCAACATACAACTGGAAGTTCCCTTCTCGTTGTGAGCGGAGGAACTGTAGAAAAGAAGCTCCAGTTGTAGTGTTTTGCTCCAGTAGCAGAACTGTGGGAATTTCCGTTCCATCTCCTTACACCAATCTGGAAATGGCAAACGATAGCTGATGCCGCATCCTTAGCAGTGGTGTACGACTGCATCTGTAGTATGAACAGAGCCGCTGCCGTTATTTGGTGTGCCCATTGAGCTCGAGCTATATCGGAACCCCGCTGCAAACTTTCAGCACGGCCTTCGGTGGTTACGTTTGCGTTTGCCAACATAGCTGTCCACCCGCTCCCTTCCAGCCAGTCGCCCATCACGCTGAGTGTGGCCATCTCTATATGGAGTCCACCGAGTAGTACAATGTATTTGTCTGATCCATATATAGATGACCATGACCACTGCACCTTCTTAGCAAGGGCGAATAACGGTTGGTCTAGGGTTATGACAGGAGTCTGACCGGGATTAACGTGTTCTGTTGATTTTCTAATAAGGTCCATTCCATGTTTTACCATGCCTAACGTGGAGTCTCGAAACATGGGCATCATACTTGTGATTGCTGGTGGGCGTGGTACCGACTGCTGTGTATTGGCAAAGTATGCTGACCATGATATGTTCGCATTCTTGTCCAGCTCGTGTTTGTTCGTGAGTTCAAGTACTGTCGTTAGCCATTGATGTTGGGTCTCATCGACACCAAGCGGTGTGTTATCTGAAGGAACAGTTCGATATGTTTCACATGGCGTCGGTTTCTCTGTTGGGAATTGTGCTGGCGGTACATATGTATACTCATCTGGTAATTGTTTCACTGTTCTAGATTCGGACTGTTCAATAACTGTTTCATTATGTACACGTGTAATACCAGAATTGTCATGAGTTGTGTGTTGTGATAGCGATAATGCAGTGCCGTGAAATGCATCTTGTGCAGACGTTGATGAAGGATTGTGGTCAATGTTGTCCAGATTCCCGGTTGTAAACAGTCCATGCTTGAGAGCAGTAGGACAAACAACACCATCACGGTTGTATTGATCTATCACTTTGTTGGCTTCTACTGTCGATACTTGCATGACTCTTCTGTATGAAACAGATATACCTCGTTCAAACATGATGTCGATGAGATCGCGCTTTCTAGTTTTGGCATGGATGAGTAGACCCATATACAGTGGAAGAGGCGTCTCACGATCTGGGTCGTGCCTTACAGTGACACTGTCTTTGTGAAATCGTTTCACGGCATTAAACTAATCAGTTGTGAGATCGACGATATTGCGTTCTTCATGTTTGTGTTGGAAGACGACAGGCTTTTGATATTTGTTCCACATAATAGCAACTGTACCAACGCTACTAAAGATGATGGAAGGGAGCTATAGTCGGAGTCAATTAACGATCCTGAGAATGAGTTCTTCGCCTGGAACAGCTTGCCGCGTACAATCTGTGCGGCCCTCATGAGGGTGACAGCATCACTGTCCTTGTTGAACTGGCTATTTGATAGCAATGCATCCGCGATATCGTCCTTGAATGAAATGATCACATCATTGGATTTTGATTTGTTGACCTCTAAACCTGGCACTAAAGCGATGAGTTGTCTTTTATTCTAGTCGCGTGGATATACCGTGGTTCATCACCAGTGAGTTGTCGAATGCGCTGTTTGTACAAATCAACAAGGTCGTGAAGTTTGAAAATTGTATGAGGATTGTCATCACACTGGTGTACGTCTTCAATATAAGCTACCAATTCAGCCAATGCCACTGCTTCTGGCGTTACGTCATCCGATTGTTGAGTGGTCACTCGCTGTCGTAAATACGATCTGTATCTTGTATGTAGATTTGTCAAGCAAGATTTGTGATAGTGTGCGTCTTTAGCGGGCAAGTCTCCAGAGGTAAGTTTAGATTCCAGCTTAGTATCACTAACACATGTAGCCATATATGACACATTGCTACCAACATTTAGTGTTTGTGCTCTATGGTACTGATAGTTCTGGCCCTTTGTTTGATATAGGCTTGTCACATATGAAACACAACGTCTGATCGGAGTTATCGAAAGAGAACTTCTACGGAGTTTATTTTTAACAGGAGTGTGGTGTTTTGAATGGATTTCGGTAAAATGTTCAAAACTCTGTCAATATGTGTTTTATTACAAGATGAATAACACGATTTATGCCATTTAGCAATGTTTCTAGTGAGTGTATTAGCAATACCCGATCCATCGTCGAGTCTGGCAATATTTATGAGAAGGGGTAGAGAGTCTAAGTCATTCAATATCTGTATATTTGTCGCCAAAGTCCGATATCCAGTGTATCTGTTGGCAGCAATTGGATTCTTCGTTGGATCTAACAACTCGTCATCACTCGATGCTTGACAGATGACACATAACGACCAGTCAGTCACAGTAGTCTTTGTATCGGATGGAGTAAGTGTTAGTGACGTCATTGCACCGCATTACAGTCCTGGTTAATATCTTGCGAGTAAGACGTCTTCCGGTGTGTCGTCGGTCTGTTGGCGATGATGGTCACCTGCAGCCGTGTCCAGAGCTGAAACAATAAATGGAAACGTTTTTTTTTTTTTTTAATTTCTTATGGCCGACATGGGCTTCCATACATTTATAATTTGGGCAGAACTTTGCTATGTATGTTATTTTTTTATTTATTTTTTCATCTACGTATCAATAATTGGACTGTACAATAATTATTCACCAGTTTATCAGGTTTAGACACATTTTAAACCGTTTTCAATTGCTATTTTATAAACACGAAAACACATGACACAGGTGACACGTCGTCTGCAATAAAACCGTATGTACATCCACACATAACTGTCGCCTATATTTGGTGAAAATGTGATCAATAAAAGTCATCTCACCTGCTTCTGGTCCAGATTTCTTCATGCTAGATGCCTGTTCTTCTACGGAAAGCGATATTATTGCCGTTGTTTTGTTGTTGTTGTTGTAGTTGGAGAATGATACATGCAGTAAAAAAAGTATGGTGGCTTATATCGGTAATAATTCCGCAATAATATAACATGCCTTCTCGGTAGAATGTTTATTTGTTCGTTATAAGATAAACGTAAACATATACGAGTACATGCTATATTTTGCTACTTTACACGTTTTCATCCATGCGATTCAGACGGAATTTGTGATGCGAAATTGACATGGTGCAATATGTAAAAAAAAAAACGATCACTGCTTCAGCACAACGTTCCAACTTGAATGCATTATACACATTATGTATTAACTTTGCATACCCAGTTATATAATATACGGAAATAATAGCCACGCTGAGTCAGAATTATCGATATTTGGACAACAAAATTTTTTAAATCCAAGATGTCTGCCTCCACCAAATGTTAAAGCGCCGATGAGTTTAATATTGCTAATATCGTATTCCCTGACCCCGAAAACATGAGCGTAGCCACCAAAATCAAGCTTCTACGTGCATCACAGGTCAAGCTACAGGCAAAGAAAATTTGATTGACGGCCATTTTGAAATCCGCCATTTTGAACCGGAAGTAGTAATTTTATCGATTGTCTCCTCGACTCATTTTGTTCAGCATACCCGAAAACCCCCGTATGCCAAATGTGGTGCTTCCCGCCGGAAGTGCACTACTCTGGTGTATTTGTGCCACTGATTACTGGACTATTGAGAGATGCCTGTGAGTGAGTGAGTGAATAGGGTTTAACGTCTGCTTTTCTGACATAGAGGTACAAGCCTCAGGGAGTCTACACGCAGACGGGTCAACGGGGTCGAGTCCCGTATCCACCTGTCCAAGGGGGGTAAATCCCAACTTCAGAACTCAATATTTACAATCAAAATATATATTTCATTGTCCTGAAATTAGAACAACCTGATCTGGTGCCAGGCCCTCGCCACACCAGCATCATTTATCCCATCCCCTAAAAGGTGAATAGGATTAGCGCTAATCTTACTTTTATATATGGGGCATAGCCCGACTCAACTCTCACATACAAGAAAGCCAAAAATGCACATGAGGGCCAAATCCGGTATAGTGGGTTCCGGAAAGTATGAACCCAATCGTTAAGCCAGTTTAGTCGCCTTTTACGACAAGCAATGGCTACTGCAGCACTATTCTCAGGATCAGTTGATCCCGCCCCGGTGCCTGCACGGGGCAGAGATGCCTGTGACTTTAACGGTAACTTTAACTGTAGCTTCAAGTGCAACATCAAGTTCAAGTGTGACTTCAAATCCCCTGAAAACAATTAAAGCATAATAGGTCATCTTATAATGTCCTACATATCTGACATAGATCTACAAGTAATTGCAATATATAAAATTAGCAGTGATCTAAGTCAATAGTATATGGAAGCGTCCTGGTGCCAATGCTAAACTATATTTATCTCCTAATTATGAGTTCTAATTCGGAGATACAATGTCCTAATAGGAGATATTAACGCCTAATCTCCTAATTAGGACTTAGTATACACATGTTTAGCATTGACACAGATAATAAGTCCTAAATAGGAGATGGTAAGTCCTAATGAAAATATACTAACTCCTAATTAGGAGTTAGTATCTCCTAATTAGGAGGTAAATCTATTTCAGCATTGGCACCAGGATGCTTCCATAATAGTAGTATGACAATACTGTATTATACTTATTTATCAGAATATATTCTGACGTATATGCTTATCCCATACGTGGCTGTGACTGGAGAAATAGTGTTTATGGGTTTTACGACTAGTGTAGATCCAGATCAGCCTGTGCATCCTCACAGTCTGATCAGGATCTGCACTGTTCACCATTCCATCAATGATATATAGCCTCATATAATACATATAATCCACAAATCATCACCTCTATTCACATGATCGAACACGATATTATTATATAAACAAAATGCTCTGTAGCCGATTTCATCAAAATTGCAAAGTATACTTTTCTAGCAGAGTATACTTTGAGGGAGTAATCATTTATTTTTCCCGAAATGCATTATTTCATATAGAACTAACGACTGCATATATTTGATGATTAAAAGTATGCAGAATTGTTATACTGAATTTATTACATTATCACAGCCAAAATGGCTGTGATAATGTAATAAATTCAGTATAATAAAAATTAATATTTAAAAAAAAATAATGAAAATTTCTCCCTCAAATTATACTTTGCTAATAAAGTTTACTTTGCAATTTTGATGAAATCGGCTACTGGTGAGCAGAGTCGGCTAATAGCGAAACAGGGGCCCGTTTCACTAAGCTTCGTACGACTAAGAAGTTCGTAAGTGCAAATTTAGGATCGTCTGGAAATTAAAACTGATGGTTTTACATGTATTGAGCATAGGCTGCATATACAGCCTATGCTCAATAAATGTAAATCCAATAATTGTTTACAAGAAAACATTGCTAATGTGAAATGTACAGACTATCATAATTGTGCACTTACGAACATTTTAGTCGCAAGAAGTTTAGTGAAACGGGCCCCAGTAATCGTGAGTCTAAAAACATAATGCAATATAAGCTTACCACGTCTATGGTGAATGTGCGAGTCGTATCTCATCTTTCTCACAGTGTCATCAGAAGTTAGACTGAATGCTCATGTTAACCCTTAGAACGCGTGAGTCGTCTGCTGATAATTCATATTTTATCTTTTCTATCAGTAAAAACATGGTTTGGCAGCATTTTAGAATCGTTTCCATTGGAAATGATTCTAAAGTGCTGCCAAACCAAATTGTTGATGAGAAAAATATTCAGCAGACGACACAAATTAATTCAGCATTGTAAGGGTTAAAATTAGTACTCCTGCATAAAGTGCCAACATGGACATGTTAGATCAAACACCAAACGATCGAAATCCGCACGAAAACCAATGTCATATTCGAAACCGCGATAAAACAAGATTCCAACCGAAATACAAATGTATAAACCTGACTATCTCAAGCGGATTCGGGTAGGTAATGGATCTGTTCTGGTTGGAAAGCATTATTGACTGACCAGGAGTGACACATTTGACCAGAGTCTTAACCACGCTCACCTCAAGGTGAACACAATTCACTCAAACATAGACATCCAATAGTTATCAAGGTCGTCGTCAGGGGAGGTTCAATGGGTTCGTACGAACCCCCTTTTTGGCGCCAGCAGGATTTTCTTAAAATAAATGAGGTTCGCGATAACCATTTCCAGTGCATGAATGAGCAGAAATTATACTTTCAAATGCCCTACTAACAAAACACAGTCAAGCGACGCTAATATTATTGCAATATGCCAATTTTCAGAAATACGACCCAAAACTCTTTCCCCAAGAGCTATGCTGTTGTTCAAACATAACCGAACGCAGCATTTGGCTTCTAGAAATCAAACACTTTCTGGGACTGTGAAGCAACTGAAATATGTAAGGGGTCGGGACCCCTTACATATTTCAGTTGTTTTACAGCTAAAAGTCGAACCTCCTTTTTCAAAACTGCTGGTGGCGCCCATGTAGATTAAAAGTGGATTATACACCTGGGGGCCGTTTCACTAAACATCGCACGATAAAAAGGTTCGTAAGTGCAAAATTATGATAGTCTGTAAAATTCACATTAACAATGTGAACAATTATTGGATTTGATATTTATTGAGAATATACAGCATATGCTCAGTAAATGTAAATCGATCAATAAAAATTTCCAGACGATCATAAATTTGCACCTACGAACATTTAAGTCGTACGAAGTTTAGTGAAACGGGCCCCTATCCACATGCTGGGGTACAGGCCAAGTTGACAGTCAAGGGGAAGCAACCTACTTTCTGGAATGGTAAATCAATCTGTCAGCCTACCGCACTGTTATGAATCGCCACGACAAACAAGTTTTTAACCGTTTTTACCGTGTTTTATTTTTAAAAAATGTATAGGTTAATTTATCTGTTACTGTACCACATAGAAGCACCATACTTCCACAACTTCATAACCCACTGGTGCCCAAACACATACCACTATCCAACATGTGACCTTATTTTTTACCTTTACCTATTTCTTCCGCTTAATCGACTTAGCCATTTTCAATGTTAAGTTTTCGCGTTTAAATCTGTTTCTCACTTACTATACCACATAGAACCACCATACTTTCATATATATAAGTTATCCAAGTGTCTATGCCTTGAAGAAAACCCGGCCTTCGTGGCTTTGCCTCGTCTCTTGTGTTTGCTAGTTTAGCAGCTACTGGCCCGTTTGTTTCCGAATTTACTAATATCTGCGATACAGTCGAAATGTGTGCATTAACCCTTTCACCCCTAAGTAACCGGAATGGATTTTGATAAATGTTAATTTTTCAACCAATCAAACCGTCACAAAATAATTTTCAGACTAGTCCATTTATGAAAGGAGAGAGTTTTTGCTCTGAAAAATATGAACATTACGCACAAAAAGTGCAGATCCTATTGAGACGGCTCATCATGATCTACACTTTTTGCCAAGACCACTACACAGACCGGTGGTGTTGAAAGGGTTAAGCGAAGAAGGCGATTGATTTAACATAGCTAGTTCATTCTCCTATCGCACTATGCCGGTATGTCAGACCGTGTTAACGGCTGAGTGAGTGCCTGTGATGTATGGAGACTCAGTCATAACAGTGTCATATATGATGATGATATTTGAGGGTCGGTCAGTGCAAACACATTATATTGAGGCGGTACCTTTACTTTTATATCTACTTATATCGAACACAGGCGCCTTTAATTTGTTTATGGCCCCTTGGACGACATTATAATTCAATTCACTTTATTATAATATGTACTTGTCAGTCAGTCAGGGGTCCGTTTCACTAAACTTCGTACGAATAAAATGTTCGTAAGTGCAAATTTAGGATCGTATGGAAATTTCGATTGATGGATTTACATTTAATGAGCATATGCAGCCCATACTCAATAAATGTAAATCCAGTACTTGTTTACACGCAAACATTGTTAATGTTATAACAATTTTGCACTTTCGAAAATTTTAGTCTGACGAAGTTTAGTGAAACCGCTCCCGGTCTGTCCGTATTTCTGGCAGGTCGTCTTATTCCACTTGCCCTACGGACTACTATTATAGTAAAATTGATGCAATTTATATTTGGTAAGTTTCACAACCATCACGGGTAGGGATACGAAAACGAAAATAAAGAAGTTACCACAAGGGCCATCACATGTCTCCTATAAACACAATTTTCGAGGTTTATTCACAAACATAGAATACACTTTTAATATATGTTTCTGGTTTATTCTAGTACGGTGGTGTCCGACTAAAAAATGTCCGTTTGCTTATCTATTGATGTCTATGCATAACATTTACAATTTGCTACACGGGACAGTTAACCCTTATAGTGCTGAATTATATTTTGTCGTCTGCTGTTTATTTTTTATTTTCCATTTTTCTCAACAAACAAATGCTTTGGCAGCACTTTATGCTGTCAAACCATGTTTTATTAACAGAAAACTAAGGGTTAAGCTTGCCCCAAAGTGAATACATGCACACCAGATATAGATCAGACACTTGAGGCGGACATCGGAATGTGTTAGGATATGTGTATTTCACGCGTACTGGTTCAAATAATTTGTGAAACTACCTTAGGCCGTACAAAGATCTTTCTCTGTTAAGCGTCCGCGTGCGGGTAGGTTTTGAGAGTGGTTCTGTGAAAAAACAAATAAACCATGTATGCTATTTGACATTCTTTACTGGTGAAGTAATATGAAAACTGATTGGAGACGTGTGCACGTTTTATATCCATTCATGAATTCACACGTAATAAGTTTAATTAGTGTATTTTCTTCTTATTGTTTTCTAAAGTTTGTTGCTGAAATTTAGATTTATGCTAAAAACTTCCTCAACCCTTTGCAGACTGCAAACTGCAAAGGGTTGAGGAAGTTTTTAACATAAATTTACATTCGTTTTTTTCTTCAAGACCTTGTTTATTTTTACCGGATACGTAGGTATGTTTTGGCCATCTGGGTGGACGGTTAACAGAGAAAAACAATGGCATGGCCTTATTACACTTCACAGCGTAACGTCACATTCATATGCAATGTACTTGTAAGAGTGGAATTTGCGAAAAGTAGGTATTTGCTGTATTGAAAAACAGAAGAAGCATACTCCTCTCTAGAAATATCGGTAAATGATATGTTGATGACGATGTATGCGGCGAGTCTATAGTAAATTATTTGATGACCTATTATAATATCAGGGTCATTGAACGGACTACTTATTTATATAGGGTGTAATGAGATCGGGTGGTGTACTGAGATTTCCAATATACCTTAACTCTTGTTGTACCAATACAAAACCACAACGGCATACATACATCAGGCGCGGATCCAGGATTTCGGTTTAGGGGGGGGGGGGGGCGCGTAACTATTTTGCAATACTTGTCTATATTATCGAACGAGCTTAGCTCGTTCGATAATATAGTCAAGTATTGCAAAATAGTCGAGATAGCGATAGGGGGGTCCGGGGGCATTCCCCCCTGACATTTTTTTGAAATCTACATCGCATTTCCTGCGTTCTGGCGCATTTTAGAGCAAGATTATTGACACTGTCACAGTATGTTTAGACATGATTTTTCATTGAAAACATTTAAATTTTGAAACAATAAGACAACGACCGAAAAATGCATGGAATACATGGCACTTGGCTTGAAACGTGCCTTGTAACTTGTAAAAAATCTTTACTCGGCGAATTTTAGGGGGGGGGTGGGGGGGGGGGCGCGCGCCGGGTCCGCCCCCCCCCCCACCCCCCCCCCCTGAATCCGCCCATGTACATATACGCTGTGTACATGGGTTGTATATAGGATTATCGTCACTGGTGTGGATATTTCCCAATAGTTTTCTAGTAATTCGTGTACATGTAGTGTTGTTAGTCTATACAACACTACCACATGTGACTGTATAGACGTGTTTACAACAACAGTGTACTTAGTATGGACGGAATACGGCCGACATTTGTGTTGCTTGTGATTATACCGTATATACGATGTTTAATGCAATGTAAGTAGACATATATCTGTGTGTTTTTATAATATCTCATTTTGGTTGCAGATTTAACAAATTGAGAATTTTTCCTGTAGACGACTTTTGACTGGTTTAAAATATAACTTGTACATGTCTTATAAGTGTAGAGTAAACAATTCATTTATTAGTGACATGAATTTATTACGGCCAATCTGTTGGCGAAATTTGGAGTCTGGAGAAGAGGTGTGTTGTCTTTTCACAATTATTCCTTTTTAAAATTGTTGAGTATTTTTTTGTTAAATACATTCTCTAAAAGTATATTTCTAATGTATACATGTTCTCCTGCTATCTTACATATTTTAAATGATTGCTAAGTTATTTGGACTCAAATCGTACATGTATTTGTAGCGGTGACTGAAGAAATGGGGCTTATGACATTTGTGACTAGTGTAGCTCCTGATCAAATAGCACGCTCCTGTAAGCCTGACAACTATGTATGCATGACGGGTGTATCATTTGTGGATGCCGAACTGTGCTGATCCTGATCAGACTGTGCGGATGCACAGGCTGATCTGGATCAACACTGGTCGGATAACCCATAAGCTCCATTTCTCCAGCCACATCCACATTTGACAAACTGCTACTAGTATTTCTTTTCTCTTTTTTTTCAAGGGGAAATGCAGAACTACTGCGGACAGACCATCGGCCAAGATGAGTACGCGGGAGAAGTAACGTTCAACACCAATCTGCCTGGCAATTACGGATCTATATGCCAAATCATTATTACTCCAAAACAAACCGCAGGCTCTGGTGATTTAGTTCTATTCTACTTCACCGATTTCCATCTAAGTATATTATGTCACGACACAAACGTGACCATCCAAGAAGTAAACTCTCTACCGTTTAGTCCATCGGAGGCGACGACGGTACTGGGAGTGCACAATACGATTTGTGGAGAAAACAGTACTTTAAACGAGCTAGTATTGGCAACACGATATAGCCATTTAGTTGTGACATTTAAACAGAGCGTCTATGGGCGGCTATATGTAAAGTCTACCTTCAATTTGAAATTCGCCTCTTTCCATGAAGGTAAGTGGGTCGTATGGAACGCCAAATCTACATAAACTCAAATAATTATTGCTACTAGGTCTAAATAATTAGAGCTAACATTAAACATTTAGAGCTAGCTCCATATCATTTGAAGAGCTCTCTAAATCATTTAGAGCTAACATTACCCATTTAGAGCTAGCATTAATTATTTGAGTTCATGTAGAGTTAGCGTTCCTGGAACGCCAAACCTACATAAACTCAAATCATTATCGCAAACTCAAAATAATTAGAGCTACCATTAACTATTTAGAGCTAGCATTACTATTTAGAGCTCGCATGTTTATGTAGATGTGGCGTTTGAACGCCAAATCTACATAAACTCAAATAATCATTAACTAGTTATAGCTAGCGTCAAATGATTTAGAGAGCTCTTCAAATGATTTGGAGCTAGCTCTAAATATCTAATGCTTATTTAGAGCTAGCAAATTTTATTTAGGGTCGGGGATTGTCAATTGTCAATTGACTCTCAGAGGTCATCTACTCTACTTGGAAGACTTAGACCTGTGACATACAAATAAATGCCCATTAAAAAAATACATATTTGAGTATGCAGAATTATTATACTGAATGTATTACATTATCACAGCCAAAATGGCTGTGATAATGTAATACATTCAGCATAATAAAAATTAATACATTTATCCTTAAATTGGAAATTTCTCCCTCAAAGTATACTTTGCTAGATAAGTATACTTTGCAAAGTTGGTGAAATAGGCTACTGGAGTTCTGTAACTGCACATGTACGCAGGGAACCCAAGTTGAGGAAGGCGACTGAATGAACAACGGTGCCAAACTTCTGGGAAACACAGATTGAAGACTCGGATCTAGGACCCAATAAATGGCCCCCACCCATTTCCACACACTATACGGGAAAGGGTACATACTGTATAGTGTATGGAAATGGGTAGGTGGGTAACGTTTTTCAAATGAGCCGTTTATTGGGTCCTACTGTCTGTTCCACGTTTTGCTGCCGACGAACTTTTGGCTATTAAAACACATTAAATATAAAAAATATTTAACGGTAAGTACATTTTCATCAATAACAAAAAAGTCATCCTCCTCAATACATTTTGTTTGATGAAATTCCGTCAAATATTGATTTTATTGCGAAAAAACGATTTTCCTATGGGAATTTAACATGGGGGCTGAAAATAGATTTTTTTTAAATATTTCTTTTTATTTGTGGACCGATTTTCAAAATCTAACTTTTGTCTTCTTAGTTACATCATTTGCAAGCTCTCTCGCCAGGTTTCGGAGTCAATTTCCCAAAATTTTCGATTTTTGATCCTGAAGGATCAAAAAACGAAATGTTTTGGAAATTGACTCCCCCATGTTAAATTCCCATAGGAAAATCGTGACTTTTTTATTATTGATAAAAAATTACCTGCAATTAAATATTTTTTAGATTTAATGTGTTTAATAGCCAAAAGTTCGTCGGCAGCAAAACGTGGGACAGACAGTAGGTCCGAGTCTTCCACCTCTTCTCGGAACTATTTAAACAAACCTCTGCAAACATACTCCACCGCATGCGCTAATCTTTACAATAGTTGTCAATTGTTTTCTTTCTAAGTGCTTGAATATTTTACTTGAAATAAAGGCAGAGTGATTAGCTCAGGCTCCGCCAATGAATCTGCTTGATTGTGAGCTGTGGTCAATATATGTTCAGAAACCTTTACACCTGGACGAGTTTAACGCAGGCGGTTGTGTGAGGACCCGAGTTGAAATCACAAACTGAAACAATATCAAGTGATTACCTCGCACGTGATAAACACGGGCATCGTTATATCTAAACTAATCCCCTCGCTGGCGGCCTTTATAATACAAATCCCAAAAACACTTTAACATGTTTGCCTTACAAACAAGGTGAACATATTAAGTACTCGGTGACATTGCCCTTGAGCGATCGGACGTGGGTCGTATGCAAAACAAAGCACCATCCCTCATGACACACATTGTGGCCAAATATTATCAAAATCGGTGAAATGGTTGACAAGTTATTGAAAAATGAAATGTGTTACTAACGCACGCACGTACGTACACGTACGTAGTTGAACTAACGCTATATCTCCTCTTGCATATCGGCGAGAGGATAATAATAGCACGCACAGGACAATGGTCGAAATGGTGTATGATATATCAGATCCACACAAGGACACTCCTCACATATGTAACTAAGGCGGTCATTATTCATGCGCTATTGTGAAGTAGGTTCATGTAACCCAACCTGTTCGTGTATACGATTGACGCGAAGAGTCATATATACCATCGTGTTATGATAATGTTAAACTTTTCAATGCCCTTTCATTGAGTTATATTTTATGACATTCATGTTACACTTATCTATTAACTTGTTTTAAAACGATCTTTTGATTGCTATACGGCGAAATTCACACTATTGCAGATCATGGTTGGGGACATAGTATTTTCACAAGACTCAAAGTCTAATAATTCCAGCACAAACATATTTACACAATTCCCTAACATTTATAATTTATATATCCAAAATTTATATCCCAGTAAACTCCCACGCCGAACTACTTTCCGTAACCGTGAGGCGCAGTTAACATAATTTTTAAGAAAACGGAAGATAAACACATTTTCTTGATGAATTTATTTCAAATGCTGGAATTATAAGGAATGAATGGCCTTTTTGTGGAATTTATCGGGGATATAAACTTGGAAAAGTCGCGGGAATACTGGACGAGGCCTTCCGGCCTTCGTCCAGTATTCCGCGACTTTTCCAAGTTTATACCCCGATAAATTCCACAAAAAGGCCATTCATTCCTATAATATATTCACACGAAACTACACACGATCTATGAATCGTTGGACACGACTACCAGAACAAAATAGTACATTGTTTTTATCGCATGTATGGTGGTATTTCACTTGATCATTTGTTCGAAGCACCCCCCAGCCTCGACCAATCAATCTTCTTGGTTTCAAGTACATGCTTAGAAAGTATTTAACATCACAAGCCAAAGTTTCTTCCTCTTTCTTGCTTACAGGCGAATGTGGTGACTCCGACTTTCAGTGTTCAAATGATCGCTGTTTGGATGAAAGTCTAAAATGCATTGACGAAATTAATCCATGCGGAGACGACTCAAGTTGTCCCGAGAAGAAAATCGTTGACGACTTTAAAGCCTGGTTTGAGAAGAATTTGAAATGGCTTGTTATACTCGTTTGTGCAATTGCTGCATATGCTATACTAAAACAATTGCATGCGACATGCAAGGAGCGCAGTTGGTCAGCGAGTTCCATATTTTTTCCACTGCCTTGGGAAAACCATGTCAAGATGAAGACCACACATGGTAAGACTTTACAGACTAACCTCTCTAATACGGACACACTGGGGACACCATTGTATTTAATTGAGAAGGGTTTCACTGACATTTATTTCATTCTTGTGGTTGTTCATACTAATTGAGAATGACACAATTTGTTCATGGATTGCTTAATTACAGCGGAACCTCGCTAAACCGGACAACCTGGGGACATCCCAGGGTGTCCAGTTTATAGAGGTTTCACTGTAGTAAAAAATGATCATTTGATACAAATGATTCAGAAAGCAATGCAGTGAATACTCGCGTACTTCTAATGGGAGATGACTATGGTGTACGAATGGGGTCAAAACTAAAATTACAGGTGCACCTATAAAATATACAAGTCAAGTGTACCTGCAATTTTAGTTTTAACCCTGTTCGTACACCATAGATGCATAGTTCCAGGGGCGGATCCAGTATTTGTGGAACGGGGTGGGGGGGGGGAGTATTTGCAAGATTTACCGCTCGCAACTAGGGGCTTGTCCTATTTTTGAGCTCTTCGAAATGCACTTTCCTTTGTTTTACGGCATTTAAATTCAGACTCCAACTGGTGGTAAACTGTGAACTATACTATGTAAACTCCGTGGCTGAACGGTGGTGAGTGGGGTGGGGTGGGGGGGGGGGGGGGGGGGGTGGGGGGGGGGGGGGGGTGGGGGGGGGGTGTGGTTGCATCCACGGAAGGTCCTCCAGATCCGCTCCTGATATTGACTGTGTGAAATCGCAATAACTTATTGTTTATCTCGCATTAGTATGACGACGTCAGGTGTGGATCCAGTATTTTGGGGAACGGGGGTGGGGTGTCTAGTTGCGAAGGTAACTCTTGCAATCTACTCCCGTACCGCCCGTAGCTAGCTACGGACGGTACGGGAGTAATTGCAAGTTACCGTTCGCAACCAGGGGGTTCTCCTATTTTCGAGCTCTTCGAAATGCACTTTCCTGTGTTTACGGCATTTAAATTCCAACTGGTGGTAAACTGTGATTCTATATATGATGACGTCATGTCGCAATGGAATACCAATATTTCAGGACTCTCCAAGGCGACCATCTCTGACCATCAGCATGTCGTCACTGGATCCAACAGACCGACCAACTGCCAGGGACTTGTCTCAGTTTGAATTGGAGATGTCCGACCGTGTATCCGTATCGTCTGACGAAGGTGGGCGTTCACTGACGTCATTGGATGACGACACGTCGAGAGGAACTCATGATCCGATCACGCCTACCGCCCCACCAGCGTACGAGGACTGTGCGCCGGTCAGGGACGGTGGATCAATGCCCGCACCGCCGTCATATGATGAAGTCATTGCGAATGAGGACATTTATAAGAGCTCACATACTTGATTGTACAGCTGGACCCCTCTAAACCGGGCACCAAGAAAACACATGTGATGTTATTTTTCATGAGTTTCTTGGTCATTTATCTCAGGTGATAATGTATGTTCGTGATCGCGTAGCACACAACTATGGCTCAGACTGATCAAATGCCTGTAGCCGATTTCACCAACATTGCAAAGTATACTTTTCTAACAAAGTATACTTTGAGGGAGTAATCATTTATTTGTCCTGAAATGCATTATTTCATATAGAACTAACGACTGCATATATTTGATGATTAAAAGTATGCAGAATTATTATACTGAATTTATTACATTATCACAGCCAAAATGGCTGTGATAATGTAATAAATTCAGTATAATAAAAATCAATTCATTTATCCTTAAATTGGAAATTTCTCCCTCAAAGTATACTTTGCTAGATAAGTATACTTAATGTTAGTGAAATAGGCTACTGATTGACAGTGAAACCTCTCTACGCCGGACACCCTGGGGACCTCCCGCTGTAGAGAGGGTTCACTGTATGTACCAACTGTTGCCAGGCGTTGTGGTCGATGTTATTGGTACCTTGTTAAATCAAAAACATTCACATGTTGTTCCTTCGTTTCTAAGTCGTGTAGGGACGAAAATTAAGGTTCTTAAAGGTACATGCCCACTCAGTAGGCACAAACTGTTCTTTATATCAGAGACAACATCTGAGACATTTTCTGGCAAAATAAACGTTCATTCACCATTACCCCACGTATTGATTGGCATTATTATACACTTTATCATGTTTATATCGGATGTAAATTTCCACACTCAGGGGCGATAACCGTGTTTCCTTAACATGTTAACGTACATTACTATATATTCTCTGTGTTTATTTCTGTATGTACTTTATAATCTGTCGAAAATATTGTTTGTATCAGGTGACGCATTTAATTAGTATAACTAATTAAAACAATGTATGCGTCATTTGCATATGAAAATAGCATGATACCACCGCGAGTCACTATCAGTGTAAAATAAATAGTGACACAATTATACACTTATCTAATTCCTGTAAAGAATATTCTGTGTCCACTGATTGGGCATGTACCTTTAATGTTCGTATCTACACTATGTAGAACGAATAAACGAAATGTGTCTAATGAACCACTACATACGAAGGTGGGTGTAGTTTACCCATCACATTATTGCTGAGAAAAGTAGTTTTGCGCTCACTTGAACACGTATGCATAATATTCAAGTAGAATGCATGTGCACTGTATGAACACTTATACATTTGTGGTGTGTATATTTTGTTGTATTTCCCCCTGTATATAAACACTCCGATATATGCTCAGACATATTGCATATGAACATAAACTGTGATTTACGGAAAAACGTGTATCTTATATATATAGCAGTAATGTCTGTATGTGCTTTGTTATGTTTACATGAAACTTTTAGCTATTAAAACGTATACATGTATTTTAAATCGACTAGATGTTTCTCAATCCAATTTCCAGTCGCACAAAATACGATTGATTGACCAAATGATTTAGGATATAAAATATACTACGTTTTTGGCTATATTGTATACATTTCCCCCGTTTTAGCGAGGTTTCATTGAAAATAAAATATTGCATTACCTTTAAGCCATTTCACACATAAATATCTGATACTGATAGTTTTGTCATTTCTGGAATATTCTATTGATCACATTGG
Source organism: Conchocele bisecta (assembly GCA_029237695.1). NCBI lineage: Eukaryota > Metazoa > Mollusca > Bivalvia > Lucinida > Thyasiridae > Conchocele > Conchocele bisecta. Next base: position 97,671,996 of record CM055274.1, read on the forward strand.
AGGGTTTTAAAACTATCTGAAACTTAGAAATGTTTCCGTGGAACACGCATCACTACACTGGCAGCATACGTTAACGGAAGCGATAGACCTACATGGCTATCCGAATATCTGCACATGTGTAATATCTAATATACAGGTGCAGACATTCGTATAGCCCAGTAGGTCGACATATTATGCCTCTGATTGCATGTAAACTTTACTTTTTCACCCGGTAAACGGCTATGTGACGCTGAATAATGTATGTTTACACATATTCAACGTGACTTGTTAATGTAAGATACAGTGGCCGTTTCACAAAACTTCGTACGACTAAAATGTTCGTAAGTGCAAATTTAGGATCGTCTGAAAATTTTAATGTGCAATTTACAGACTATCATAATTTGCACTTACGAACATTGTAGTCGTACGAAGTTTAGTGAAACGGCCCCTTGGTTTCTATCATTTTCTATAATTTCTATCATTACACTTATAATAGAAACGACACTGACATGCGATTTCTTTCAGTCACCTCTGGTGACCATCAGGGGCCCGTTTCACTAATCTTCGTACGACTGAAATGTTCGTAAGTGCCAATTTAGCAGCATATGCTCAATACATGTAAATCCAATAATTGTTTACAAGACATTTAGTCGTACGAGGTTTAGTGAAACGGGCCGCAGGTACTACCATTGTGTGACTGCCGTGATATTTATAGTCTAGAGGAATTGTGGGCTGACTCGAATTCTGTGTTAAAGTTTATTTATTTGCTGACTATTGTCTGTTAGGGTACTCTTACTAATTCCCTGGGTGATGTGGAGTTTTCACCTTTGAGCAATTAGAGAAATCCAATCCACCATATAGTAATATTTTGGAAGCATAAATATAGTTCACACATAATGTTATATAATTCCATATGATCTCTTTACGGTTATGGACATACAAGTAAATATATGTGCATATGAAATCAATTCAAGTGTTTTCAAAATCCAATATGGCCGCCATGTATTCACACATTTGAGCAAAATTTAATAAGTGGTGCTACATCAGACAGAAACAAATCGTCGTTTACGTCTAGCTGCTAAATGCTATCACATATTGTAAATAAATCGCCTGTCATATGGCAAACACACATTGAAGGGCTAAATGAGTTTTTATTTTACATATCACATTGACATCATACACAAGGTGCATGATGACAACAACAACAACGTCGCCCACTCCAAAGTAAGTATTATTTGATATTTTCCAGAATATAAAACGCATTTTGATGAAATATGGCGCAGCAAACGCGTCTTCACGCGCTGCATTTGGTGGTCCAGGCGTATGTCGTTTTTGCGAAGAATCGATTTCCGTGTCGGTAGACACGGACATAGATTCTTCGCAAAAACTACATAAGTGTGGGAAAAAGTACAGAGACCACCAAATTCAGCTTAACAAGACGCGTTTGATGCGCCTTATTTCATCAAAATCCGTTGCGTAATACGGACAATATAAAAGAATACGTATTTTGAATTGGATGGATTCTTGAAGTTTCAGTACTTGTTGTTGTTGTTAGTACCACGTGATCATACACCTTGAATAATATATTTGTCATGCCGCAAATTATTTATATTATTTCTAAACCTAGTTATAATACACGCCGTCGAAATATGGCGCCAAACGGTGCGACGTCATGACGTTAAAAATAACGCCTGGCGTTAATCCGGCATAAAGTAAAACTCCGTTAATAGCTTGGACAATTCTATATCGAATATGGCTTTTGTTTTCTTTGATCATTTCCAGTCACTGTGGCTAGGTTTCATAGGTGCCACATTTTTTAATGTTTACATTGTCACGAACCGCTGCCATTTTGATTGAGTCACGGGCTTGACAGACAACACAGGCTCATGATAGCTGTCAAGCTGACCAATTACAACCAGAGAAATTATCTGCGGTATCACAAGGTCTAGTAATATGTACATAAATAATACTTGTGGAAACACAACGCTGTTTACGCTCTCGTTTCGTCCGTATAATGAAGCACAGCCATCCATTACTTTTCTTCAACCTGTTTTCTTTTGCCAATAGGCGTACTGCCAGTCCAAACATGGACACGATGTATCTGTTCGTTTTATGTGGCTGTGACTGGAGAAACTGGGCGTATGGGAATTGCGACCAGTGTAGCTCCTGATCAAGCAGCACACTCCTGTAGTCTGATAACGATATATATATATAAATAAACGTTGAATTCGTCACCACATACAATGGTATATGTACCAAGTTAAGTCACTCGTAACTGAAAGTAACTACTGTCTTCTCCATGATTTGCTGCCGACGAACTCTTCGCTATTGAACACATTTTATCTAAAATATATTTAAATGTAAGTATTTTTTCTGTCACCCTCATTTTTATTGCTGCCGACGAACTTTTCGCTATTGAACACATTTTATCCAAAACATATTTAAATGTAAGTATTTTTTCTGTCACCCTCATTTTTATTTGATCAAATTCTATCAGCCGAAAAAACAGTTTTCCCATGGGAATTTAACATGGGACTAAAATGAGCTGGAGAGTGACGAGTAGAGTTTAAAATTATTAAAAAAATCTCTTTTAGCCCCGCCGTTAATATTCCCTAGAATTGTTTATGTCCCATCCCATCCATTGCTATCAGTCACTCCGCCGTGATGTTAAGCACGTGCCATAAATCACTTAATTATGGACGGTCGACTTGACCGCAAGCTCCTTATCACAGAATGTGCAACACTCATGCTACCAGAATAGAAGCGACCATGATATTGTAAAGAAATCGATCGCATCTGCTATTACGACTGACTTATAATGTGCAAACTCTAATTTACATATTATGATGTAAACGACAAGAGATAATGGCTGTTTGAGAAGGTGATGACTGATCAACGCTGCTGGTTCTTAATTGTGGTTCCCTTAATTCCCATGTACTCACGCGACATATGGAGATTACATGGTGAAACATGAAGAACAGAACAAGTAACATACATACAAACATGGCATAGAGTGAATAATTAGATTTGCAAAAATGGGACGTTGCTGTACACTAAGTATCTTAAATTGAATTAAGATTACACACAAATGAACAGTTGTGTGATCAGAAAACATCATACAACAGGTTCACTGCATTACTGGTCAATTGGTATCGTGTGACTCCTTTGTATTTAAATAACTTCCCACAGTATACGGTATCAGATCAGACACAGATTCTAACGGCGACCTTGGACTGAGCAGGTCGTGTTTTTATCGGTCGGTAATTATCTCAAGGTTACCGGCGGCGGCCATCTTAACTATTGGAAATGAACTCGTATTTCCATCGTGTTATTCTTATTCGCTGGGTTGTGGCAGCCTGGATATGTGCTAAGGTAAGTCGGGGCTGGGTGGGCTCGGTGTGGGTGGTATTCTGTTGAGCACGAGCTATATTTATGAAGTCAGTCGCTTGTTGTTCTCTCTGCCGAGATAGTGAGAAAATATCATATTCTTATTAGAACATGTATTACTATTCTTCTTCTGCGTTGAAGCATTGCTTCAGGTTTACATGCATACATTTATGTAGAACCGTTAGGAAAGAATGGTGGGACCAGTGCGTTTTCAAACAGATTATTAGTTTGCCACTGGTCTGGGGAACCGATTTCTTTCCATCCGCAGTTACTTTGGTGGTGCTAGATAAAGTGTTGTTAGAGAACGTGGTGTTAGAAAGTGGTCCCAAACAGATTACGAGTTTGCCACAAGTATGCACCATTAGTAATCGCCATTAGTAATCGCATCCAAGTAGTCTTATTATATTAGGCTGTGGTGTGGTAGCGGTGGTACGATGGCACTTAACGGACCCTGGTAACACGGACCGCCGGGTGCCACTGGTCCCGCGTATTACCACCGCGACAGGCGACTTCTGATAGGCTTTTATCATATTCGAACTCGCTGGAATAAAACTCCGGCTCAGTACAATATATCATCGCTATGTTATACTACTGCTCAACTGAATGCTGCTCTCATCTGCCTGCTTCCGGCCCGGCTTGCTGAGGCACAGCCGGGCTGTTGCAACTCGGTGAATGAGTGTCACATGTCTTTACCGATTATATGGCACCAACTCGTGTGTCAAGTGCCGCCAGGGGTGGATTGGTTCTACCTGGGACCCGTTTTGCTCTGCATCACCGGTGCCAGGTTCTACCCAGTTACCCCCTCTCTTCTTCCCGCCTCCCGTGCACCGGGATACTGTGTGGAATTACAAGACCGTATTGGACCTAAGCAGTGTCCCATTTCGGAACACATTTATACACATACGTCCGCCCTGCACATACATATATCACATAAAACACTTCAAAATTCGGATTTTATGGACTTATATGTCCTGGTATGGAATGTCATCGAGCCAATTCCCACCATTAAATATAAGAATAATAAAGTATACGGTATTTAGTTCTGTGCAGAGTAGGTTCAACTGATATGATAAGCAGAGTGAACCGATACCAGCGTACACTTGCGCGTAAGCTGGTATGGGTCCATTCAGATTATCTGAATCGTCACTGTCGCGTGAGTTTGTTAGACCGGTAGACAAACAGTGTAGATAGACCGGTAGACAAGCAATATAGATAGACCCAAGTCAGCATGTGCAGATGGTATCTCGTTTGTGCAGTCTCTAATTTATAATATTGGTGATAATGTCATAAGTATACAAGTTTACAATCTAAATCTGTATTGGGTATCAGTCGGGCAAGCAGTGTGGACCCTGGTAAACGTACACGCGAGTATAGGCTAGCTGGGACCATTCTGGCTGTCTGTTTATCTCAGATGCATGTATCACAATATATATTTTATTGTAGACCCGTCTCCTACAATGTACGCAATATAACATGTCAAATGATGTTGGTCAGTGTTATAAACATACTCAGCCCTTAACACGGTTTGACATACTTGCACAGTGCGAAAGGAGACTGAACTAGCTAGGTTAAAGTAACCGTCTCACAACCTACTTAATTTAATGCACATATTTCGACTTCATTGCAACTGATAATATATTCGGTAAAAAAATGCATGGAAGGTTCTGTGAACCAATTCCCACCCTTCAATATGAGATAACTAACTAACTCAATACTGACCATTACATGCCACTCTCAGACTGCGTAAATGTTCAAGCTGTTCCGTGTTTGTTCGTGATTTAGATATATTGGCGAAAATATGATTTGGTATATGATAAATAAAGCTGATAGCGTAACCAAAGATTCGCGCAGTCTGATCACGACCCACAATGCCATCTTATTTTTTCTACTAATGTATATATAGCAATACTAAACAATTTTCTATGTTTGCAGCTACCATTCTGAGGATACGTTTTAATCAACCTTGTAGCAACAGATCATACGGTATTACATTGTTTAAACATCGTTTAAATTAACTCTATTCATCCATCCATCCATCCCAATCAGTATCAGTCACGCAGCCGTGGTGTTAATCACGTGTCATAAATCACTTAATTATGGACAATCGGCTTGACCGCGAGCTCCTTATCACATCATGTGCAACACTCATGCTACCAGCATAGAAGCGACCATGATATTGTAAAGAAATCGATACCATTTGCTATTACGACTGACTGGTAATGTGCAAAATCTAATTACCAAATTATAATGTAAAACCCAGTTATAATGGTTATGTGAGAAGGTGATGATGGATTAACGCTGCTGGTTCTTAACGGTGGTTCTTAACGGTGGTTCGCTTAATTCCCATGTACTGACGGATGATATCGAAACTGTATATGACACCCTTGTGCAAAGCATGACGAGTGCATGTGACGCGTCCATACCTATATCATGTTTTAAGCCATACCTGAAACCTTATTGGAACGATACCCTTAAAGAATTACACCGCAATGAAATTCAAATGCGTCGAATTTGGCTACAAAATGGCAGACCTAGAGGGCACGACCATTCTTCATACAGAAATTACAAGATGGCAAAACGTCAATTCCGTGCACATCACAGACAATGCATCGAACGTTATCTTTCGCAAATGGATGCCGAAATTGATTCCGCGGCCGAACTAGACAGCAACTACTTCTGGAATATGTACAACAGGCGCCGTAAGAGAAGCTATAATGCCCCCGGCTCAGAAATTAACTTTGATGGTAAAACTTGCAGAGATTCAGAAGTCCTAACAACCGGATGGGGAACCTACTTTCAAAGACTATATTCACCTGACAATGATATACAGTATGACATTGACCATATGACTTATGTGCGTGAACATATTAACTCAATGAAACGAACGTTTACAACGGAGGTCCCAGTTTCGCCGTGTACCAAATACTTTAACAATATGGATGTGAAAGCGTCACTAAAACACTGCAAGAAAAGGGAAAGCAAGTGGAGACGATGGAATCGACTACGAACATTTACTGTACGGAGGAGACAGTCTTCATACAAGTCTAGCAAAGTTCTACTCCTGTATGCTTATCACTTCATCAATCCCTACCAAAATGAAACGCGGTTTAATATTGACATTGCACAAAAGTGGAAATAAGCGCAAAGACGACCCGAACAACTATCGTGCGATCACGCTAAGCTCCAGTATCATGAAAGTGTATGAACGTTTACTTTTAGAAAGAATAATATCCAGCAGAGATTCACAAAAATTGTCAAAATTACAAGGTGGTTTCCAAAAAGAAATGGGATGTGTAATGACCTCATTTTTAATGCGCGAAAGCATAGTATTTGCAAAGGAAAATTACAGTAAATTGTATGTGTGTTTCCTTGACGTTCAGAAAGCCTTTGATACTGTGTGGCATGATGGATTGTTTTATAAACTTGACATAATGAATATAGACCGCAGTATAATCCAATCTATCATGCACATGTATCAGGGTGCTGAATGTCGTGTTGCCTATAATGGACATACATCTAAGTTATTTCCTGTGCTGCAAGGAACGAAGCAGGGAGGGGTTATCTCCCCATTCTTGTATTTAGCGTATATCGACGAGCTAATGCATAGTTTACAGTCAATAACTGACGGATTAGTTATTTACGATCAGAATTGTAGCTGTCCAACCGTAGCATATGCTATGACTTTAATATATTTCTCCAAACGTGGACTTGATGCAATGATGGACATTTGTTTCAATTATTCGCGTAAGTGGCACATTAAGTATAATGCATCACAAAGTGCTGTCATAGTATTTAATTAATCGAAAAATGACTTCTTTACCCGTTATAGAACATGGTCCGGAAACAGTTGAAGAACGTACTGAATATACTCACCTAGGCATTCTGTGTCAAAAGAAAATTGGAAATTACACAAACGCAATGAATGCCACGACAAAAATGAGATCCACATTATTTAGCATAATAAACACTGGTGTACATCAACACGGCTTGAACCCACTAACGTCAAAGATAATATATGAACGTATTGTTATCACAAGAGCACTGTACGGCTGCGAACTCTGGAATGATTTAAACATAAACGAGTTATTAAATTTTGATCGATCACATCGATTCTGTATTAAATTCATACAGGGATTACCCAGAAGTACACAAACAGACATTGCAAATAGTCTTATAGGCACACACTCGATAGAATCAACAATCGATCGAAACAAACTGAGATTTCTTGGTCAGTTGTGTAGGCTACCAGGTACCAAAACAGTTATAGTAGTGTTTCTCAACCGACTCACTAGCTATTACAGTGACCCAAGCACGGCCCGTGGATATATTCCCGATATAATACGTATTCTCGGGAAATACAGACTAATGGACACACTGGACAACTTCATGGTAACTACGTGAACTACGTGGTTGGGGTGAACGGCTGTTATCGTCAACCATACTATGTGGCTTTATGAATATTCACGACTATGTGTCACCATTTAATCTGTGGAAATTCAGCTTAACTGATCATACAGTACATGATCAATGCCGCTCAGCCGTGTATCTCTTATGTAGATATTTCTCTGACACGCGATACCAGCATTGCCATAGATGTGGATTCAGCTCCGAACGCATAGTACTGCATTACATTTATGAATGTAATTATTATGAACATGAGAGGCATACATTCTGGAAGGGAATAACATTGAAATGCGGTGAGAGCGTCTACAACAAATTCATCGCACTAACAATACAGCAGCAAATGTATGTACTGTTCGGTAGTGTCAGAAATCACATGCAGGTCACATATAGTGAACAAAAGACTCTGCTATATATATGTCTAAGATACCTGCACAAAGTCAGAGTATCGATCAGTAAAGATACGTATATGCATAAGCAAAATGGTACGGTACAGATGCTATGAGGTTGCCGTATATATTCATTCCGCATGTATGGCGTCCCATGTCCTTCAATCCAACTTTGAATGGAATGAGGAATATGAGAGCTAATGAGTGAACTGAATATGCAGGGCACCGATAGTACGTATCCGTTATGTAGTATTTTGAATCGCACTGCTGTATGATACATGTATATGATCATACAATATTCGCTAGCCACCTATTTGTATTTGGTCCAGCTATATACATTGAATTATAATGATAATGCAAATGGTTGGTACATTTCTCGATCAATAACCGTCGTTATTGGTCGCGAAGTATGGCATACATTACATTTTCTTTTCTTTCTTTTTTTTCAATCTGTACATACGTTCCTAATTCGTTTGACATTGTTACTATACATGTACATGTTATGCTCTCCTATATGGAGGAAATAAAGATTATATATTTGTGTTGAGGGCTCATTGAAGTCAATGTTCCAGCAAACAATACATTGTAAAACATTAGTAACTTAGGTCACATTTATTGCGCAAATAGCATATTGTTAATTTATATTTTATACATGATACAGTTCTGTCTATTGTTTATTATTAAATTGAGTATCGATTGATCAGCTAGATTTGAATTTTAATCAATATGTCGGATTAAGGGCATTACAAAGGTTTGTCTCCATTCAATACGGACTATTATATGCCACTCTCAAACTGCGTAAATGAACAAGTTGTTCCGTGTTGGTTCGTGATTTAGATATATTTGCGAATACATGTATATGATTTATTATGTGATACAAAAAGCTGATAGCATGGCCCAAGATTCGCGCAGTCTGGTCAGTGCCTACGCTGCCAGCTCATTTGGTCTAATAATGTATATACACCAATACTAAACAATTATCGATGTTTGCAGCTACTATTCTGGGCATACGTTTTAATCGATCTTGTAGCAACAGAGCACATGGTATTACATTGTTTAGGCATCGCTTAGATGAACTCAGAATCCATAAACCATATAGCTGCATGTATATTAAAAATTCACAGAACACCTGGAGACGACCCCCAAAATCACTGCGGACACACTCGTTTCCTGCGGACACATTCGTACCTTAGACCCTCCCAAATATGTCCGCGGATATATTGGTTCATGTGGACATATTCGCACCTTTCACATGTCGCTGACTAGACACCATATTATTGATCACAGGGCAAATTTTACAAAAAGCAGAACATTCTCTACATCCCGAGTAGGTCAATGTGTGCGTAACTATAGACCAGTCTTATAAATAGGCTGCCGGACTTGGATAAATGGGAGTAACTTCCCTTGTGATCGGCACAATAATATGCTGAGTTGGTAGGTTTGACGTCACCCGACATATTCCGCCAATCATAAAGTCCCCGGGAATTGTTCTAATATAGGTTACTCATGATGCTGCAGGTTCCACAATCTATTTATTTACTGGCCTATATAAACCAGATTAGCAATCATCACCTGTACGTACCTGTGTATACCTGAACTTCGCACAGAACCAGAGGAGGAGCTTGAGTGCTGTACGTTTCTGGAAGATCTATGAACACGTAACGGCCAACACTTTCTGGAGTAATCGTAATATTGAAACGTCCGGCTTTATTGTTGTAAACGTCGCGTGTTTCCTCGTTTGTGTATACTAGTCCGCTTGGATGTATCGGTATCGTTGCGCTGTCCAACACATATAGGCGGAATCCGCGAAGTTGAACTGAAATACAATCCAAATGAGAATACACTACTCTCTGTTTCACGGTTTGCTGCTGACACAATATTTGCCATTAAATACAATAAATCTAAAACATATTTAAATAAAAAGTCACTTCCCCTAAAACAATTATTTGATCTAATTCCATCAAATATTGATTTTATTGCGAAAACATTTTTTTATGGGAATTTAACACACTCTTTTCATAAATTAACTAGTCCGAATAATATCATTATGAGACGAGTGCATTGGTTGCAACATTAACATGACAAAATCTATCCCAGTTACTTAGGGGTGAAAGGGTTAATGGCCAACAGTTCGTCGGTAGCAAAACGTGGAAAAGACACTGTAACGTGTATTCACTAAAAGTCTCAGGACGTGACAAACGAGGTATACTTGGCATTAACGACGTATATCAAATGAGCGCCACATGTACAATTACCCCTCTTAACCCTCTTAGCTCTTTCAACACCACAGGCCTGTATAGTGGTATTGGCAAAAAGTGTAGATCCAGATTAGCTGGCTCGTGACGAACCGTCTCATCAGGATCCGCACTTTTTGCAAGTATTTTTCATAATTTTGAGAACAAAAACACCCCATGTTCATAAATAGACTGGTCTGAATATAATTTTGTGATGATTGGATTGATTTGAAAAATTAGCGTATCAAAATCCATTCCAGTTACTTAGGGGTGAAAGTAGAAATTGTCACCGAGAGTACCGGCGTCCCAGTACACCGTCCCGTTTCCACGACTGGTCTATGATTAGCAGTCCCAAACCGGATCACAAATTATAACTGCAATAGCATTTGTTGTTAACATGGTACATTTAGTTCCGCAAGTTTGTAATTGACCATTATTTTATATACTTCATTTAGCGAACATGGAAAATCTCGAGTTACTTCCCTTGGAACAAGTGTAAGCAACGTGACATTAATCCCACAATTCCCGTCAATGCTAACGCCGATGATGCCGGGAATAGTTCTATGAGAAGTTATTGGTGACAATATAATACAATCTAATAAAGTCAATGGCTTTGAGACGATATTAAACTGTCATATACCAGACACAGAGTTCCGCTGACCATTACTAGTATCACTGGTATATATATGAGGTAACACTGTCGACCGAGGCGGTCAAGGAGCAGACCGTGGCCGAGGGGTAACACCGTCGGACCCGGGTTCGATTCAGGGTTCAGTTCCCGGGCGTCAGTATTTCTGAGGTACTTTGTATTTCCTGCTCTACTAGTCCTTTCGGTCACGTGGGGACTTTAAAAGGCGATCCCGTGTATCAGATTTGAAGGAGAATCTGGGCAGTTAAAGAACCAGAGGGGACTATTCTAATAAGAGCTAGGCCCCTTGGGGCCGGTTTCCTCTGTATCCACCTCCTTCCTTTCTCCCCTTCTTGTGAGACGACATGCAAGGTTATCGAGCCAGTGCCGTCGTTAAATCCAAGTATTTACATTTACCGAGGCGGTCAGCCGCAAATAGCTCAGTGGCAGAGCATCGGACTACGGATCGAAAGGTCCTGAGTTCCAATCCCGACACTGGCCGATTCGGCGTGTCCTTGGGCAAGACACCTTCGTGATAGCCTAGTCCTATCGGATGGGGACTTAAATAGTCGGTCATCGAGCCAGTGCCGTCGTTGAATCACAACATTTACAGTTACCGAGGCGGTCACCCAGGTTGTATCTACCCACTTTTATGTAAAAAAAAAAGAGTCACCCAGATTGACATTATAAAACAATGTAAACTGACTTTAATCGGCCAGTAAGCAGGTTTATTCACTGATAATTAATTCTGCATAAATCGCGTATATCTTTAGCAGAAGTATGTTTGTATTACTTTAGAATTCAATATCCTTTGAAGTTGGGGTCCCATCTACGGTGGCACAGAGGGGACATGGAAATAGTTTTTACTTTCGCGTGCGCACGCAATATGTTTTGCGTGCGCACGCGATAGGGTTTTGCGTGCTCACGCGATATAATCTAGCTATTGCGTGCGCACGCGATACCTTAGCCAATGAAACGACGTACTCCTCAGTTTAGCAGGTTATCTCCCTTGTCAGAATTTAATCGCCATTTGTATTGTCTGTCCTCTTAAGAAAGTGTGCACTTCTACTATTGCAAATATTAAACAATTATACAAAAAAGTTAGCAACTCTAATTTGGCCATGTTGACATCGTTTGTTGACATAAACAATCAGCTATAAATATACATGGGCGCTATGTAGGTACATGTATGTTCCACTTGGATTATACAATACGTTTATACATACGGACATACCGGCTGATTATCACAAAATGTATTACATCTTCCTCCCTAGCTCAGTTGGTACGTAGTCGGACAATAATCGAACCATCTCTCATTAATGAGATGTTCCCATGACACGTCCAAATTTGTACCTCTTTCCTGGTAAGGTATATTTCAATTGTGGACCCACAATATAGTCCGAAGGATCCATAGATGACGAATACAGAGATCATTGGACGACTGTGGCCTTCTCTGACGAAATTCCTTGTGAGCGGGTGGATTGGAGCAGTGTATTGTCATGCCAAGTATGAACGTAACCGAGTCGTGTTATGGCGCTATTGCGTGTGTTGCATTTCTCCAATTTCATATAAATACAACGTATGCATAGAAATGTTGTATGATTAGTTAAGTATTTCTAAGGGGGAAAAGTGTCGCCCGATGTGGGGTTTGAACCCACGACCCCCGTCACACTAGCACGGCGCTCTTACCAACTGAGCTAACCGTGTGATCGTGTCTCACCACCACACTGGACACTACACTCCTCCCCTTATTATCCTTTGAGAGCCAGGCATCAACCTCACAGCTTCAGGAAGAGTATATCATGCAACCCAAAGTACACACAGGCACAATCATATTTACTTCTGACATCAATGAAGTATTTCTAAAGGGAAAAAAGTGTCGCCCGATGTGGGGTTTGAAGCCACGACCCCCGTAACACTAGCACGGCGCTCTTACCAACTGAGCTAACCGGGCGATCGTGTCTTACCACCACACCGGGTACTACATTAGTATACCTGATGCAATGATTAGTCCTTGGTACAAATAATATACATGTACAAGTAATTGCAGATTTTAATCTTTGTTGTTCGACCTTTATAATCGATTCTGTATAATATACAATCGATTCACGCACAAACTATTGATACCATACATCCATACATGTATATTGTTTAGGTTGTTCAAAAATGATCTGCTGGTTTGTATTCACGACGAACACCTACAAATTCAAAATGGCGTACACTATTGCGACCATTATGTGTACTCACTTTACTTTTAATTCATAAAATTATCATTTTATATGCTTTTTAATGTTTTTAAGTATGCATTATATTTCGCATTTTTAAAATATATTGGAAAACAATATGGTCGCCAAGATGGCCGAATGGCTTATCAAAATATAATTCAGTGTTAAAATAGGATTATATAATCGTTACTGCCTCCACAAATATGTGAAATATGTGGTAATACGAGAATATTATTTACATGATAAGCAAACATGGACACACGTATAACTACTAGTATTTGATATTACTAACTGTCTCAATGCACACACTCAAAAATGCGCGATCGCCCGGTCGTAAGCTCTGTCGACCACAGCGATGTGAATCGGGTAATAGATCCCTCGAAGGGAGTAGCTCGGTTTATTATACATACATTACACGCCATTGCATTTCTACCTGGAGGATCAATAGGTCCGCCGACCACCTCCACCCGCGCGATGCTATATGTGGCCCCCATATCCAGGCGCCACCACGCACAGGGATGTCCTGTCGCAACTATAGCTCCACTACACCCGTCAGATGGAGATACAGGGCTATGCGATGGTATCTTCCTGTCTAGAGCAAGATCAGCCACCCAAGGATAAGAACCGCTGTTAGGCCAGTTCAGTGTTGCCGACTGAGTCGCCGTTGACGCCAGATTCACTGCAATAAATGTTACATTTACGAGGGACAATAAATACGTTCCGGTAAATGTGACATAACTTCTTAAACTATTAGGATAACCCTTTCAACACCACAGACCTGTATAGTGCTATTGGCAAAACGTGTATATCTAGGTGAGCCGGCTCGTGACGAGCCGTCTCATCAGGATCTGCACTTTTTGCAAGTAATTTTCATATTTTTGAGACCAAAAGCACCACCTTTTCATAAATAGACTTGTCTGAAAATAATTTTGTCACGATTGGATTGGTTGCACAATTAACATATCGAAATCCATGCCAGTTACTTATGTATGAAAGGGTTGACCCAATGAAATTTGGTCTACAAATTGCAGCAACACATACCTCAAAAGTTTTCCCCAGAAAATGGCAATAATTATGAACATTAAACTATTGAAATATATCGGTTGGATGCATTTATATTTAACACTAATAAAGATATTCCCATCATATCTGACGTTTTTGACCACCCCTTATGTACCCGGTGGTCAATGTTGGAGCATATTTCTGTTTTTGTTTTCCTCATCATCTACTGGAGTAATTATAATTCGATCAAGCGCAGATACCCCGGGGAATTATATCATATGTGGCTGCGACTGGAGTAACGGGGCTTATGAGTTTTGCGACCAGTGTAGATCCAGATCAGCATGTGCATCCGCACAGTCTGTTTAGGACTAGATTAGGATCTTCTCTCGTTCAACTCGTCTTCAGAATGAATGTAACGAATTATCATCTAACCAAATGACAACAGATAAACGCTACGTACATGTATCCGCAACTGAATTCGAATAATAGCCTTTTGTATACGACTAGCCGCGAAACGACTGTAGTTGGGCCCCAAAACATATCATATCATATATTGCATAATCCAACCCCATATAGAGCCTTCCCTGTTTGATCTACTTTGCCTGAACAACCCTGAAATAGCATCATCATATTATAGGAAAACACTGTTACATCTGAGTCTCCATATATTACGAGCACTCATACTCAATCTGACATACTGGCACAGTGCCAAAGGAGAATGATCTAGCTAGGTTAAATTAACCGTCTCATAACCTCCTTAATTTATATGTTTTATTTCAACTGCATTGCAACAGATATTAAATTCGGAAAATACAACGGGCCAACTTCCATTGGCTAGAACATTTTTCAGGGCACATTGTATGCCCTGGTATGGATGGTTCTTGAACCAATTCCCACCCTTAAATATACGATAGCTAACTAACTATTACACGTACGTGTGATGTAACCATAGCATCATAATTAATATAGGGTTGCTCTGGTTGCAACAAATCCATCCCATCCCATCCCATCCATTGCTATCAGTCACTCCGCCGTGATGTTAAGCACGTGCCATAAATCACTTAAGTATGGACGGTCGACTTGACCACAAGCTCCTTATCACAGAATGTGCAACACTCATGTTACCAGCATAGAAGCGACCATGATATTGTAAAGAAATCGATCGTAGCTGCTATTACGACTGACTTATAACGTGCAAACTCTAATTTACAAATTATGATGTAAACGACAAGAGATAATGGCTGTTTGAAAAGGTGATGACTGATCAACGCTACTGATTCTTAATTGTGGTTCCCTTAATTCCCATGTACTCACGCGATAATTGTAAAGTTTATCGATCACCATTTCCTTAATCCGTCGAGTACGCAATGGTGATTATACGCGCCATGAACCATATACTTGCACAGTGCGAAAGGAGACTGAACTAGCTAGGTTAAAGTAACCGTCTCACAACCTACTTAATTTAAAGCACATATTTCGACTGCATTGCAACTGATAATATATTCGGGGAAAAAACCGGACCAACGGCCATTGGCTTGAAAACAAATCTGGTGCATGTATGGAAGGTTCTGTGAACCAATTCCCACCCTTAAATATGAGATAACTAACTAACTCAATACTGACCATTAGATGCCACTCTCAGACTGCGTAAATGTTCAAGCTGTTCTGTATTTGTTCGTGATTGATATTGGCGAATATATGATTTGTTATATGATAAATAAAGCTGATAGCGTAGCCCAAGATTCGCAGTCTGATCAGGGCCCACAATGCCATCTTATTTGTTCTACTAATGTATACATAATAATACTAACAATTTTCAATGTTTGCAGCTACTATTCTGAGGATACGTTTTAATCAACCTTGCAGCAACAGATCATACGGGTTACATTGTTTAAACATCGTTTAGATTAACTCTATTCATCCATCCATCCATCCCAATCAGTATCAGTCACGCAGCCGTGGTGTTAATCACGTGCCATAAATCACTTAATTATGGACGATCGGCTTGACCTCGAGCTCCTTATCACAGCATGTGCAACACTCATGCTACCAGCATAGAAGCGACCATGATATTGTAAAGAAATCGGTCGCATCTGCAATTACGACTGACAATGTGCAAAATCTAATTACCAAATTATGATGTAAAACCCAGTTATAATGGTTATGTGAGAAGGTGATGATGGATTAACGCTGCTGGTTCTTAACGGTGGTTCCCTTAATTCCCATGTACTGACGCCATAGCTTTAATGTTTATCGATCACCATTTCCTTAATCCGTCGCGAGTACGAAATGGAGTACGAATTATACGCGCCATAAACCACGTAATTATGGAATTGACCACCGCAAAATCTGTTGCCAATTAACTATCCCAGCCGCACAATGGCATGTGCTACCAGCATAGAACCGGCCATGCTTGCTATTTGTGTTGAGGGCTCATTGAAGTCAATGTTCCAGCAAACAATATATTGTAAAACACTTGTAACTTAGGTCACATATATTGCGCAAATAGCATCTTGTTAATTTCATATGTTCTATACATGATACAGTTCTGTCTATTGTTTATTATTAAATGGAGTATCGATTGATCAGCTAGATTTGAATTTGAATCAATATGTCGGATTAAAGGCATTACAAAGGTTTGTCTCCATTAAATACGGACTAGTATATGCCACTCACAAACTGCTTAAATGAACAAGTTGTTCCGTGTTGGTTCGTGATTTATATATCTTTGCGAATACATGTATATGATTTATTATATGATACAAAAAGCTGATAGCATGGCCCAAGATTCGCGCAGTCTGGTCAGTGCCAATACCAATACTAAAGATTTATCTATGTTTGCAGCTACTAATCTGAGCATACGTTTTAATCGATCTTGTAGTAACAGAGCACATGGTATTACAATGTTTAAACATAGTCAGAATCCATAAACCATATGCTGCATGTATATTAAAAATTCACAGAACACCTTGAGACGACCCCCAAGATCACTGCGGACATACTCGTTTCATGCGGACATATTCGTACCGTACTTAAACCCTACCGAATATTTCCGCGGATATATTGGTTCGTGCGGACATATTCGTACTTTTCGCATGTCGCTGACTAGACACCATATTATTGATCACAGGGCAAATTTGACAAAAAGCAGAACATTCTCTACATCCCGAGTAGGTCAATGTGTGCGTAATTATAGACAAATGGGAGTAACTTCTCTTGTGATCGGCACAATAATATGCTGAGTTGGTAGGTTTGACGTCACCCGACATATTCCGCCAATCATAAAGTCAATAATGCCCCGGGAATTGTTCTAATCTAGGTTACTCATGATGCTGCAAGTTCCACAATCTATTTATTTACTGGCCTATACAAACCCGATTAGCAATCATCACCTGTACGTACCTGTGTATACTTGAACTTCGCACAGAACCAGAAGAGGAGCTTCAGTGCTGTACGTTTCTGGAAGATCTATGAACACGTAACGGCCAACCCTTTCTGGAGTAATCGTAATATTGAAACGTCCGGCTTTATTGTTGTAATAATCGCGTGTTACAACGTTTGTGTATACTAGTCCGCTTGGATGTATCGGCATCGTTGCGCTGTCCAACACATATAGGCGGAATCCGCGAAGTTGAACTGTAATACAATCCAAATGAGAATACACTACTGTCTGTCTCACGGTTTGCTGCCGACACAATATTTGCCATCAAATACAATAAATCTAATACATATTTAAATAAAAAGTCACTTCCCCCACCACCCCCGAAAAATCAAAAATTGGTTAACGAGGAAATTGTCTCCCGACAGCAAATTTATGAATTTTTGAGAAAATCGAAATCATTAATATGCGTCCGCACGCGATAGTTTATATTCCAACACCCCATTTTTCTCCTCCAATATAGCTAATTGATTTCGTAGATCAGCAACTAATTCTACCAGCTCTAGTCTACCACGTTCACCTTTAGCCACATGGCAGCGTAGTTGCTTATGTCTACAAAGAGTTTGGGCACTAACGAATTTACAAGGGCATCTGGGGCATTGAAATTGCGGGGCGACACAAGGAATTTTTCTACGTCTCGATAGATGCCTTCGTAGATATTCTTTACGCGTAAACGTCTTACAACATGTAACACACTCCATTTATACTATGAGATATAAATGTTCAATTGGTGTCATAAATACATAAGTTAAAAAGGGGTCCAATTGAACAGATAAATTTCATAGGTTATAACAATAGAAAATATGATAACGCCAGAAATCGAAAGTTTGAGAAGAGAAGCCGAATCTCTAGGGATTACTTATAGTGAACGGTTTAGAGTTAGGGGGTTGACAAAGCTGATAAACGCCACAAAGAATGAGGCGTTTATGAAGCGATTTACCCGCGCCCACAAACGAGGAGCCTTTAAAGACCTGTCACTAGCGGAAGAAGTTGGTAACATAATCCAAAAAGAAAGTATTGCGGGGTTAAGGGCTAGTGTAATAAAACCTTCAAGCACCAACAATTTATCCCAAATTAAACGCACAGGTGACCCAATACCAAATAATAAGAAAAAATCTATCGTTCGCGTGATTGTGGAAAAAGGTGAAGAAATATTGGGGGCTCATGATGAAACGTTGGAAAAGGTAGAAAATGGAAGACGGGTAGTTACATTATCCTTTCGTAAAAACATTGACATGAACGAGTCTGAACGCATGTCCGATAAACTCGCTCCGTATCTAACAACAAATTTTTATTTGAGATATTCATATTCTTACAAGCTAGAATATATGGAGGAAACTAAAAATGGAAAACCTATAACTCTAATATTTCACAAAAATCTCGGTAGCGAACCACTATCATCAATGAAAATCGTTAAAAAATGGCTGTCAGATAAGGAGCAAACACGAATAATGTCCGATAAAATAGACAGAAAGCTAATACAGGGCAGTAGGGGAATAGATTTGGGACTACAATCCAAAGAAGCAGCAGGAGGAGAACTTCCAGAATGGTTGAAGAATAAAAAAGGTATGTATTCTTTAGATAAGTATAATGACGACCTTTGTCTGTTCAGATGTTTAGCGATGCATATGACAGGTAAAAGACCCGATAGATGTTCGGACAAAGCGAGAGAATTTAGTAAGCAATATTTCGGTAGTAATGTGGTTTCACCAATTCCTTTTTCAGACCTGAAAAAGGTTGAAGAGTTTTTTAAAATCGGTATAAAAGTATATCAACCGACCGAATGTGACGTATGGTGGTTGAAAAAGTACCAGCGCACTTCAAGGAAATAGGTAATAAACCAATGACAATAGGACTGTTTAATAATCACGCATTTCTGATAAAAAAAACCTTAAAAACCTATCTAAAATTTACGCCTGCGATAATTGCAAACAGAAATTCACGAAAGCGAGTAATATGAAGTGACACGGACCAAAATGTATGAAAGGTGAGACAAAAGTAATATGTGATGGTAATTATTTAGAGCGCCCGCGTTCGTCGTTCGAGAAAGCGTTTTACCCAAAAGGTTCTAACAGTTTTGGGGCGATCGATTGGATGTACTCTGTGGAAAAGCGGGAGGGAATTCACATTCACCACGAACAGTGCGGACACGGGGGTGAAAGATGGATTTTAGGAGCTCCAGTAGATGGATACTGCCAAGAAAACAATACCGTATATCAATATCACGGCTGTTACTGGCACGGGTGCGAGATTCATGCAAAGCATAGAAAAAAATAACGCGCATCCACTATGAGAAGAGATACATTTATTAGAAGAAGCAAAGAATTCAGCCTAGTAGTTATGTGGGAATGCGAATTCCAAAGAACGGGTAAAGATATAAAGATCGGTTGCGACACCACTCTTTATCCATATCAGATAGTATATGATTTTGAGGCGTATCTCAACCCAGAATTTAAAACGTTAGGTAATAGTTTAGAGTACGAAGCTGAGCACGTTCCGGTAAGTGTTAGTATAGCAGATAATTTCTCAGGAACAGTAACTCATATTTGTGATAAAGATCCTGCAAAACTTATAGAAAAATTCGTAGAAGATTTGAAAGTGAGGGGAAAAGCTATAAGAGAAGAAGTGTGGTTAAGATATGGGTTTAATACAGAACATTTACATAAACAGCGGGTTTCTCAGATCGAACAGTGGATAGAGCAAGTGCCGGTTATAGGTTTTAACCGCAGTAAGTAATATATAAACTTAATAAAGAAATATTTAGTAGGCGAATTGGCATCAACAACAAAGAAAGTAATGGTCGGAAAACGGGCAAACGCAACCATATTTCTATTTACTCCGGAGTTTAGATTTCTTGATGTAATACTTTACCTAGGACCGGGTGTAAGTTACGATAGTTGGATAAAAGCCTACGACTGCAAAGGACAGAAATCTTTCTTTCTTTACGAGTGGTTCGATTCTCCAGACAAACTGAATTACCCAGGACTGCCTGATATAGAGAATTGATATTCCAAACTATCTGGGAAAATGTTAATAGACGAAACAGAATTAAGCAAATGTCGTAGAATTTTCGAAGAAAATAATATGAAAACTTTCAGAGATTGGTTGAAATATTATAACGATTTAGATGTAGCACAGTTCCTAGAAGCGGTGGAAAAAATGTGTGAATTTTATAAACACAGAGGTGTGGATATTTTCAAAGATGCGGTAACACTACCGGGTGTGGCTATACAATATTTATTGAAAGGAACCATTAAAGAACAAAAATCTACAAAGGTGGTTATACCGGAGGATGCTCTATATGCGCCAAAAGAAGAACATAACGAAAATTAATGAAAGACGCTCTAGTCAGGGGTCCATCAATCGTATTTACACGCTATGCAGAAGCCGGTGTTTCAAATATTAGAGTGGGTTCCAAACCTTGCAAGGCTATTTTGGGGTATGATGCAAACGCGTTATATTTATCTACGTCAAGTAAAGATATGCCGTGTGGGAGAGAAACTATACACCATATAGATACCCCACATAATCCTAAATTTATTAAAAAGTTTTGTAAAAGAGTTTTATCTGGAGACTGGTTTGGGTTTGCGGAGGTGGATATAGAAGTTCCAAAAATCTCTGATTTTAACTTGGTGGATAAGTTTTCTGAAATGTCTCCACTTTTTATAAACAGAGAAGTAGATGTTGATGAGGTTCCAGAACACATGATAAACTATTTGGAAGATACTGGAAGAACTAGAGGAAATGGAAGAAAATTGGTGGGATCTATGTCGGCCACCAAAGTACTGCTGTACGCGCCACTATTGAAATGGTATTTAAAACACGGCCTAGAAATAACGGGAGTTCATCGTGTTATATATTATATTAGTGGAAAACCCTTCGAATGGTTCGCAAAAGAAGTTACAGCCGCAAGACAAACAGGCGATGTAGAACCAAATAAGAAACCAGTAGCGGATATAATGAAATTATTAGGCAATTCGTGTTGTGGAAAAATGATAGAGGCAAAAGAGAGACATTTAAATACGACATATACACAAGACGAAACCTGTGTTGACAAAGCGTTAAGATCTGCATTCCTTGACGATTTGGAAGAAATAGGAGATGCGTACGAAATATCTTCCCGAAAACCCCGGTGTGCAGTAAAGAGCGCCTTCCACTGTGGAATAGCGGTTTATCAACTAGCTAAATTGAGAATGTTGGAATTTTACTACGAATTTCTCGACAAATACGTAAAAAGAGAAGACTTTGAATTAATACAGATGACACGGATAGTATGTATATAGGAGTTAGTGGAAAAACTATAGAGGAATTGATTAGACCCAACTTACTAGACGAGTTTGAAAAAGAAAAAAAGAAATGGTTGGCTTGGTATAAATGGAGCGAAAGAGAGCCAGGACTTTTCAAAATGGAATTTAGCGGAGATAGGGCGATAGCGTTATCTAGTAAGTGTTATTTCGTAGAAAAAATTAATTCAATTAATAAAAACTCTGCGAAAGGAATGTCCAAGAGAACTAACAATTTAAATTGGGATAGATATAAACGAGTACTGATCGAAACTACAGAAGATGGAAAACAAACTATAGATGTAGCACAAAATAGAGGATTTAAAATGAAAGACGGCGTTATGAAAACGTACTGTCAACAAAAATTAGGACTCTCGGCGTACTACGATAAAAGACGCGTGTTACCAGACCGAATACATACAGAACCTCTCTTGACTTAAGCAATCTAAAGATCCGGGGGCAGCTGGGTGTCAGAAGGTACCATAAGAAGTTCTTCGCGAACAAAACCGCGAGATGGACCATCAGCCAAATAATAGAGCACGGGCTCATCGGGTTTGGTAATAGAGCGATCCAGATGATATACATTCAGAGACCACACGGGATCAGTAGCGCGGCGGCTGCCACCTTCGAGCTCTCCCGGTTGATTGAGGTACCGGACGTCAACATCCGGTGGAAGTGCAATCGGCGATTGCTGCTCCTCTAAACCAACGGATCGTCCGCGCGAGACGGCAGAGGGCTTGCTCGTCACCTTTTTAGACTTGATGGCATCTACAGGCTTCTTATCTATCAATCTGGTCACCTCTCCGTTCAGTGCGGAGACCACGGCGGGCAACCTGGCCAGCCACTCGGTCGATCGCGAATGAGGGTCTACAAGTTCTTTGTCATATTGGTGTCCGAACAACCTCTCAGCCAGGGTTCGATTGAACCGCTCCACGATCCCCTGATCCCGGTGGATGTTGACGCGGCTGCGTCTGATAGAGACTTTGTGCTTAGACAATAGATGAGAGACCGCGCCCATGAACTCGCGGCCGGGATCGACCTGGAGAAGATTCGGCCATTTGAGAGGACTCCTTTTATATATTCGGGAAAGAGCCTCGGCCACCTCCTTAGACTCTTTAGTGGCCTACGGCTCAGCCCCCTTATAACGACTCGCTACGTCAACGATAGTCAGTGCGTACTTGTACGTCTTGCGACCGACGCGGAATATTGTGAGGCTCGGGTAAATAGATCTGCCAGATGGCCTGCTTCTTGAGCCATTCATTGACTGCGTTTTCGGAAACCTTGGTCGCCGCCGCGAGGTTCTTTTTTTTTGTATTTCAATTTTTAATTCTCTTTGTTACATATAATACATACATGTGCATACACAATTTTACAATTTATGTGTACAAAATGATTGAACAATTGATAGAGGTAAAAACTATTGTTTTGTCTTAGTATATGTGACATGTAACAACGAGTTTTTATATGATAATGTGTATGGGTGTTGTGGGTATACATGGGTGCGGGGGTTTGGGTCTTGGTTAATGCAACAAAAAAAAGAGAGAAAGTTTTTGGCATTACTAGTATATATATATCTATGTGTGGGTACTTTGGTATACGTTTTGTTAGTTGAAGTGAAAATCATTCCATTTTGTATTCAATTGCAACAGTTTATCTTTCATTGTCGCAATTGTCTCTTCAATTAAGATTGTTTTCTGTAGATACATATTGAATGAGTTTAGTGTTGGCAGTGTTGAGCAACATTTACATTTGAATATAAAATATTTTGCTAGAAGGATAATGAAATTAATTAGAACCGACCTTTGTTTAGATACTACGTTTAATATTACAAAATGATATGTGTTCGTAATTTAGATGTGTATTGTAATTTAGTTTCGATTTCAATAATTCATATATTTCCGACCAAAATGTTTGGATAGTTTGACATTCCCAAAACATATGTTTATTTGAATCTACGTTCATATTACAAAATTCACACAAGTTTGATGGTTTCAAGTTACATACAAATAGGAAGGAGTTATTTGGTATTATTCTCATTAGGTATTTGTACTGGAATGCTCTTAGTTTTGTGCTTATAGTATTTTTGATAGGTGAGATAAATATTTTCTTCCATTTAATATTTTGAATATTTAATTCATTTTCCCATTTGACAGTGTGTTTTAATATAGTTAATCGCATTGTATCGATTTGTATGTCATATAACATCTTATTGGCCATTTTATTTTTTAAAAGTTTCGAAATTAGATATTCAGGTGTGCCAGTGTCAATATTTTCTGTTTTAAGTGTTTCTTTCCATGCATCTTTGATATTACCTATTAATGTATAGTACTTTAGGAAATCTCCATTACTTAAATTGTACAAATTCTTTAGTTCATGAAATGTATAATTCTATAATCGTAAATATTGTTTATAAACATTATACCTTTATCGTGCCAATCTTTATAAAATAATGTATTGCTTTGTTTGATGTTGGTATTATGCCATAATATTTCATTTGATATGACAGGGTGTATATGTTTAAAGTTAATTTTACTCCACGATGAAATAATCTCACCTAATAATGTATACCTTTTTATTATCTGTTTTGCATCAACTTGATTAAAATTACACTTGAACAGTATATCACCACCATACTTGTTCAATTCATTGTTGTAAGCTGTTTTCCATTGATTCTGTGATCCCTTTAATCTTTTTATCCAAGATGCTTTTAATGAATGCAAAAAAGCTTGAATATTTATCATTTTTAATCCACAATTTCGTAGTTTTGAATAATTGTTTTTCTACATATTTTATCAGGTTTTCCATCCCAAAGAAAGTCAAACATATATTTATTTATCTCTTTAATGATTTCATCAAATGGATTTTCTAGTACTGTCAGCGGATATACCAGTTTAGGGAATGCAAATGTTTTTAATACTGCTATTTTTCCTATTAGTGTTAGGTTCCATTTTTTCCAACTATTTAGGCAGTTCTGGAATTACTTAATTTTGGGTGTTAGATTTAGTAGTTGCAGTTTTGTTTTATCGTTTGTAAAAGTTATTCCTAGAGTTGAGGCTTGTTCATTGGACCATGTATATAAGTTATTGTTGCACCATTTATTTGTGTTATATCTAGTTGTTCCCAATTTTAAAATAGTACATTTTCCTTTGTTTAATTTTAACCCAGATATATTTGCAAATTGTTCTAGAGTTCTAACAAGTTCTTTGAACGATTGTTCGGTGCCATCAAGTGTAAAGCTTGCATCATCTGCAAAAAGTGTTTGTTTTATTTCCTCCCCACCAAGAGTTTGACCTTTAATATTTGTGTTACTGTTAATTTTACGTGACAATAGTTCTATGCATAGTATGAAAATATATGCTGATAAAGGACAGCCTTGTCTGACGCCCATTTTAACGTTAAAGAAGTTGGATAGATGACCGTTATTTGTGATACAACTTTTAGCGTCTTTGTAAAATAGATTTATACATTGAATTAGTGAGTTGCCAAAGTTGAGATGCTGTAGACATTTAATTATATATTTATGGCTTAGACTATCGAAAGCTTTTTGAAAGTCTGCAAAAAATATCATTCCTGTTTTATTGTTTTCATTTGTGTCTTCAATTATTTCCATAAGGGTTCGTACATTTTCTCCAATATATCTTCCTTTAATGAACCCTGTCTGGTTAACATTTATTAGGGTGTTTAATACTTTCTTGATTCTGTTAGCTATTACTTTTGTTGCAATTTTATAGTCAACGTTTAAAAGTGATATTGGTCTCCAGTTTTCAATAAAGAGCGTATTTTTTTATTTTTTTGGTAGTAGAGTAATTATGCCTTGTTTTTGAAGTTCCGTTAGAGTTCCATTTTCATATGAGTAATTTATCGACTTTACATAATAATCCTTTATATCACTCCAGTAAAGTTTATAAAATTCTGCTGTTAAACCGTCGGATCCAGGACTTTTCATGTTTTTCATTTCCTTTAAGGCTAATTGACATTCGTATTCATTTATTATACCATCACATGATTGTTTTTCAGCATCATTTAGTTTATGTTCTGTCGTGTTTAAGAAACTGTTATCGTCATTATCTAAATTTAAGTCCTCGCTATATAACCCTTCGTAATAATCTTTAACATGATTCAAGATATTTGCATGGTCTGTTTCGATGTTATTCTGTATGTTTAGCTGTTTAATTGTTCGTTCTTCTGATCGTTTTTTCTCCATGTTCGAGAAATATTTTGTATTTTTTTCAGCACCTTCCACCCATTCAGCTTTTGATCTTAAAAGTATTCCCTTTGTTTTTTCTTCAGTTATGTTATCAAGTTTACTTTTCTCCAAATTAAGTTTGTCTGCTACATCTTGATTGGTTGTGTTTTCATTTCTTTGTCTTTCCAATTGTTGAATTTCTTTTTCAATTTTAGTTTCTTCCTCTCTTTGTTTCTTTTTCAATGTACTTGAGTATTTAATTGCTTCATTTCGTACTGAACCTTTTATTAGTTCCCACATAGTGTTTGGGTTACATCCATTATTGATGGTAGCAGTTTCGTGTATTGTATCTTTTATCTTTTGTTTAAATTCGTGTTTGTAGTAGTAAACTATTATTTAATTTAAAATAGCCGGTTCCTCTAACCGTTTCGTATACATTCAGAGTTAAAGTAATTGCCGAATGATCTGAAAGAAATCCGGAAATTATGTCACATTCGGTGACCATATTTAGCATATTAGCTGTTATAAGAAAATAGTCTAGTCTGCAAAATATAGGTGGTTTGTGATTAGAATGCCACGTGAATCGTTTTTTGTCCGGATGCCTGACTCTGAATATATCATATAATTCATTGTTGTTGATAATATCGTTTATTTTTTCCGAACATTT
The DNA here is from genome assembly GCA_029237695.1 of Conchocele bisecta. NCBI lineage: Eukaryota > Metazoa > Mollusca > Bivalvia > Lucinida > Thyasiridae > Conchocele > Conchocele bisecta. The sequence continues at coordinate 97,698,816 of CM055274.1, forward strand.
TTTATATCTATCTGTATTTCCATTTAGTTTATCGGTTTCAACATTTAATACATTGTTGAAATCCCATCCTAAAACCATACTTTCACTATTATTCTCTAAAATTAATTGTTCTATTCTTGAAAAAAAAGTTACGTCATCTTCATTTGGTCTTGCGAGGTTCTTGATGGCCGCGAGTCCCTTCCAGTAGCCACGTGGGCTATAGTATGTATTCGCTAGCTTGCGCGTTAGTTTGGTATCAAGTTTGCGCGTGTTCATCGTATGCGAAGTATTCTAATATATCGGACAATCTCCAACATGCCCTCGTCAGCTCGTCCGGTAACTGCGTCGTTAATAATAAACCTTTGTTGGAAGTACAATCACATTTGGAGGTTAAATTCTGAAGGAACTCGGAGGAATCTAATTCATCCCTCAACCCGATTGGGGAATCTCACATCCGCTTTGCGAAAAGGGTGGCCGCTTTTTCGTCCTCGCGCCACGTCTCGAGACAATCTCGGGCCAGACGAATCATACTCTTTGCACCAGGTAAACGGTGTTTAAGGGCCGTGTAGCCTACATCGATCATAGCAAAATAAAGTTCGTCAACTAACATCGTTCTATATATATATACATTTAAAAAAAAAGTTTTAAAATAATTATTGCTTATTTCAATCTCGATTGCATATATAGTAGCTGACGAGACCCACCACACCCATTCCCATGACGATGAACGCGATCTCGCGGTCTTTTTGGGGCTCTGACGGTACATAGAAATCTGAAAGTTGGGGCTCGGGATCCATTGGATCGAGACTTTTCTGCGGATATGCCAGCGCGTACTCGCGGTTGGCTTCTTCAACGTTCTGGAAAGTTTGCGCGGCGTGATTCTCACGGCGAAGCTCTTCGTTGACCCAGTCCAGATGTGCGGTTCGTTTTTTCGACCATGCTGCGTCTGCATTCTTGAGTTGTTCTTCAGCTAAATCGTGACGCTTGCGCTCCACGTCCGCGTCCGAGTTTTGTAGTTTAGAGAATATAAAGTTGCTACCGCTGAACGCCAATGCGCTCACGACTGCACCACCTATCATTATTCCGATCCAAGCCATTTATTTCCATATATTAGCAGGTAGAATTCCAACTTTAATTAGATAATCTCGGGTCCAAACTGCGGCCGCTACATCTAAGGTCACGAGCCCTACGTCTCTCACAGTAAAGTCCAATTTGGGAGCGGACCCTCCTAGGGCCATCTTTGATAGTCGAGCATACTCGATACTGAAACCCGATATCACCACGGCGTGATAAAGCGCATTCACTATCATTTTACTATCTTGTTCAGCCATTATTGCATATAAAAGGGATCGCGATCAATGTTTAAATGGGGCGCATCCAATCGTGATTGGTGTTTCGTAACTTTTTTGGGAACTGCCGTTGGAGTTGGGGTTCTGTTGTTGAAATGGTAAAGCACACACAGGGTGCCCACAACTGTCAGACCACCACCAACAACCCACGGGATCCAATCAGTATTGGGAGTTGGAGCAATCGGTGTTGAGTGCGCTTCCAATTCAATCGGGGGTGTTGCTGCACTCAACCCAATCGGGATTGAAGTTGAACTCGATTGCTCTGTCTTCAGATGTTTTGCTGTCTCCGTCCCCAATCTCGATTGGAGTTTGGCCTCCCGAAGCTCGGCGAGTATTTTATCTTGTTTAACTTTTCGGGTGGCAGCCGCCGCCCGCCCAGCTGCCTGTCTTTTTTTAACATTGTTAACCATTGTTCAGCATTTGTTCAACATTTGTTAAACATTTGTTCAGCAATTGTTCAGCATTGTTCAGCATTTACTAACGAGCGTTAAGAAAATTAATTAATTGATAACTTTATAATCAGTTGGTTGATCAGTCTTTAGCAAAAGCTTGGCGTGCTTAGTTTCCGAAAGCATCTGTCGAACCTCCAGGCGCTCCTCGCGCGTTGGGATAACGTCGTTCTCTCGAAGACAGTTGTCGAATGAGTCTCGGTCCTTGCAGTGAAAGAGGGCGACCCATTTCGTTTGCTCGCGCAGATCCTTGAGGACGGCGTTGTATTTTTGAGTGGAGATCCATACGCTTTGTCTCGCATTGCGGCCAGAAAATGCGAGCTCGGAGAGCATGTCCTTCTTTTTGGTCATCGCCGCCTTGGCCGAGCAATCGTCAATCACGCATAGGGTGGGCTCACCCTGGAATCTTTGATATAAACCACGCAGCCAATCGTGAAGCCTATCACCGGGATCAATAACGTATACCTCAGGGTCGGTCCATATCCACGGGCGCCGCTGATAAGTATCGTTGTGCCGCACAGTGGGATGTAGGATCACAATGTGACGAAAGGCATCGCGGTAGGACCCCTCGAGTAAGTCGAGGATGAAAACCGTTTTTCCACATCCTGTCTGCCCACATATTATGGCAGAGTGGACATCTCCAATCGTGAATTGGTATTGATTGCTAAAATCAGTAGATCGCTGATACGTATCGGCCATCTTCGATGTTCAGTTGTGCCTCTGTAATTATATATAAGTACACGTTCAATGCGCCATTTCCATCCACCTCTTTGGTTATCTGGATCTTCACACCCTCGCTAGCGTTCTCAACTTGACGTCCGCTACCGTGCATTTGGTCGTCGCCGCTGGCTCGCATGTCTAGCCATAACGCGTATTTGGTAGTCAGGAACTCCGCGAGGGAGACGGCCGATAGCTGCAGGTCTTTGGCAACCGCCGCAACCTCCGGGGAGCGTTTAGAGCCGGCAGCAAACTGCTTTCTGGCTTCGTCCCACTGCTGGTGCGCGCGAAGGCCCGCGCTGTAGAGTTGATTGGGGACTCCCTCGATCGTCACCTCTACCTTCGTGATTTTGGGGTTATAGAATTTGTCGGTTTTTCTAGCACCGAACGCGAACCGAGCATCCTCGAACAGAATCAGTATACCTTTCATCGAGCGGGCGGGGACGTTGACATTAATATTCCACAATGTGTCGCTTTTGTCTTTCGTCATCTTGCGGTGGCGAAGCACTCGGTCGTAAAGTATGGCAACGCGCCCGGCGTACTGGGTTCTGATCAATCGCGCGAGTTCGGGCATCGTGACCATGTCGTACTCAAGCGAAGCAGTGTCGATCGTATACGTCGATAACATGTCGGTGGCTATGAGAACTCGGCCGTAGTCGTTGAATGTTAGTTCGTATTCGAGGCAGTCAGCCAAAGCACTCTGATAGTAGGGCATGTGGCTCTCCAGCAACTCAAAGTCGAGCAGGATGTAGAAGCGGTTGCCGTAAGCGCCCGCGACCGCGTTGTCACTCGCGTTGTTATCTGCATTGTTACCAGCCCCGATTCTAAGTTTGGTTACGTTCTTATTTTTGCTGGTGTCAATACCCTGATTGACAGCGTTTTCGCGCTCTTGCGCCGTCTTCCACATGTCCTGATAGCAATGGTAGACGTCGCTGTCATCGATCGACATCACCTCATTACCAGAAATCTTTATCATGGTCTTCTTGACTATGGCGCGACCCAGGTTCTGAACGACGGTTCAGTCCGCGTCCGTCGACGTTAGCGAAATAGTGAAAGCAAGGCGAACAGTACCCGGCACAATGACGTCGTGAGTTCCGAGGTTGGGGAAGCGGACTAAGAGCTGCTGGTTCTGGTCGATCGTCGATGGGTTGTTCGTAATAACGACACTCTGTCTCACGCCTTTTGAACGCAGTCTGCGGTATGGATTGAGTTTGCGACCGTTTTGACTCGAAGACATAATTTAGTGAAACTATTAAACCCGCATGGTTTTGTCTTTAATACATAATTATAAAGATGGATGATTACGATATTAACATGGATGAAATCGGCAGAGACGATGAGGATGATGATGATGATAACTTCTAGGATTCCATCACAACCTTCGACAAAACACCCGGCGAGGAAATAGGTGGCGCTACCAGCAGCGTTGGTCAAAGTCGGGAATTGCTCGAGGGAGCTGTAAACGACTACCACAACAATTTGGCAGAAATCGGTCTGGTCCCGTCTGTCGGTCGCGACTACTCCAAGTTCGAATTGGATATGCGTGGTAGGTTGCGACTAAAATCATCAAATATCCCGATCATCAACATGAATACCGGTAAACCCCTATCGCTAAACACCATTGCCGGAAACCGGGGCGGTGGCGAAATCATAAAGAACGAACTAGGATTTCCAGATTGGGCGCGTGGTAAAACAATTATGCCGGCCCACGCTGTAGAGGCCCTACAGTCTACCGACGAAACGATGGCGAAGACGGCCACCGCGATAGAAACGGTAGAGCTCAGCGAGGTCCCTCAAATAGCCACCGACGCTATTAACACGATGGAGACCACGTTCAGCGAAAACGAATTACTCAACGATGACCCACCGTTACCTCTTCGAGAACTCCGTGGACTCGATAAAGCTCTACAAACGGTCCGGGGCGAACTAGTCCTTAGCCTCTCCAAACTCACGGTGCTGGATGAACATATCGTGCTAGAAGAAAGAAAACTGGAGGAAACCGGTGACGATAGAGAATCTACCGAGCGAATCACCGAACGCCTGCGGTCGTTGCAGGACGAAAGAGAAGCTCGATTGGAGGCTGCCTCGACTAACCGTGAGGCTCTCCACACCCAAATAAGTCGGATCTGCGAAACAATCTCGAGGGTTCTGCACGAGGACACGACACTCGGTGAGCGTCTTCGCACTCTGTTCAGAGAGCAGGGCGTCACGATAGCAAGCATCTTCGCAGCTGTCGGCATGACTATATCAACCATAGTTCTAGCTTTCACTGGTGGTGTGGCGCCACCACCCGCGCCACCACCAGCACCCGCGCCATCCAGTGGAGCTAAGGAGTGGGTAAAATAACAACTAAAAGCCCTCACCAGTCTTCTGGCTAAATTAGCCGAAAAGGCGGCTGCTGCACTACCTGGACTGATCGGAAGTATCGTTTCTTACTTGTTATCTATATTAGCAAAAACGGCCGGATGGCTCGCCAAAAATACTTGGGCTTTAATCGTGGCAATCGCCGGTCTCCTACTTTTAGCCTCCCGAGAGTTCCTAAAACCAAAGCGCGAGTAGTACTATCGCCATGAGGGCGACGACGAGCCCTAATTTCTCCTCCTCATGGGTTGTGCTTCCAATCTCGATTGGTGTTTCCGCTCCTGTTCCAATTCGTGAAACAACGGGTTCAAATGAACTTGATGGGGTGGCCAATTCGTGAATTGGGGGTTTTATGAAATCGGTTCCACTTACAACCTCAACACTGTTGAACCCGGGCCTCTTGGGTGGGAGCTTGATGATACCCGTGTTCACGTTCCCGTTGCGGCCGATTTTTTGATTGGCGGTGGCGACTACGATCTGATTATTGTAATCATCAACCGGGTCGTCTCGTAGTATCATATTACTCGGCGCCATATAAAGACCTATTCCAAATGCGTAGTCTACCGGGGTGCGGGCAGTCTGTAAAACCTCTTGATAATTCTGGATAGCCTTCTTGAGGTCCACCTTAGCTAAGATGGCTTCCTCGACAAGTGCCAAGAACTGTTTTTGTGCGTCAAAGGCAGTTCCCATGTCCAGCATAGCGCTGCGCGTTTGCTTCTGTGAGGCGAGGATTGTCCATACGTATACGCGAATGGATTCGTTAAGGCGAATAACCCCACCCTGCGTAAATCCAGTGCTTTCATCTAACATAAAGGTGGTCCACGCATTTCACATCTGTGGAGTATCACCCAGGTCTAGGTATTCCACGTGGGCTACTTTAGTAGGTAGCCAATGACAATAACCGTCTTTACACGCAAGCCCACCAAGCACTTATTCACCGAATCACCGAACGTCATCTTATTCAACTTATAATTATATTTAGTCCATGTTGCCATTTTTCTAACTGGTGGTGGGTTAGCTCCGCGAGCACTCCACAACCCTGAGAAATATGCGGGGACTTTATCCAGATGCTCACCACTAACTAAGCCTTTAAGGTGAACTAACCCTAAACTGTTGGTTGGGGTGTATACTTTCTGTCTCCAGTCCGCGTCTTTTGGTACCCCAAATTCGTTACACAATCTTTCGAACGCCTTACGGTCGTATGTACTGGAAATGGGATCCAAGCCGTCGTCTTGAGGTAGTGGAATACCTAGTTCTTTGAGAATCCTCCTAATTGTGTAATACACGTGAAGGTTGTAGACACTTCGGAGCATGACATTCTTGGATGTCAGATGGTCTTGATGCGAAACTCCGCATCCGGCCGTTGCGCACCATGCAGCGAAATTTAGCTGGTTCTGCCAGAAGTTCATATGGGAAAAATCCCATCTTAGTATTACATCTTGACTAGTAGTCTTTGGAACTACATATTTCTCAAACGCCACTTTTCGGTCTAACTGTTACAGTTGGGTGTACAAGGTGGTTAACAACGTCTTTTTGCGTGTATTTACCTCCGACCGCGTACTTTGCATTAGAGTTAAAGCTAAATGCTTTGGTATCCATTGAAAGATATTATTATGTTTGCTACTATCACTAATGTTCAAAAAGAGAGTTGTGAACTTCAAAAATCAATCGACAACTGCTGCGGAAGACGCCGGGTGGGCCTCAGATCAATCACCTTCACGGTCGGGTGGCAGAATGTGGGAAAGAGTGAAGGGTTTTACTATGTGAAGGATGAACAACAATTAGGTGTAAAGCTGCCTCACGGACTGTGGGGAATAAGACAGCTCAAAGATTTTGTCAACGCAGAGCTTGACAGTATAATCAACCTCACAGTATCGAAGGCTACCGGGCTCGCAACAATGACCATCAGCCCTGATAATAAGGTAGTGGTATCCCCGGGGTTGGGTATTCAACTCGGTTTTAGAGAGACTTACTCTGTAAATAAAGGAGTGTTTACCTCGGGTGAGTACGTCGGTGATAACCCGGTGGACTTCGCCTTCACGAAAACTCTAAGGGTGCACCTGGATCGGGTGAACACATCGTACAACACGGTAGACGGATCCCCCAGCACATTACTGAAAACCGTGCAAGCCAGCGACTGTTTCTTTGGTGATACGGTGACCTTAGACTTCCCACACCCCGAGATGAAAGTTTTGGAAACGGGACACATCCACGAATTTACGGTCTCTATTCTCGATGATCAAGCGAGAAAGTTGAATAACTATTACCCGATTTCGGTAGTTCTCGAAATTTCCAATTGAGTATAGGTGCCCCAATATTATAATTTAATTTAAAAAAAAATAATTATGAGTATATACGGACCAGGTAGTTCTTCCGATTGGGTGACAAATTCAAAGAATTTGGAACCGGCAGAAGGGGGATTCATCCCGACAGAGAGCGAATTTTTAACTACCGGAAAAACCAAGGCCCTGATCAATAAAACTATATCGAAGGCCACAAACGGTATTCACAGGAGTATATCAGATGTTAGAGTAGAAGTGCTGATGGCGACTGCAAAAATTGAGGGAGTCCGAACGGATATTGAGAAAGATCAGGCGGCTTATAAGGTGTTGCGCTCAGAGGACTCTCTCATCAGAGAAGCACTTACTAAACTAGGAGGAAAAATAACCGAATTTCGAAAAGAGACCCGGTTGGGGCTTGAGGGAGTCCGAATGGGTATTGAGAAAGATCAGGCGACCCTTACGGGTGCATATAAGGTGTTGCGCTCAGAAAGCTCTCTCATCATAGAAGCAGCACTTACTAAAATAGACAAAACTAGAGCAGCTTGAGCTGCATCAACAGCTTTAGCCCAAGGTGTAAACTATCGGTTGCAAAAAGAATTTCTGAAGTTTTAGAATGAACAGTCCAACATTATTGTGTTCGCATCATCACACCGATGTGGGGCCGGTTAGCTTAGAGGTAGAGCGATGGACTCGGAGCGAGGGATACCGGGTTCGATCCTCAGCCAAAGTTTTAGCTAAAGGACTGAAATATCGACTACAGCAAAAACAATTGAAATCGAATGATAAATAACGAAGCTGACGTCACATCCGTTTGCTCTGTTTTGAAAACTTGAACAAATACGTTCATCTTTGACATTGAATAGAGCCGTAAGTAGTCAAGATATAGCTCTGAAAATTATCATCTTTCATGCGGCTGACACTCCCCTATCACCCTGGCAAGAAATTATGTTGCTGACAGTACTGTACAAATTGGAAAACGTTTGTAAAGACCACCCGTTATCAGCCGAAATTCGGCAAAATCGTTGAAAAGTATGTACATTTTTCAACTTCAAATGCATATAGCTCTTTTATTTGAGCAGATAGCCGAAAACTGTCAAGGAATTTGAGATAGAGAATTTTGTCAGCTTTCCAATGCAAAAAGAATTCTTGAAATCGGTTGGAAAATAAGGAAGTATGTTATAGGAAGTATGACGTCACTTCCGTTTTCGTGGAAAGTAGCATTAAAAGATATCTGAAAATCTCTGAGTCTCTGCTCACACTTGATCCGAATCGGCATGCAAAATTTGAAGTCGATCCGACCAGTGGTTTGGTGTAGATGGAGGGAGCCCGTAAGTCAGCGGATGCTTATTTTTCGATAGTTATCGCCCTGTAATTGCAGTTTACGCCATTTGTAAATACACCTAATAAAATTAAATATGTGCAATATTCCGCCAATGAAGTTTTCGTTTGTTTTTCACCATAGGCCTGGCACAAAGCGGGAAAGTTTTAGCTAAAGGACTGAAATATCGACCGCAGCAAGAAATTTTGAAATCTATTGATAAATAACGAAGCTGATGTCACATCCGTTTGCTCTATTTTGAAAACTTGAAAAAAGACGTTCATCTTTGACATCCAATAGAACCGGAAGTTTTCAAGATAGAGCCCTGAAAATTATCATCTTTTATGCGCCTGACACTGCCCTATCACACTGGCAAGAAATTATGTTGCTGACATTACTGTACAAATTGGAAAACGTTTGTAAAGACGACCCGTTATCAGTCGAAATTCGACAAAAAAATCGGCAAAATCGTTGAAAATTATGTACATTTTTCAACTTCAAATGCGTATAGCTCTCTTATTTGACCAGAGAGCCGAGAACTGTCAGTGATATCTAGATAGAGAATTTTATCAGCTTTCCAATGCAAAAAGAATTTTTGAAATCGGTTGGAAAATAACGAAGTTATAGAAAGTATGACGTCACTTCCGGTTTCGTGGAAAGTGACATTAAGAGATTTCTGAAAATCTCTGAGTCTCTGCTCACACTTGATCCGAATCGGCATGCAAAATTTGAAGTCGATCTGACCAGCAGTTTGGGCTGTAGACTGAACGGCTGAATAAAAAAACAAAAAAAAAACAACAAAAAACAACGAATACAATAGGTTTTCGGCGCAGCTGAAAGCCGCCTCAAACCTAAAAATAACAGAATTTAAAAAAGAGGCCCGGTTGGGGGTTGGGAAAGACCAGACGTTCATTGAGGAGGCTTATAGGGTGTTGCGCACAGAAGACTCTCTCATCAGAGAATCGGCACTTACTGAACTAGGTGAAAAAATTGAGGGAGTCCGAACGATTACTGCGATAGAACGGGAAGCTTATGATGTTTTTTCATTATAAAGACGCTTTCATCAGGGAAGCAGCACTAGGAGAAAAAATAACCGAAGAGGCCCGAACGGGTATTGAGAAAGCCCTAGAAGACCACCAGGCGGCCCTTACGGAGACTTATAAGGTGTTGCGCGAAGAGGATTCTCTCATCAGAGAAGCAGCACTTACTAAACTAGACGAAACAATAACAGAATTTCAAAAAGAGACCCGGTTGGGGGTTGAGGGACTCCAAAAAGACCACCAGGCGGCCCTTATGGAGGCTTATAGGGTGTTTCGCTCAGAAGACTCTCTCAACAGAGAAGCAGCACTTACTGAACTAGATGGAAAAATAACAGAATTTCGGACAGAGGCCCGGTTGGGGGTTGAGAAAGCCCGAGAAGACCACCAGGCGGCCCTTACGGAGGCATATAGGGTGTTGCGCTCAGAAGACTCTCTCAACAGAGAAACAGCACTTACTGAACTAGATGGAAAAATAACCGAAGTGTCCGAAAAACTGAAACGTGTTCGTAGAGCCGCGACCAAAGCGCTTGAGGAGACCTCTGAAAATATTCCTGCTGAGGCCCATACCTCTATCGGGGGGCTTGCCGGATTGGTGGAAACATTGAAGACGCAAACACGTGTCATCACAGTTTGGGCTGAGAAGCGGGGCCCATTGAATGAGGGGCTCTATGAATATTCGTTCGGTGCCAAAGCGAGCAATAAATATGGGTGATACGCCATGCCAGCTACAGGTACACTTCTCCGAATGGCAGTCTGCTCGGTTAATGCTAATGGTAAACCTGTGGGCGCGGTCGTGATAAATCTTGTAGTGGATGGGGAAGAACGGGGAGTTGGAGTCAATAAACTCGCTGGAGATATTTCATCGGTGGTTTTGTTCGCCGGTAACGATACAATTATACTTTCCGAAGGTAGTGTTATTAACTTTGTTACGAAAATCGCTGACCCAGCGAGTTCTTCCACTATTGTTACATTGTTAATTGAACTTAATTTGGAAAATACTAATATATTGACAATCATGAACAAATCACCGTATCCAATTCTCAATACCGCTCCATCAACACTGTATCCAATTCTCAATACCACTCCATCAACACTGTATCCAATTAACGAAAGAAGTTCAGATTTTAGGTTGAATGATATCGTCGCTATGCAGGATATTTTAGTTAGAGAATGTGCAAATAGAAAAAGACACGCTAAAAAATATAAGCGCGCGGCGAACATAGCTGAAGCATCTAGTACGGTTCTGGCAAGTTTATCTGTAATGAGTGGTGCGGGGACTGCTGAAACGCTATCTACAATTGTAACGGTTCCACTTGCAGGGGTTTTGAGTTATTTGGAATACTTTGTATGGTAATTAGGGCGGCGGGTGGAAAACTTGAAAAAAAAAGTAGAAAACATGATAGGGTATCCGTTCTCGCTAGGTCTAAGAAAAATGGCATCGACGTTATAGTGTCCACAGCGTTGGCCGATAAGAAAATATCAAACTTAGAATTTGAATCCGTTGTGGAAGAAATGGGGAGATATGAAGAATTAAAAAATGATATTAGAATCAAAGCGTGCGCCATCATGCCAAAAATTGAGCGTACTGATTGGGATAAATTTAGGGTAAAACTTGGAAATAAAGACGGAGGAAATGTTACAGCACCATTGTGACATTTTATAAAATAATTTTTTAAAAAATAATTAATTTTCTTATAATTAATTATATTGGTGAAAAAAAATATTTTTTTTTTAGGTCCCATCGAGCCTCGAACTCGCGCCGGAAAAACCTAATTTTGTTGATGGAAATAGATTTTCTTTTTCTTATATTAATTATTATGTAATAATAGGAGGTGTTCAGCTTTAAATTAATAAACTTTTTTACAAAATTAATTATAAAATTAACAAAATAACGAACCATCACATGTTTTCTTTCGCCAATAGGTATTAATAAATAATTATAATTTGCACACCATTTGTAAGTTGTATAGTAAACTGATGAGTATATATACGTTTGTTGACCTTTGTTGAACAATTGTTCGAGCCTCACCGGAGGCGCTGCGTTGTGTCCTTGAGCAAGACACTTTATCAACACTGCTCCAGTTCACCCAGCTGTGAATGGGTACCGATAATTCGTAGTTGCTCTGTAAATACGAATTACCGGCTTCTCTCAAAAAATCTCTACCTCCGTTCTTTCTCCCATTCTTGGGAGACGGCATGCAAGGTCCTAGAGCCAGTGCCGCCGTTAAATATAAGCAAAAAAAACAACAACAACAATTGGTCTCATCTCGTGCATGCCATGTTGTTGATCCGGTATGACGTCCGTCTCGTCTGTTTAATGGTAGCAGTCTATACATATGTGTGTATTTGGCGATGTAATTGCGTAGCTCAAAGGTGCCGGCCTAAAAGATTTCTGCCTAAGAGCTTGCAATTTCGGAAACCAAATTCAAAAAATAGGCTCGCCTTACTTCGCTGGTTTCTCTCATTTCGTTTCGGAGAGGAATTGGCAATGGGGTTAAAGGCGACCCGTAAAACTAGACTGTGAGCCAACAGATGCGTGGGCTTAAGAAAGGTCCCAACACCCCAGTGGCTGGGTGCCGGCTAAGAAATATGCCCAGTCGCTGGGGGTGTTGTGCACGAGTGCTAGTTTTATATCCGATACGCATTATCCGTTATAATACCATTATATTATAAGCTTTAATAGAAATGTATATTCGTAAACGAATCGTTGGGTTTTAACAATTTTATATAATACACCCTAGTTTTATATCCGATACGCATTATCCGTCTTAATGTTTGTATTTGCCTCTTGTATAGTTCACACAATTGCCGGTATAATATTGTAAATGCAACGTTTTTATCGTAGCGTAATAAATTACGCTGCTATTTCATGTATTCGATATCGCCTAGTGTTTTCATTTTATAGAATTTATATATAGGACTATAACCCCTGTATTCTTCGTAAACTGCTTCAACACAACCATTATAAGCTTTCAATTCCCATTGTATTTTATGATCCATTTTGTCTAATAATAGTGTGTTTCTGTTCAATATAATTTCGACTCCCTCTTTTTCAAAAATTCATAAATTTGCTGTCGGGAGACAATTTCCTCGTTAACCAATTTTTGATTTTCGGGGGTGGTGGGGGTATTATAGAGGGTTATAAATGATATCACCGTAGATGGTATCATTTTGACTCCCTATATACTACTCGTCTCATCAGGATCCGCACATTTTTCAAGTAATTTTCATTAAATTTGAAAACAAAAATACCCCATGTTCATAAATAGACTGGTCTGAAAATAATTTTGTGATGATTGGATTGGGTTGCAAAATTAACATATCAAAATCCATTCCAGTTACTTAGGAATGAAAGTAGAACTTGTCACCGAGAGTACCGGCGTCGCAGTACATCGTCCCGTTTCCTCGACTGGTCGATGATTAGCAGTCCCAAACCGGATCACAAATTAAAAGTACGATAGCGTGTAGCAATTATGAAAGACAAACATTTGTTAACATGGTACATTTAGTTCCGCAAGTTTGTAATTGACCATTATGTTATATACTTTATTTAGCGAACATGGAACATCTCGAGTTACTTCCTTTGGAACAACTGTAAGCACCGTGACATCAATCCCACAATTCCCGCCAATGCTAACGGGATGATGCCGGGAATAGTTATAAAGGAAGTTACTGGTGACAATAGAATACAATCTAGTAAAGTCAATGGCTTTGAGACGATATTAAACTGTCATATACCAGACACACGAGTTCCGCTGACCATTACTAGTATCATAAATATTTCTTTCCAGATAGGGTGACATTGGATATTGTTAAGCCGAGGTAATACTGTCGACCGAGGTGGTCACCCAGATTGTAAAAAAAAACAAGAAGAAAAATGAAAAAAAAAACCAGATTGTATCTACCCACACTTTTATGTGAAAAATAAAAAGTCACCCAGATTGACATTATACAACCATGTAAACTGACTTTAATCGGCCATTAAGCAGGTATATTCACTGATAATTACTTCTGCATAAATCGCGTATATCGTTAGCAGAAGTATGTTTGCATTACTTTAGAATTCAATATACTTTAAAGTTGGGGTCCCATCTGTTTGACACAAACATTTATTTATATGAATTTCAATTACATAATTGCACAATTGTGCAACTATTCCGCCAGTTTTTATTACGAGTCCCGCTATACAGATATAATCATTTAATTTACCGATAGAGACGCACGGTAGTTTTGATGTTCAAATGAGGAAGGACGTTTTTAAATATTTATATCAACTAAATACGTCACCTGAATACACATTTGTATCGACATATTATACAGTATGATGATTGCACATAAAACATATAGAGAATAAATAGGTGTTTCCGTGCTTAGGAAACACGATTATCTCCCCTGATATCAAATTGGCAACTCAAGTTTGATATGAAAAGTATAGTAATGTCAATGAGTTGCCCAAATAATGGACGGAAAATATGTCGCCTTATATTACAAACTGGGATGTGGGAGTCTATGTTTATAAATTAAGCTCTATTCGCTGGAACATACATGTTGAGTCGGTCAAACCAATGTGTACATTAATGAGATGTTCCCATGACACGTCCAAATTTGTACCTCTTTCCTAGTAAGGTATATTTCAGTTGTGGACCCACAATATAGTCCGAATGATCCATACCTGACGAATACAGAGAGCATGGAACGACTGTGGCCTTCTCTGACGAAATTCCTTGTGAGCGGGTGGATTGGAGCAGTGTATTGTCATGCCAAGTATGAACGTAACCGAGTCGTGTTATGGCGCTATTGCGTGTGTTGCATTTCTCAAATTTCATATAAATACAACGTATTTATAGACATGTTGTGTGATTACTGAAGTATTTCTACGGAGAAAAATTGTCGCCCGATGTGGGGTTTGAACCCACGACCCCTGTAACACTAGCACGGCGCTCTTACCAACTGGGCTAACCGGGTGATCGTGTCTCACCACCACACCGGATATTACATTCCTCACCTTCGTATCCTTTGGGAGCCTCAACCTCACAGCTTTATGAGTAGTATAGCCTGCAACCCAAAGTACACCCAGACACAATCCTGTTTACTTCTGACTCCAATGAAGCATTTCTAAGGGGAAACAAGTGAACACAGTTTGAAGCCACGACCCGTAACATTAGCACGGCCCTCTTACCAACTGAGCTAACCGGGCGATCGTGTCTCACCACCGCACCGGACTATATATTAGTATACCTGATGAAATGATTAGTCCTTAGTACAAATAATATACATGTACATGTACAAGTAATTGCAGATTTGAATCTGTGTTGTTCGACCTTCATAATCGATTCTGTATAATATACAATCGATTCACGCACAAACTATTGATACCTTACATGTACATGCATATTGTTTAGGTTGTTCAAACATGATCTGCTGGTTTGTATTCACGGCGGACACCCACACATTCAAAATGGCGTCCACTATTGCGACCATTATGTGTACTCACTTTACTTTTAATTCACAAAACTATTATTTATATGCGTATTAATAGTTTTAGTATGCATTATATTTCTCATTTTTAAAATATATTGGAAAACAATATGGTCGCCAAGATGGCCGAATGGCTTATCAAAATATAGTGCAGTGTTAAAATAGGATTATATAATCTTTATTGCCTACACATATATGTGAAATATGTGGTAATGCGAGAATATGATTTACATGATAAGCAAACATGGTCACAAGTATAACTACTAGTATTTGATATTTGTACTTACTGTCTCAATGCACAAACTCAAACATGCGCGATCGCCCGGTCGTACGTTCTGTCGACCACAGCGATGTGACGCGGATATTAGATCCATCGAAGGGAGTAGGTCGGTTTATTATACATACATTACATGACATTGTGTTTCTACCTGGAGGATCAATGGGCTGGCCGACCACGTCCACCCGCGCGATGCTATGTGTGGTCCCCAGATCCAGGCGCCACCACGCCCACTGATGTCCTGTCGCTACTTCAGCTCCATTGCACTCGTCAGATGGAGATGAAGGGTTCTGTGATGGTATTATCCCATTCAGGGCAAGATCCGCCAGCCAAGGATGAGACCCGTCTTCAGGCCAGTTCATTGTTGCCGACTGAGTCGCCGTGCCAGTTGACGCCAGATTCACTGGAATAAAGGTTACATTTACGATGGACAATCAATACGTTCCGGTAACTGTGACATAACTTCTATAACTATTAGGTTAACCCTTTCAACACCACAGATCCGTATAGTGGTATTGGCAAAACGTGTATATCCAGGTAAGCCGGCTCGTGACGAGCCGTCTCATCGTGATCTGCACTTTTTGCAAGTAATTTTCATATATTTGAGACCAAAAGTACCACCTTTCCATAAATGGACTTGTCTGAAAATATTTTTTTCACGATTGGATTGGTTGCACAATTAACATATCGAAATCCATGCCAGTTACTTAGGTATGAAAGGTTTAACCCAATGGAATTTAGTCTACAAATTGCAACAACACATACTTGAAAGGAATTTATTGTTTCCCCCAGAAAATGGCAATAATTATGAACATTTAAACTATTGAAATATATCGGTTGGATGCATTTATCTTTAATACTAATAAAGATATTCCCATCATATCTGACGTTTTTGACCACCCCTTGTGTACCCGGTGGTTAATGTACGCTATTGGAGCATATTTCTGTCTTTGTTTTCCTCATCATCTACTGGAGTATGTATAATTCGATCAAGCGCAGATACCCCGGGGAATTATATCATATATGGCCGTGACTGAAGTAACGGGGCTTATGGGTTTTGCGAACCAGTGTAGATCCAGATCAGCCTGTGCATCCGTACAGTTTGATTAGGATCTGCACTGTTCGCCTTTCCATCTATAAAACACCCGTCATGCTTGTAACAAGCAATGCATATCGTTATCAGGATACACGAATGCGCTATTTGATCAGGAGCTACACTGGTCACTGGTCCCATTTCTCCAGTCACAGCCACAGCGATGACGTCGTGTTCAAAGCTGAAGCCGTTTCAGAGTTTAAATATTTCGCGGAAATTTACATATTGTTAACCATTTCACCCCTGAGTAACTTCCATGGAATGGATTTGAATATGTTAATTTTGCAACCAGTCCAATCGTCACAAAATGGTTTTCAGACTAGTCCATTTATGAAAAAGGGGTATTTTTGTTCTCTGAAATATGAAAATAACTCGTCACGTGCCGGGTCATGTCAGGCGCGGATACCGAAATAATTGCAGGGGGGAGGTCTGTAATTACAAGTCGGCATTGCCGACCTCCGCGAGCGCGAAATCGTAAAGTAGGGGGGTCTGGGGTCCTCCCCGAGGAAATTTTTAGATGCCAGATCGCCGCAGATTCGATTTCCTGACACCTAGGCCACGAAAAAAAGTCCTCCAACTGGGGAGGGGGGGGGGGGGGGGAAACCCCGCTGTATCCGCGCCTGCATCTGGATCTACACAGTTTGTCAATACCAATGTACAGGTCTATAGTGTTGAAAGTACATGTATTCTAAAATAACGGCTGCGGCTGAGTCAGGTATTACTATATGAACTATTGTGCAATTTGCCAGGGTATCGGCGCTTTAGTGCTTATAAGAAATGTTCTCATTCTAACAAGCAATAAACATCGTTGTCAGGTTACGCGAGTGTGCTATTTCATTAGGAGGCACACTGACACATCCTATAACCTCATTTTTCCAGTCCCTTTGCCACATAGTATGCATTTGTTCTCTGGACTCACATTGTTGGACAGCTGAGGATCTTGTCACTCCCAGTCCCAACCACACCAAGACAGCCAAGATAACTGCGCAGCGTCCAACACGAGTCCGGTTTGTAAGACGTGTCATGCTGTATCTGGTATGCAGGCCCGAAACGTCATCCCAACACATGTAACGTGATAATTTTACCGTTAGAAATATAGATGGTTTGAGATGAAACGTTAATTTTCACATTTAAAGGTTATTTGATTTTTTTATACCCCTCATGCAGTTCATATAGTGTTCGAGACCGGATATAATAATTTGCTTATATAAACTTTGTCAGTTACTTCGGCCCTTTTCCTAGTGTTGACCCTTAATTTATATTGCAACGTTGTGCAGGATCACACTTTATTCACAAGTACATGTACATACAATCAAATACAATCGAGATTCCCGGTAATTTGCCGGTACCCATTTACATCTTGGTGGACTGGAGCAGTGTGGATAAAGCGCAATGACACAACACACGCCTCGGGTGAGACTCGAACCGACGATTACCGCAACATGTATTTTCTTTATTACAAACCACAAAGACATGCATGCGAACGTACATATACCGGGATTACAGTGTGATCCCTCTAAACCTGGGATCCTGTAGTATTACTCCGTAAGGTATGCAAGTTAACTTACCTGCAACAGCATGTACGCCGAGTAATAAACTATTCACAAATATCCGTCACTGGAGAAAGATATGTACCATTTGTTGTGTCATTTTAAAGCTAACTGATATCTTGTTCTACCGGGTCGGCTGATAACGCACATGAACGCCGTTATCTCTACTTCCTGATGATAGTATACAACTCGAAATGGACGCTTGCTTGTGAACATGCGCATGTGTATGCCTCTCCCCGCATACCGTGACAGACAGCCACTAAAATACTGGGAGATAACTAACATGTTAGTAAGGTGAGAGTTTTCGTTCTTGCACGTGACACACATGTGGGGCGTGGTTTTAGCAAGTGTGAAATGTCATGACAATATTGCAAAGAGTAATCAAGTTTTGCATTGAAAGGAAATCAATTTGCGAAAAGAAGAGATCATTAAAAAATGAGCGAGGCATGAGTTATAATTATTGTGGGTCGTTGTCTATGCATGTGAAAAGTTTCATGAAAATATTCAAAAGGGTATTTCGAGTTATGCTAAAGACAAGAAATCAATGTGTGAACAATAAACAATAAATAGTGCGTCAACAAACCTTTGGGTCATGTGTGAAGTGAGGTAAGAGTTGTCATTCTTGTGCGCGATACACATTTGAGTCATCACCTATGCATTTGTGAAGTTTTGTGAAATATTCCGCAGGGTATTCGAGTAATGATTCGAACAATAAATCAATGTGCAAAAAAACCCAAAGGGAGATAACTCGAAAGTTAGTGTGACAAGAGTTGTCATTATTGTGACACACCTTTCTATGCATGTATGAAGTTTCATGAAAATATTCCAAAGGGTGTTCGAGTTATGCTCCAGACAAGAAATCAGTACACGAGAATATAAAGGGAGATAACTAAAAGAAATGGCGACACAAGCGTTGTCAGTCTTACGCGCGACACACATTTGGGTCGTGGTCTACTCACCTGGGAAGTTTCATGAAAATATTCCAAAGGGTGTGGAAGCTATGCTCCGGACACGAAATTACACAGGAAGATAACTAAACAAATAGCGACGCAAGAGTTGTCATTCTTGCGCGCGACACACCTTTGGGTCGTGGTCTATGCATGCGTGAAGTTTCATGAACATATTACAAAAGGTGTTTGTGTTATGATCCGGACACGAAATCAGTGTGCGAAAAAACAAAGGGAGACAACTAAAACAATTAGCGACGCAAGAGTTGTCATTATTGCGCGCGACACACCTTTGGGTCATATGTATGTGTGAAGTTTCATGACAATATTCCAAAGCGTAATCGAGATATGCTCCGGACAAGAAGTGTCTGCGGCGGACGAGGACGATGTTCGATATCAAATCCAAAGTAATAGTGGGGAGAATTTAGTACACACCGTATGTGCTGACGTAAGTACTTTTAGTATATGTGAGCATTATTTAAAAATAGTGAGCTTATGAATGAATGTTATACATCTCTTTGTGTAAGTTTAATACTAGATATGATAGTTATTAAAGCGGCTTAATGATTTCATACGAAAAGAAGCTATCCCAATATTATGGAATCAGATAAAGGTACATTCCCACTGAGTAGGCATAACTAGAGAACAGCAGGTTAGTGCCGTGAATGGGAAAAAATATATGGCAAGGCTTAGGAAACGGGATGGGCGAGGCTTTGCCGAGCACATCCCGTTTCCGTGCCGCGCCAGATATTTTTTCCCATTCACGGCACTAACCTACTATTCTATTTATCCCGCCCGTCCACGCCTACAAATGGCTCTAAAATGCAAAATAATAACCCCAGCCACCGCACATATTCATACGCAGTGATTAGGTTGTATTGACAGGATATCAAAAATGTTTCACGGCACCTACGCACTGTGTTTACGGGACAAACTGTTCTTTATAGGAATTAAATAAGTTTATAATTGTGTCACTATTCCACCAGTTCCAACAATTATGAGTGACCGCTATACCGATATAATCATTTAGTAATATTTATTTTACTGATAGTAACTCGCGGTGGTATCAGGCTATTTTCATATGCAAATGAGGCATGATATTTTTTAATTATTTATACTAATTAAAGGTGCATGCCCATGTGTCAGGTTATACTATAACGAGGCATATTTTTTCGTCCATTCATTAGATATGACATTGTTCGGGTAAAATAAACAGTCTTTCACCATTTCCCGACGATATAATTGGCATCATTATACTTCGTATATCAAACATGAATTTTCACACTGATATCAGGGGCGATAACCGTGTTTCCTTAAAATGTTAACTGACCTAACTATTTATTCTCTGTATTTATTTTTTGATGTGCAATGATCGTACTTTATAAATATGTCGAAAATATTATTTGTTCAGGTGACGCATTTAATTAGTATAAATAATTAAAAAAATGTCATGCCTCATTTGCATATGAAAATAGCCTGATACCACCGCGCATCACTATGAGTAAAATAAATATTACTAAATGAGTTATCTGTATAGCAGGCACTAGTAAGTTTTAGAACTGGTGGAATAGTGACACAATTATACACTTATTTAATTCCTATAAAGAACAGTTTGTGCCTACTGAGTGGGCATGTACCTTTAAGTGCGTCACTTGAAAACATAATATCTTCGACAGATTATAAAGTATGATCATTGCACATCAAAACATAAATACAGATACTAAATAATAATGTCCGTTAACATTTTAAGGAAACACGGTTATCGCCCCTGATATCAGTGTGGAAACTTACGTCTGACATAAAATGTATAATAATGTCAATCAATACGTGGGGTAATGGTAAATGAATGTCTCAGATGATGTCTCTGATATAAAGAACATTTTATGCCTACTGAGTGTACCTTTAATATATTACATTGATAAATAGAGGATCTTTACATGAGTGATAATTTAATATGATATTTATTAACCTGTGCCCGGTTGCTGAAAGCTTCTGTTAGCTTAACAGACCGTTAAATCCTTAACATTGTTAAGGATTGAACAGTCTGTTAAGCTAACAGAGGTTTAGAGCAACCGGACCCAGTTGGTTGATTTTATAAGAATAAACGAGGCTATATCGAGTTTCTGATGAAATCAGTCAATAGTTTAATAAATAGAGGATCTTCAATGACTGATGATTGAATATGATGTAGGTTTACTGATTGCATATGAAACGAGGTTTGGCCGAGTTTCTAATGTAATCAATCAATACATTATTAATATAAACTTACACGAGTGATGATTTAAAGGTGCATGCCCACTCAGTAGGCACAAACTGTTCTTTATAGGAATAACATAAGTGTATAATTGTGTCACTAGTCCACCAGTTTTACAAATTACGAGAGCCCACGATACTATACCTGAGTTCACAAGACACCAGGGGCCCGTTTCACAAAACTTCGTACGACTAAAATGTTCGTAAGTGCAAATTTAGGATCGTCTGGAAATTTCAATTGATGGATTTACATTTATTGAGCATAGGTTGCATGTGCAGCCTATGCTCAATAAATATAAATCCAATAATTGTTTACAAGAAAACATTGTTAATGTGAAATTTACAAACTATCATAATTTTGCATTTACGAATAGTTTAGTCTTACGAAGTTTAGTGAAACGGGCCCCAGGATACGCCGAGTTTCTTAAAAATCGCATAGTATCGTAAACTGAAGTTGTATTGAATATTCAATAGGTTTCTTGATGTACATAGTTAGTGTGCGTTTTAGTACATAGGCTAGTGTATTTTGATATCAAGTTTATCAGGCAAGGCTAGGAAACGCGTAGAAATTCCGAGGCTTGCCGAGGAATTTCTACCGTTTCCGAGCCGAGCCTGATAAAGTTAACATCAACAGACAATAGCCTGGTATTTTATTTATCAGGTAACGTTTTATGGTCGAAAATTACCACAGATGATGTCGTTATCTATGGACAGAATGCGGACTTGTTTACAATGCATCATTACACTGACGTCATTCGGTAGCGTCACGTGACGTCATCCGACCAATGGAACGTCAGTTTCTACTTCGTTGTAACCTGGATGTTTGTATCGTGTCAATGCCTGATACAACACTATGGTATCAGTCTGTACGTATTCAGTCAATACAGGGCAAGTTACCTGATACATTATGTGTGTAACATATATACAATATAGTAGATCTACATCTGGGCCGCGCCATACGAAAACCGGGCTTAATGACCCTAGCGTCGACGTAAAAGTTCACAGTTTGCCCTCCCATTTACGTTTACTGGTGTCAGTTAACATTAAGTGTGAACAGAAAGCGGAAAATGATAACTTACTGAAACTTTCACTAATATGAGGCGATACCTTGTACCTCGGTATACATATTATGAAGTCATGACTTGACGTCACGTACTTGTGACGTCATTGAATGTGAATACATGTTTGACGTTATGGCCATGGTGTCGTGACAAAATATTATAGCAAAGATACTTGCACGTGTTCCTCGCAGCATCAATGACTTAGAAATGCTGTACATTGTCGCATAACTGTCGTTCTTTGACATTTTTACTCTTTTTCGTCGGTTGTCCTTATGCATTCAAAATGGTGAACGCATAATTTAACTGGCTACATATCAGCGAAGTTTTCGCGTACACTACCCTTTGATTCCTAAATAATCTTAACAACCTAGTGTATGCCAACGATATTACCATCTATTATCTTGGTAAATTGAGACTTTTGAACAATTATATCCAGTACTTAGCGAATGATATGCCATTTAATGCCACTCATTTTATCATAAATGGAGGTAGACACGTAGCTATATAATGACATAAATATCCGGGGTTTGTATTGAATTTAAAATAAATGATTCAACATATTAATTGGAAATGTGATGGTCATAAATTTGCTTTTGTAGTCGAAAGTGCTTGTGTAGTATCAAATCATCAGTTTATCACTTGACTGCATAATAATGTATATCAGGCGATGGTAATGCGATCCTCAAGAAAGACACACGGCGACAATTATAAGGTATCACGCTACCAAATCTGCCCGGTATCGTGTTTTGTCACAAAGTTAATGTCATAAGCGGCCTACTGCCTACTTTAAAATATGTCGTCACATACGAAATGTTAAATGATGTCGCTATTATTCCCCAAAATTATTTCAGACAGCAGCAAACAACAGGGAAACGCCTCACTCTGCCTTATTTGAAAATTATTCATACGAAATTACGTTACTTGGGCCGCAATCCAAAACATGACGTTACATTAGCAACTGCAACACGAGCCATAAACATTATGTTCATACTTTGTCTTGGCCTAATGGGAGACACTTGGCCAGGCTACGAGATATCCAAATTTGGTTGACATGCGATAAAAGATGACAAATCTATAGGACTTGTCCGGATCAACACCCATTGTATACTCCGTTGATAAAAACGTCGTAATTTCGACGTCATTGATCTAAAACGTCATATAAGTTTTTACCACGCGTCATAAAACTACTTCTAAAATGAAACATAATTGGGATACATTGATAATTTTGGCGGCATATGGCTTTTAAAATATGTACAATTCAGAATACGTGGAAAAGTAAAAACTGAAAATATTGTCATTAAGCCCGGTTTTCGCACGGCGCGGCTCATATATACAAACTCAATGGGATCAATGTCAAACATAATCCGGAGCGACTGAGAGTGTCCATATTCCATCTTATATAATTATTATAAATTCTATAAACTGATTAACGTTATACACTCTTAGTTGTGGAATGTTATACTTTAGATATAAAGGATAAGCATTTCACAGCTAAGACTAGTTTTAGTGGATAATTGTGTCTTACACTAACGTTTTGAGGAAATCGTGAATGGTACCTGGTTACAAATTCAATACCCACCCCTCTTCTCGTCGAGGCTGGGCATTTATCGGTATTGTCCAATTTCGTTTCAGCGATAATCACACCATAGTTATGCTATTTGATGATTAAGAGTTTTGAAACAAAAGTATGCAGTGAAATAGAATTTAAATTATAATTATTTAAATAGTATTGGTGTCATGACCATATGGGGAAGCCCGAGTATTTAGTCCATGCCATGTCTATTTCAATGTTTTTAAAGATGGTGTGGAAAACGTTTTTTTCCAGCTACCAGAAAATTAGTATCCAAAACGTACGATATACACGTGTAATAATTAGTTGTATTTCAGCGAAAATGAAATTGGGATTTGTGACTAATGTAGCTCATGATCAAATAGCACACTCCTTAAGTCTGATAACGATATATACTGCTTGTTATTATCATGATGTAACAGTGCAGATCCTGATCAGTCTGTGCGGACTCACAGGCTGATCTGGATCTACCTACACTTGTCGCAAAACCCGTAAGCCCCATTTCTCAAACCACAACAACATATTTGTTTTAGTTTTTTCGCAATATGCTTTATGATCATATAATATACATTTTGACAAATAAAATAATGACATTCAACAAAAATTACGAAAAAGTGTAAACATAATTATACGTTTAATGTAAATGTGCATGTATAACTCACATTGCTTTATGCAGCATACGCGTGTGTATTGAATAATTATAAATACAAAATACACATATACCGGCCGCATTCCGTCCATAGTTATCATATCATATCATATGATTCTAAATACGTTTGTTAATATAGTAGTATTGAATAAATGCAGTATATGTAACTTCAATTTATTTGGAAATCAGTTCAGTTAAAGGAACACATATGACGGTAACTTCTATTAATAAACCTTATTAATTATATGTAGCATTGCGCCGTGCATTGAAAGTCCACATCGCATAACATCATTCAAATATTTACTTTCATCTAGTTCTTTCAATATATAAATTCATGGGTCAGTGGCTAGATAAATATGCCGTACTATACGCTGTTGGCGACCAGTGTAGCCCAATATCATCCTGCGCGTTCGCGCAGTCTGATCTGGACCTACGCTGTTCGCCATCCAGTAACTGAAGTAGACTAGCATCAGCAACAATAATTACTGTCTCTTTCACGAAACCTGCCCAAAGTTTACGGCTGTATAAACAATGCAAAAACAATTTATTTTTTCGTTACTATTAAATTAAAGCAAAATTTAAAGGTGCTTGCCCACTCAGTAGCCATCAAATGTTCTTTATAGGAATTAAATAAGTGTATAATTGTGTCACTATTCCACAAGTTCTCAAAATTACGAGTGCCCGCTATACAGATACTGACAGTGACTCGCGGTGGTATCGGGCTATTTTAATATGCTAATGAGGCATACTATTTTTTAATTATTTATACTAATTATGAGTCACCTGAATTTTTTTTTATTTTCGACAGATTATAAAGTATGATCATTGCACATAAAAAAATACAGAGAAGAAATAGTAATGTCCGTTAACATTTTAAGGAAACACGGTTATCGCCCCTGATATCAGTGTGGAAATTTACGTCTGATATCAACTGTATAATAATGTCAATCAATACGCGGGGTAATGGTGAATGAATGTTTATTTTGCCAGAAAATGTCTCAGATGATGTCTCTGATATAAAGAACATAATTATTGTGCCTACTGGATGGGAATGTACCTTTAAGAATGAACCTTCTTTTTATTTCGTGAAATTTGGTAAACTATTGACTTTATTGCGAAACTATTTCCCCATGTTAAATCCGATAGACATCTTCACAGAGTGAAGATTTCTATGGGGATTTAATATGGAGATATAAGATGGGGATTTGTTTTCCAATTGCTGAAATATTGGACCGATTTTCCAAAAAATTAACTTTTGTTTTGTTAGTTAGATCATTTCCAAAACTATCTAGCTAGGTTTCAGATTCAATTTCCATTTTCTTTCGTTTTTCATGTTAAGCCGGCTCATAACGAGCCGTTTCATGAAGACATACACCATTTGTGGATATTTTTTATTTTTGTTTGGCAAAATGGCCCCGTTTTCTGCATAAAGGTCTCAGAACAGTCTCGAACTTAACATGAAATAGTCCAGGCCAGTTACTTCAGAGTTGTATGTACATGTATGTGGTTAGTACGGAGCCCCGCAGGGGACGTAGCATTCTTGTTTTATTAATTCGTTTCCACGAAATAACAATTCGTTCCCACGAAATAACGAATTGATAAATTGAGGGAACGAATTGTTATTTCGTGGGAACGAATTAATAAAAAAAATTCCATGTCCCCTGCGGGGCTCCGTAGGTTAGCATTGCATCGTATGAGTTTAGGATATGCTAATAATATTATTTTCCTTTCCTATTTGATAAAAGCCCCACAAACCATCAAATGTGAGAACTCTATACCTTCTGATTAACCTATGGTGGCTAGTTAGGGACATTTCCTCTCTTCGTTCATACGCCGAGCAGAAACGTAAACTAACCCTTAGAACATTCATAATCTCAATTGGTAACAGAGATCAATTCTAGCAAGGTTTAACGCAATGTTTTGTTTATGTAGAAGACGGGAGCAGAACATTGTCGTCTGCTTTTGTTTCTTATTTTGTATTTTCTCTAAACAAAAACATGGTTTGGCAGCATTTTAGATTCTAAAGTGCTGTCAAATCATGTTTTTGATAAGAAAAAATATACATCAGACGACACATTTTAATTCTTCTTTTTAAGGGTTACACAAAACCCGTAAGCCACATTTCTCCAGTCATAGTCACATTTCCAATTACACGCGACGAAGGGACAGAGACGACATCTACATGTAGCAGCAACTATAAAAACTTTGTATTTACTGGAAAAAATAAAAAAACGAACGATTTATTTTTACATGGTATAAATATATACAATAAATGCAAGTAAATACAATATATTGAAAAAACATATAGGTTCTACCAAGATTTGAACTCGGAGTGCTAACCATTACACCATAGAGTTTTTAGTGGGCCAAAGTATATATACCGGTACATATCTCCACGGCGGGCCCATGTAGAATATTAACTGTGTTAATTGATAGGCCCTGGGTGGGCATACTACATCATGGGCACCTGCTATGTTGATAAGATGTACTAACTCAGGTAAGAAAAATACTTCCCTCTGCTGTCTTTACAGCTAAACATTTCGACGTGAAAGCGCAAATACCGCAGACGATCGAAAAGCAACACCTGCATATGTCGCTATCATCGTAGATTAATCTACACTTTTCCGTAAGATGGGGTGCACTCGGTTCCACATTATGCCCTGAAATCGGCAGAAAATGCAATTGATGGACCTCAAGAGAGACGCACGAACACTCCCAAGCCCTGAGTGATAGAGTAACGTGGACATGCACTAATACTGCACATTTGCCACTCCATCAGGAAAACCCAGAATTTCTACGAGAAATTGCTGCAAGAGAAAACTGGGTATTCTCGGATTTCAGGTGGTTCGATGGGGTGCACTAGGCATTCGTATATGTTGGAGGTTTTTGGCATTTAGCTGTATTTGGCACGAACCATGCGATGATCCCTATGTAGCCATGTACGTCGCTAGACGGAGGCCTGGAAACCCGGGCTTCAATATAATTTCCAGACATACCCTTATGTTTTACTATTATAAATTTGCACAAGATATTTAATAAATAATTGCAAAAAAACCCATACAATGCAGGATAGTACACCGAAGTTTAGACAAAATCCCGGCGGATGGGGTGGGGGACATTCCCCCTCACTCCACACCCATTCACCCTCACTCCACACCCACGTACTCCCTCACTTTGCGAGCTCTATTGTAGTTGCGAACAGTAACTCATGCAATCTACTCTCGTACCGTCCGTAGCTGGCTAAATGTATTTAAATGAATAAAATCACTGAATACACATCAGTGATATGTTTATATTATAAAGTAGTTTAGACTGACTTCGAGTGTGTAATGACATTTAGAATGTGTACATCATAAAAAACTACCAACTAATCAGTGTGTTCTTATTTGTTTTCCTCTAAAGTGTCGCGATTACGCTGACGAAAATGAGATAAAGTTCTCAATAAATAGCTGAGTCGTGTTGATATATTATAGGAAGATTTAATGACGGCGTTATCTCCGACCCGGTAGTCATCGTAGTAAAAGCTATCAGTTAGCTCTAAACTTCAATATTACACACGACAGATGGTACAACAGTTACCCATGTGACGGATAATTGTGAATATTTTGTTAATTAACGTAAATGTTGTTGCAGGTAAGCGATTTTACATACCTTATTATGTAATAATACAGTGGTACCTCTCTAAACCGGACACCCTGGGGACCCAGGGTGTCCGGTTTAGAGAGATCACACTGTAATCTACTAAAAACAAACATTTCTGGGGAGTGTGACTTTTTGTTATTGGTGAAAAAGTACTTACATTTAAATATTCTATAGAGTTAATGTGTTTAATAGTCAAAAGTTCGTCGGCATAAACATGTGGACCAGACAGTAGATATATCTGCTTTCGCATGCATGTCTTTGTGGCTTGCAATCAAGGGAATACGTACTCATATGTTATATACATGTTGTGGTAATATGTCGGTGGTCAGTCTTTCGTCGCATGACCAATGGTTCCCGAGGAGTGTAACAAGTAAAAGTAACCTTTACATATGACACTTAACATTTCATCGACAGGGGCGTGAGCAGCACATCGTGAGAAAAGAGGAAATGTGACAAAATAAAGGAAACCCATTCATCCCCTCCACAAAAGTATGATTTCTTTAGTAGTTTCAACAAAATCCAGCACTTATTCATTATTTAAATTTATTAAAAAACAGGAAATCCTCCGAAAATAGGAAAACTTCCACTTCTGCATCTAAAACCATCTAGACGAAATGATAGCTCAATTTCTAATGGTAACATTATCATGTTACAGGTGTATGGGACGACGTTACGTGCCTGCATACCACATACAACATGGCACGTCTTACACGCCAGACTCGTGTTGGACACTGCACAGTTACCTTGGCTGTCTTGGTGTGGTTGGGACTGGGAGTGACAAGGTCCTCAGCTGTCCAACAACGTGAGTCCAGTAGAGATGAGAACACATACATAATATGTGGCCACGCGACTGGAGGAATGGGGTTTATAGGATTTGTGACCAGTGTACTAGTGTACCTTCTGATGCAATAGCACACTCCCGTAACATGACCACGATTTATGTTGCTTGTTAGAATAGCGACAGAAACAAAATTGCTACCCCGCACCATAGCTCTCGCGAGGGTAGCAATTTAACCCCATCTCTTTAATGTATCACATGGAAAAGTGATTTTTTCAATCGGTTATCCGGCGTGTTGGTATGTTAGCGATATAAAACTGCCAAAGCTGTATCAATAAATTATTAATAAAGAACATACACATGCAGAAATTAGTTATTTTACCGTGTCAAGATGTTTATCTAACATTTACATGTATATGTTGTAAATTTGAAATCTTCATTTCATTGTGTTGAATGTTGAACAACAACAAGAGAAAAGATGGCTTCCATGGGAAAATTATTTCCTTATTTGGCAATTTACTAGTTCTACATCAAAGAGTATTTGTTTAAAGGTATAACACATACAGTTTGCTAAATTTTAACCTACATGCAACAGGTTTGGGTATGCACTTCGGTTGCTCACATTTTTTGAATGGGTCAAATTGTAGCCGTAAATAACATATCGGAGGCAAATTACTGTAGCTAGAATGGCGAGTGTTTCATTAATGGAATAGCGAACGGTGCAGATCCTGATCAACCTTGGTTGTATAGGGTGATCTGGGTTTACACCGGTCGCAAACCCAATATGCCCATTTTCTCCAGTCACAGCCACATAAGTATACTCGCGCTTGATCTTCCGCAGTGGATGATGTTTCACGAAAGCTGTTAACGATATATTCAAATGTGCACAACGGCTGCGAATGATATTAAAATATTTCTCGAATGCATACGCAGGGGCGTTAATATAGCCCAAACTATCCAGGTGGTGGGAGCTAACCGCCAAAACGGTTCCTGTGTGGATAGATTAGGTGGCCGTTTCACTAAACTTCGTACGACCAAAATGTTCGTAAGTGCAAAATTATGATATTCTGTAAGTTTCTCATTAACAATGTTTTCTTGTAAACAATTATTGAATTTACATTTATTGAGCATAGGCTGCATATGCAGCCTATGCTCAATAAATGTAAATCGATCAATTGAAATTTCCAGACGATCTTAAATGTGCACTTACGAACATTTTAGTCGCACGAAGTTTAGTGAAACGGGCCCCTGATGTCCACAAGCGCCCCCGTATTGTCGTTTCTGTGAAAACAACGCTTACCGCACCATCTGGAATTAGACATATCTAATTCCTACACGCGGGAATTATACTGCCCACCGCTTTTATATGCGGGACAGGCATTGATACGAGCATTTCCATAGCAAGTATATACATGTTCTAAGCCGTGTGTGGGCATAAACTAAAACTGGTATCATGTTATCCTCAGGACTTAGACTATTGTTAAAGTAGATAAAAATGAAAAATGAATCTAATTCCCAAGGGTTGGAGCATCGGATATACCAACGAATGACAATGCAGAGACACTTGTAGATATCCAATAGTCACGGTCCCGGAATTATTTGTCTGGACAACAATTGTTGACTTTTAATTCCGCACACCCCGGTATGGGGAAGACAATGTAGGTGCATTGATTCTGACATTCAGTATGTTTCGTTTCGTAACAGTCAATACGCCGTTCATATGTAAACGTAATGCTACGCGCAAGTGATCTGTCAATATGTGTATATCACCACCATTGCAAGTCCTAACTCAGTGTATGGGATAAAGTGTAATCAGAAAAGTGCAAAAAGATGACAATAGCACACTAACTGTTGTATCTCAAGCCACCCCATCTTCCTCACCCATGCGATAAAGCCGTGCGATAAAGCACAGTTTCCCCAACAGATTGCATAAATAGGAGCTTGCATGAGTGATGATTTAATATGATATATATTATTTATTATTAAACGAGCTTACCGATGTCATACTAAACGAGGCTATGCTGAATTTCTTATAAACGAGTCAACGAGTAAATAAATCAACACAAATGTTAGATATTTATTACATAAGCACATCACCATACATTGAAGCTGTGCCGGTTACCAAACGTATTTTCTGTAATTGCATATTTATTACACTAATATGTAATATGATTTTTACCGTATCGTCAGATACAGTTATGTCAATGTCCGATGTATGTTACTATTTGAGGTATCGTTAATTTATCTATTTTTAACATCATTAATTATGGCTGTCGGTCGCCATTTTTGCGGACAGATTTATTCGCCGGAACTCGTGTACTTATTATGTGGTAAAAATCGGAACTCTTATAAACGGTTATAATTCATATGTTCATAATACCTATTTTTATGGTAAATGTTTCAAATTAACGGTATGTCTCTATGCTCCAATTTGATATCTAATATGTATGTCTACGACGGGTGGCATTAATGCACACGACATTATATCAATATTATTATAAAGACTGCCAATTGGGGCATCATCAGTGTGGGGCAGGCACACTTTCCTATGTTTTGTTCTGGCGATACAGTTTCAGTTCTTGCAGTACTCTGATTATTGAACCGTGTCAGTACACTGCGATCGCCCATTTTATGCAATAATAGTTCATATTATAGTAATTATTATAGTGCTAATACTAAGGTGCATGGTCACGTGGTTACAACAACAACTTATGTCGTTTTTGCGAAGAATCGATTTCCGTGTCAGTATTCGCAAAAACGACAGAAGTACCGATACAACCAAATGCAGCTGAACAAGACGCGTTTGATGCGCCATATTTCATCAAAAATCCATTACATAATAAGAACAAAATAAAAGAATACGTACTTTGAATCGGAGGGCTTCTGGAAGTTTCAGTCCTTGTTGTTGTTGTAACCACGTGATCATACACATTGAATAGTGATCTCAGAGCCGCAGCCGTTTCGATGTTAAATCGGCAGATGTTGATATGCAATAAAGCGCCGATACCCTGCAAATTGCATAATAGTTCGTATAATAATACCCATCTCAGCCACATAGTGTATACTGTTATGTAGTTTTGCATTTTTTTGGCTACATTCTTGTAACCAATGTTTTTTGTCATCTTTAAACCACGGAGAACAAAACTGGGGTTGGTTCCATTTTGTTCGACAATTAATTTGGCCGCCATCTTGGATTTAAAAATGGCCGCCCTGAAATGCTGCATTCCTTATATATACACTTATAATACAGGTAGAATATTGATTCATTTTTTTGATGATAATCATCTTTTGACCACAAAGAACAACACCAGCGTTATTTTCATTTTAGCAACCCCCATGGCGCCCATCTTAAATTTAAAAATGGCCACCCTGAAATCGTATACAATATATTGTAATATTCATATCTACATTTATAATGCAGATAGAAGGTTGTTTGTTTCGTCTATGCCATCTACATACTTAAGATAATAAAACTGGGGTTGGTTCCACTTTTTCTGATAACTTTTATAGCGTACATTTTGTTTTCAAAATGGCCTCTATGTAAATATTTCTTATGTCTTCACTACGTACCGTCTTTAGTAAAGTGTATTTATAGCTAGGTTGTGTTGACTGTTTTGGAACGTTCTTGGAACAAACGTTCTGTGTATCATCAAAGAAGACATGAGTTGTTCCTATTTTATTATAATTTTCAAAATGGCTGCCGTGAAAATCATATAATTCTGATATAATCATCCACTAACCATTTGGACTGATTTTTTCCCTGACTATAATCATTATTGAAAGTAAATTACATATGAATAAATTCAATTTCAAGTCACTGTTTATGACAAACATGTTAGATTTCAAAATGGCCACTGTGTATATGCAGGACTTTTCTTAATTATGGATACTGTGCTTTAAAGCAGTTTCATCACCATCTGCCTTAGAGTTTCCATCTTGTTGGTGGTCCTGAAAGGCAGTACTGGCACAATCACACTCAAAATGCGGTCGAAGGAGTTGCTTTCATAAAATATATATCCTATACAAATTTGTAAGCAGGAAAGTGTAGACGAACTGTCGAAAAGGCAGTATTTGTGCGATTAAATGACTTTTCGGCATTAAAACTCTATGTGCACATGTTCAGTATGTGTAGACGACGTGAGTAATATGTAAGATTGATTGCCAATACACTTTTGGAGAAGTTGAATACACTCTATACATAATACAGAATTGTATGCAGGAAACTGTAGAAAAATGGCCAGGTTAAAAAGGAAGTATCTTTATTAGTTGCATGGTCATTATCATTATTTACGATTACCATATGGTCTTAAGAGATCACAACTCCGGAGTCAATATAAAAGTGATCAGTGTCTTGATGGACCAAATTGCGTTTGACTTGTCGAAATTGTCATATTATGACTTGACAAAGCCAGAGAAACTGCATTATGGTGTGCCACAAAGGCAAGTCAATGGCCAATGCTTCCAAATCATTGATTCTCGCAGAAAACTAATATGCTCTGATTGATCATGAATAATTAAGCATGTTATTTGGCGGGAAACGGTTTCGGTATGTGTACGGACTGACTGTTTACGTGGAGTAAGATCACTTGCCTCTCATATCCATTAAATAAATACTCTATTCATGTCGTCACAGAATACATGATATTTTACTGCAGCTGAAACGTCACTGACGACACGTCACTGAAAAATGTTTCTGGCAAAAACATACTAGTTACTGATACGCTAACCCACGGGTCAGTAACATACATATATTCTAACTGTATTACAGGTATGAATTCACAGGTACATGTAGTATTCGCGAACTTACCTGTCCGTCATCACGCGTTGCAAGAAATTGCAAACTTGACTGAGTAAGATGCACAATTGATTCTGCTAGAAAGAGTCTAAAGGGATAACTCAAATTCAGAGCACAAAGTGCACAGAAAGAAGTGGCGTTATGGGATTTCAGAGATAAAATGAAAATATCTAAACACATAATGCTGACTCATCTTGAGTCCAAAAGGTTGCAAGCTGTAGACAATAGCCATCTCGGCATTAAGACATGTCTTAGACGAGCGCAATATATTATGTTCTGGTAAAATGGTAGGAAAAAGAACTCTGATAGCACACTATGTACCTGGCCACCCATGACAAGGTCTTGCTACAAACATTTCCACATATAATGAAAAGGAATTGCTGGTAACACAGCATGAAATCCGAAATGGCCATCAGTTGAAAGGGACTTACAGTAAGCATAGTGTACCAAGTACACATGTGTCAGATGAAGTCTGCAATTTGCCTACCAGAAATTTGCTGATTTTGCAAATGAATGTGGTTTCCTTAGTTTCACTTACTCTATGTAGCCAAGGTCCAATGGGTTAGCTGAGCGAACCGTAATCATTATGAAACACAGTTTCGTAAAAACAAAAGGTGAATGTACAATACCTATATTTGGGTATACTGGAATATCGAAACACCCATAACCGACACGGAATGGTCACGTGATGGGATAGCGGCTTCTATCCAGTTTACTAATCACTTGTGAGCAGGTATTTCCAATACAAATTTCCATTTGAGACAAGATCAGATCCAGTCATCAACATCGACAGAGCCAGAAACGCTACGATAAAAGCATAGTAGCTTAACATTAAAAGAGCTAAACATTGGCAATCAAGTTGGACTCCATAAGGCAGCAAACTGTTGAGACCAGTTGCAGTCTGCTAGCGCAATGCCAGTTCTTACAGGCTACAGACGCTTTCTCATGAAGCAATGGAGACTATGAGTATCTACATTTGCAATGCAATGTACAATACCATAATATTCACTTTATTGGATAAAAAGGATGATTTTCATTATTTTCTTCTTATTTTAAAGGAAAGCACTATAAGCCACAACAATAAGTAATAGATGTAAGTCCTTGAAGTGACACTATATGTGACACACTTATTTCCAGCGGCCATCTTGAAGCTAATGGTGTCTGGTACCACAGTGCTAGTTAGCAATAATCTCAACAGTTTGTGTTCATTGTATTATAAGTTTAAGCAGATGAAACATACAAAATATCACCACTGCAGTAAACATGTACAATAAATATTAGATTGTAATGTTTAAATGGCGGCCATTTTAAAAATAATATGTCCGCCATTTTAACATATACTGGAATAATTATGCCAATATAGCTTATGCATAATAAAGAATAATGACAGCACATATAAAGTTGACGTTAAATATGAATTAATTTCAATGGCGGCCATTTTTAAATACAAAATGGCCGCCATGCGGCTCTTCAAAAAATGGAACCAACTTTAGTTGTGTTAGATGTTGTATATATATATGGGCCGCGCTCTGTGAAAACCAGCCTTAATGACAACATTTTCGATTTGCACTTTTTTACATTTTTGGATGCAGACACCTTTCAAAAACAATATGCTGAAATGAAAATGCAAATATGTTTCATAGTTTTTGTTTTATCTCACTGTTTGTAGCACCATGTGAATCACGCAAGGAAAACATAGTAACGTCATTGAGAAAATGACGTTATTGAAACGCCGACGTTTTACAATGCAACACAACAGCCTACAGTAGAAATGCGTGTTCATAGACTGATTGAATGTGCTTGCTGTACACTGTATTTGCTGATAAGTTACACTAAACGTATCTACAAGTGTTAATAGTATGTATACTGTCAAACATTAAACAAAATAAAACTATGATATGTACATGTGTACAAACCAAACGCACCACTATCGATTTTAAATATATAATTAGCCGACATGTGACTTCGCAATTTGCTACAATCGCCAACTATGATTAAATACATGTACCGTCAGAAAGATACATTGTAATTATTGGAGAACTTAGTTCAGAATCTAAATGCCGTCATTTACGTAACAGTTAATTGTGACGCAGCGGCGTAGGAGGGTATTGAAAAGTGGTGCGGCCATACCGTCGAACGAGCAAAATTCATGATAATGCTAGCGGGGTCCGGGGGAACGGTTACACGAAACACCCAAATACACTCAAATGCGCCCAAATATAGTTTAAATACATATAAATTACGGGTGTTCTCTTCACGGTGTATTATTTGTAAGGAGTTGATTACGGGTTTTCTCTCACAGCGAACCCCGTGCAAATAATTTGCAAGAGTGTAATACATATAAATATGCCACAAATACACCCTCAAACATATCAGTGTATGCTCTTCTTACGTTATCAGAATTTGTATAACCTATTGTATGTATCGGTGTAGATCAGTTTATTATTGTATGCCCTTTTTGGGATACGTGTATATTTCATTAAAATGCCCCTCAAATATGCCACAAATACACTCTCAAACGTAGACTACCAGTGTGAACATCGGCTTACCTCTTCACACATTATATGAGCCGCGTCGTGCGAAAAGGTGCCTTATGGCGAAAATGATGTTATCGAGTAAATGAGGTCGGAAACGTCGCTTCCATTTACGCCTTTAACATAGCTGACGTCGTTGTTGACAGCTGGTAATGACAGATGATATAAATGTATTATCGTGTACCATTAGTCAATTGTATGTAGACCATTGACTATTTTAATTACCATGTTATGCCAAAATATAAATGTACGTTCTCGGAGTTGTTAATGATCAGAAACGAGCAATGTTGAGTAGCATGTGAGCTGGTGGTGTCGGCAGCCCAGTTCGCGTATGGACCCGATAAATGTTTTTCTTTTTGTGTTAGTATATCGTTTACCGAGATTTTACATACATGGGGTAGATATGTGATATTATATGGATAAAATGTTATGTAATGCTGGTGTGAAAGTTCAAAAACTTACATGTAGTCTTAAACGTTACAGTACATGTTACATAGCGTCTCCCTTGCTTTATACGCGTATCTGTTTCGGATTTAATTTCATTTATGTGTGTCAGATTGCATTTAGTGAATACAATTTCGTATTTGGTAAACTTCTGCATGTATCAGTAACGAGGGAATTGTATTACACACAATGTGATAACCACCGTGACTCATCAAAACTGTGAACATAATATGTGACGCGCCAAGCGAAAACCTCCTTTATGGGTCAAACATGCGAACTTGAGTTCAAACAACCGTCCACAGGTGGAAGACTCGGACCTAGGACCCAATAAATGGCTCATTTGAAAAACGTTACTCCACCCACCCGTTTCCGGTGTCTATTGTACGGAAATTGTTTGGTGGGGTAACAGTTTACAAACGAGCCATTTATCAGGTCATTGGTCCCAGTCTTCCACCTGTGGTAAAGTCCTTGGTGATAGCATATTATGTCACGCAAATTTCTATGGGGGCAGCCATTGTCGTGCTGCGCCTAAACGGCGAGTACGACCAAGACAATAGTTCCCTGTGCCAACTTATTATACCCCCACAAACAAAGTTTGAGGGGTATATAGGAGTCAGTTTGTTGGTCGGTCTGTCGGTTTGCCGGTCTGTCGGTCTGTTGGAAATTCCATTCCGCTCTATATCTTCTACACCCATGCATGGATTATCAAATGGCTTGGCACAAATGTTTCTCATGATGGGAAGGTCTGTCGCGATCAATAACCACGCACCTACGTCAAAGGTCAAGGTCACAGTTGAAGGTCAAAGGTCAAACATATCGAAATTCCCTTCCGCTCTATCTTCTCACACCGATGCATGGATTATCAAATGGCTTGGCACAAATGTTTCTCATGATGAGAAGATGTGTCATGATTAATAATACGCACCTACCTCCAAGGTCAAGGTCACAGTTGAAGGTCAAAGGTCAAACCTATCGAAATTCCCTTCCGCTCTATATCTTCTACACCGATGCATGGATTATCAAATGGCTTGGCACAAATGTTTCTCATGATGAGAAGGTGCGTCGCAATCAATAACCACTCACCTACGTCCAAGGTCAAGGTCACAGTTGAAGGTCAAAGGTCAAACCTATTGAAATTCCCTTCCGCTCATATCTTCTACACCGATGCATGGATTATCACACTATGCCCAGGGTCAAGGTCACAGACTTGATGCGTTTGAAACCTTAACGCTCGGCTAAATGGCTTATAATAAAAAATGCCTCGTTTTCTTTGGCTGCCAGTGGGGGTATTCGTGTGCCGACAGGCCACATTTCTAGTTATATTGTGTTTTGTTCCGTCTTGCTTTGTATATAAAACTGTACATATACTATTCTCTAAAGTGTTCACAGTTTTAAGCTCAGTTTATCAGTTAAATTTTGCAAAATACGAATCATGACAGTTCGTGCGTATGAATACAGCAGCTATTATCTTTAGGTCTCACGGGACAGTACGTACGGAGCTACATGTAGCTACACAAATTCGCCTCCGATATGTTATCTACGGCTACAATTTGACCCATTCAAAAATGTCAAAATTTAGTTAACTGTATATTTTATACCTTTAAACAAATAATCTTTGATGTAGAGCTAGTAAATTGCCCAACATAATAGAACAGGTAAATCATTTTCCCATGGAATCCATCTTTTCTCTAGTTGTTGTTCAACATTCAATATAACGAACTGAAGCTTTCAAATTTACAAGATGTACATGCAAATGTCAGATAAACACCTTGAGACGGTAAAATAATTTCTGCATGTGTTTGTTCTTTATTAATACTTTATTGATACAGCTTTGACAGTTTTATATTGCTAACATATCAAACACGCCAGATAACCGATTGGAAAAATTACTCTTCCATGCGCTACATGAAACAGATGGGGTTAAACGGCAGCACTCGTTGTTACGCCTATGGGCATGTATATCTGACGGTGGTCGCCAGACAGGATAAGTTTGTTTTCTTTGAGCATTCCGGTTTCAACACAAATTATGAAACATGCAGACGCCTCCATCTACGCCGACTACAAATGTTCTCACGTTTGTTTGTAATTGGTATATAAATAAAGTTTAAAAGAAATATTAGCATTATGATTACATCATACTGATTTTGTGATGTGTTATCTACAAATACCGGTCATATGGTTATTTAGTTTCAAATGTCATTTACAAGTCGTCCATATGATATTATGAAAATCATTTGCAATATGCTCGTTTGTATAAAAATAATCAACAAAATCACTACGTGTTTCCGGCTTGAAGGAAACCGAAACAACTGACAACTGAACCACTATGAAAACAACTGTACAATTCTGCCACGCATATCCGACATTGAACTATTTGTGAGCCACAATTAGTAATGCGTACGGCTATACATAGGACAACTTATTGCAATGACGCAACGATTTCAAGTGTCAAAATCCGACGTGACGTTGGTAAATTTAAGCGTAACTTTGCGACGTCATTTTCAGGCTTTCATGACGTTGTCATTAAGGCTGGTTTTCACAGAGCGCGGCCCATATATTTTCAAGAAGACACACACGTTCCAATCACACTATCAATCATATTATTACAGCCACATAAATACTAGAATATGTAACAAACCTTTGATGTGGCGATGTTCATAACACACTTAGTTTCGGTGGCTATTTTGAAGATAAAGCTTACTCGTAGCACATCACCAGTTAGAAATAATATCGACTGACTGTGTTTAAAGAAATACGAGTATAACCAGAAGGAAAATACAAAATCTTACCACGACATTCACAAATGTAATATAAATACTGGATTTCCAATTCTGAAACGGCGACCATTTTGAAAACCAAAATGGCTAGTATCTAAAAATGTATTGAACTCATTCTGCCAATATTTCCTGTCCATAATAATGTTTTTTCCGCTCCAAAAACACCACACATAATGACTTTGACCTCGAAAAATAAATGTCAATGGTGGCCATTTTGAATTTCAAGATGGCGGTCATATGGCTTATATAAATGGAACAAACCCCAGTCTTGTTGTATGTGGTCTATACATGAAAGAAAACCTTGGTTCAAACAATGTAGCAAAATATTTCACAAACCCTAAAATAACGACATAACAGTATGCACTAACAGCCGTTATTTCTAGAAAACGTACATTAATTAACCCTTTCAGCACTACAGGCCTGTATAGTGGTATTGGCAAACAGTGTAGATCCAGATGAGCCGGCTCGTGACGAGCCGTCTCATCAGGATCTGCACTTTTTGCAAGTAATTTTCATATTTCCTAACCCAAAATTAACATATCTAAATCCATTCCAGTTATTTAGCTATGAAAGGGTTAACCCAATTTTGCAACCAATCCAATCGTCGCAAAATGAATTTCAGACGAGTCCATTTATGAAAAGGTGATGATTATGGTCTCAAAAAATTTAAAAATTACTTGCAAAAAGTGCAGATCCTGATGAGACGGCTCGTAACGAATCGGCTCATCTGGATCTACACGTTTTGCCAATACCACAATACAGGCCTGTGGTGTTGAAAGGGCTAACCTTATAGTTGTAGAAGTTATGTCATAGTTACAGGAACGTATTGATTGTCCCTCGTAAATGTAACCTTTATTGCAGTGAATCTGGCGTCAACTGGCACGGCGACTCAGTCGGCAACACTGAACTGGCCTAAAACCGGGTCTCATCCTTGGCTGGCGGATCTTGCCCTGGACGGGATAATACCATCACAGAACCCTTCATCTCCATCTGACGGGTGCAGTGGAGCTAATCCAGTGGCAGGACATCAGTGGGCGTGGTGGCGCCTGGATCTGGGGGCCACATATAGCATCGCGCGAGTGGACGTGATCGGCCAGCCCAGGGACCCTCCAGGTAGAAACACAATGTCATGTAATGTATGTATAACAAACCAAGCTACTCCCTTCCAGGGGTCAAGTATCCGCTTCACATCGCTGTGGTCGACAGAGCGTTCGACCGGGCGATGGCCCATTTTCGAGTTTTTGTATTGAGACAGTAAGTACAAATACTACATGTAGTAGTTATACTTGTGACCATATATACTTATTATGTAAATCATATTCTCGTTTAATCACATATTTCACATATATGAGGAGGACATAAACATTATATAATTACAATTTTAATACTACATTATACATTAAACCATTCATACAGCACAGAGAAATCGCTCTAAGTTGATTACCACTTGACAAGTGTGTGATCTATTACAATGAAGGCATTACCCTTTTCCGGTTTTAGGATAAACGTCGGCCATCTTGGTGACCATATTGTTTTCCAATATATTTTAAAAATGAGAAATATAAGGTATAATAAAGCTGATAATAAACATATATAATGATAGTTTTGTGAGTTAAAAGAAAAGTGAGTACACATAGTGGTCGCCATATTGAACGCCATTTTGAATTTTAGGTGTTCGCCGTAAATACAGACCAGCATATTATTTTGAACAACCTAAAGAAAGCAAACATGTAAGGTTTCAATAGTTTGTTCGCAGAATCGAATGTATATAACAAAAAATCGCTTATAAAGGTAAAACAAAGATACAAATCTGCAATTGCATATATATGATTTGTACTAAGGACTAATCGTTTCATCACGTTCTACTCATCACACAACACGTCTATACATATTGTATTTATATGAAATTGGAGAAATACTACACATTCAATCGCGCCATAACACGACTCGGTTACGTCCATACATGTACTTTGCATTTAGGTCCACAACTGACGTGTCATGGGAACGAACATCTGAGTAATGTACACATTGGTTTGACCGACTCAACTTGTATGTTCCAGCGGACAGAGCTTAATATTTAAACATAGACTCCCACATCACAGGTTGTAATATAAGGCGACATATTTTCCGTCCATTATTTGGGTAAAGCATTGAGATTACTATACTTTTCATATCAAACTTAAATTGTCAATTTGATATCAGTGGGGATAATCGTGTTTCCTAAACATGGAAATAATTTATTATCTTTATGTTGTATGTGCAATGACCATATTGTATAATTTGTCGATAAATATATATGTATTCAGGTGACGTATTTTGTTGATATAAATATTTAACGAGAGTTGACAACGAAG
The DNA here is from genome assembly GCA_029237695.1 of Conchocele bisecta. Taxonomy (NCBI): domain Eukaryota; kingdom Metazoa; phylum Mollusca; class Bivalvia; order Lucinida; family Thyasiridae; genus Conchocele; species Conchocele bisecta. Next base: position 97,740,513 of record CM055274.1, read on the forward strand.
CGCGCCTGGTGGTGTTTTAGTTTAACGAATACCAAGAAGCTGTGTTAAAGGTACACGCCCACGCAATAGGCACAAATAGGCACAAAGTGTTCTTTATAGGAATTAAATAAGTGTATAATTATCTCTATTCCACCAGTTCTAAACATTACGAGTGGCCACTACAGATATAATCATTTAGTAATATTTATTTTACTGATAATGACGCGCGTTGATATCAGGCTATTTTCATACGCAAATGTTGCATGGTATTTTTTAATTATGTATAGTAATTAAGTGCGTCACATGAAAAGAAAATATTTTCGACAGATTATAAAGTATGATAATTGCACATCGAAAAATAAATGCAGAGTATAAATAGTAATGTCGGTTAACATTTTAAGGAAACACGGTTCTCGCCCCTGATATCAGTGTGGAAAGTTATTGTCTGATATAAAATGTATAATACTGCCAATCAATACGTGTGGTAATGTTGAATGAATGATTATTTTGCCAGAAGATGATGTTTTGCCAGAACATTTGTTGCCTACTGAGTGTGGGTATGTGCCTTTAAAGGAAACATAAATTATAACAAATCCCACAATGTTGAGTTTGAGAAAGTGCTAATTACGTGACCTTGACACCTTGGGGTTAGCGGGGTCTGAGGGTCGTGGATTTGGCATGGCATGATACAGAACCATTAGAGGAAGGGCTGTGTAAAAACAGAAAGAATAACATATTTCCCCCAACGTTAAGTTTATGACAGCACTAAGAGTGTGACCTTGACCTTGGGATATACGCGAATGCATCCCCCCACACACACCCCCACACACACACTCGAACAGACGGAATTATCAGTGCATAAACATGCTTACCGGCCGATTAAAGTCAGTTTTATAATGTCGATCTGTATTACCTCGGTTTAACAATATCCAATGCCACCATATCTGGAAAGCAATATGTATAAATACTAGTAATTTTGAATGTATTGGAACGGGCGGTTTTGTTATCAGACACATACTTGAAATTGAAAGTCATATACTTCCAGGTCAGATGAACTCGTGTGTATGGTATATGACAGTTTAATCTCGTCTCAAAACCATTGACTTCATATTGGCATACACATATGTGTCGCGGGATCTATTTAATATATACAATCTAATAAATATGTGACCCACTTTGTAAAACAGTCAGCAGTAACATTCCTTAGAACTATACCCGGCATCATCGGTGGTAGGATTGGCGGGAATTGTGAGATTGATATCACGTTGCTTAGACTTGTTCCAAGGGAAGTAATTTCGAGATGTTCTATGTTCGCTAAATAAAGTATATAAAATAATGGTATATTACAAACTAAATGTACCATGTTAATAAATGTTTGTCTTTGATGATTGCTGCACGCTATAGTAGTTTTAATTTGTGATCCAGTTTGGTACTGCTAATCATTGACTAGTCGTGGAAACGGGACTGTGTACTGGGACGCCGGTACTCGCGGTGACAAGTTCTACCTCCCCTGCGAGTGGCAGGACTATGAAAAAGGACTCAAACAGTACATTCAGCCATTTCATTTCCGGAGGCCAAGTACCTTGACATTCAAACGGCTCTTTCAAATAAATACTGGAAAGCAATTACAATATATTTTATATAAAACAAACATCATTAGCGTAATAATAGTACAAGGAAGATAGTAATTGTACATGTGCCCCTCATCTGATATCGTTATTCCCAAGTACAAACACGTCTTATTTGGAATTAATAAATCAGTGAACTACTTTCGGCAAGGGAGATAATCAATATCACGCGAACTATTTTCATACGAGCCAAGCTGATTGTTCTGTTTATTAGTATATATAGTTTTAATCTATCTCCTGCGATATATAATGATACATTACTTCGTTATGTTATGGGTACTAATACATGTTGTTTCAAAAGCGTATCTCTGTAACGCTATCGTTGTAGATGGAGTTGCAAATAATTTAATAATTATTACGTTTAAATGGTTGCGTAATACTGATAGCACTTTTGTATAAATGTTAGGGATGTCGGAGTTTTCCCCGATTTACGGTTTGCCTTCTGACCCAATGTTAAATTTGGCCGTTTTCAAAGTCGATTTTTGATCAATATTGGACGATTTAGTTAATGAGAAACATACACACACATTGTGTAATGTATATTTTATAACTTACAATGTTGTTTTTTTAAATATGTAACATGTGGGTGACTTTTAATCGATAAATTCTAATCACTTGCGCGTTTACTTTTATTTTGTGGACGCTGCCATTTTGAAAAATCAGGTGATAGGTAGTCTGGCTTAATTTCGATAACGCGATCATTTCCTAATGGATATTTAATTTGGGCCTGTCAACGGAAAGGAAAAAGCACCCTCTACACGATTATGTTGTCTGCTGCTGAGAATTCTGAGAGGAAAATCGTGTTTTTGGTGCTAGAATGAGGTAAATATTTGAACAGTGATTTTTATAGGAACCTCTGGATTCGACATCCTAGGACATCGACAGTTTCTTTAACAATCATTAATATGCCCAAAAAACACTTTATTCAACCGTTTGGCTTGTGCGCAGTTGATGGCATTTTTTTTTAGTAACCTCATATCAAACCGGAAGTTCGGAACACGAGCCGTGTCATGGGTTTTCGCGACCATTTTATTTTCAGTTCCACATCGAAAAAGGCAACGTTACAGTAGAACTGGCCGTTTTTGGTGTAAAATTAAAGTGCAAAGGTGTTGTTTAATGATGCCTCTGTGTGTGTGTGGGTCCTTGTAGATTCACTTTGAATATATGTTCAACAATTCAATAAAAAAAAAAAGATTCAACTCCAAATCACAATGTTATTATCAATTAAATTGAGCTGCATCATTATTATTGAGTATTGTGTATTTAGCGATCTTTTTTTTGAGACACTAGACTTTCAATCCACCCTACCGAAGCGCCCTCCGCCCGCTCACCACCACTCCACATCTTTCTGTGGGCATTTTTTTTTTTTTATTATTTGAAAACCGTCTGGAGGCCAATTAAAAATTACGCAATATAACGAATTGATCTATTTAGTATTCAATAAAAATGTCTGCTTTTTCTACAGGGTGGGGGGATTTCTATTATATATGTGTACAGTGCCGGCGGTGGCGGGTGAGGCAGCTTCCTATTCTTCCTTTCTCCAACAGGCACAAATAGATGTAGGTATAGTAGAAGTCTACAGCTAAAATATTGACCCTCTCCCCCCAGTTTGCATTAAGAGGTTCGCCGGTCAATTCTTTCATAACTGTCATAGATAGGATTATATTAGTTAACTATTTAAACACAGCATATTTCTAAACAACTACCACACATCCATGCTGCCCTTAATATGACCTTCACCTTTTGGCCTTCACAACTTTGAGTTGTTCATTTCTTTGTTGATAACCGGTGGGAGCATGCGATGGGTCTAACGATAAGAATTTCACGATCGGGATTCTTCCTTACCGGAATCCCGACCGGAGACCTAATTTGGCCCTCGTGTAAGTATTTGGTTTTCTTGTATGTGAGAGTTGTACCCCTTCTCTGAGTAATATGAGTATTAAATCGTAATCGAACCCGTTGGCCCGACCTTATATGACCATATATAGCTGCTTGACAGGCCGTTAAACACCAACATAACTTATATATCTTTTGAACATAAACAGTTCAACACAGCATACCTGTGGACAAATGCCACTCATCCATGCTGCCATTTGTATGACCTTGACCGTCACAACTTTTTCACACATTAAGAAATTTGTCTGAGTTTCTCATTTCTGTCATCACTTCTATTTCTCTTGATGGATTACTTTAATATTTTAATACATTTGTACATGTGAACAAATGCCATACATCCATGCTGGCCATAATATGACCTTGATCTTTTGACCTTCACAATTACGCTTATGAATACGTATCACTTGGTTAATTAACTTTGACAGAGTTTCTCCAATCTGCCACCGTGAGAATTTGTGTGCCGACAAGCCACATTTTCTTGTTGCCTCTTCAGCCACATGTCAGATCAAATTACTTTAGTGTTGATCATACTACTTTTGTGGTTGGGCTCAGTGACTGTTGTGGAATGGACATAGCACCAGGATAGGATATTCTAATTTCATGGCTGAATATTGATTTTTCTGTAAAAATTCAGTTCAGTTTTTGGAATTTCTCTCATTATGGACACATTAAATACGGGATAAACCCGTTGGCCAAGCCTTAAATGACATTAGCTGTTGATATGCCGTTAAACACAAATTATCAATCAATCCGTGTATGAGAGCCACTGTTGTCTAATTGTTGGTTAATTAAATGAGAGCGCACTATCTTAGTTAATCCCACCGCCGACCTTGCATTTTGGATAGATAACAAGTTTTTGTAATTCGGTCCATTCATTAGTTCGGCCATTAATATTCAGTTTGTGAATAACTAGTAATATTTAAATAAAAAAACTGTTATAAACACACAGCAGCTCTATTCATTAACACATTATAATCTTGACATGAACATCTGTGTGCAAAAAATAATTGAGCTACTTACTATCAGGTGGTGCATGTATATTATCTGGTTTAAGATCTCTGCACAAAAAACGTTGCTTTTTTCCCCCCAAATTTGAAACATTGAATAACTACTAAACAAATCAAGCTATGAAACAACTTCCATGGTTTTGCATTTTTTCAATACCTTTAATTTGATATCAAACACTCCATAATGCATACCTTTGTTTTGGAAAAATTATCTACTACATTCAAAATTGGCAATATTTTTTTAGAAAATTTGTTATTTCTCGAAATAAATAATTTAATAACTTCTTAACCAATCAAGATATCTTGATGAAACAACTTCCATTGTTTTGCATTCTTCAATACCTTTAATTTGATACCAAACACTCCATGCTGCACACTTTTTCGGAAAAAATATCCGCTAAATTAAAAAACTAATTTTGTTTGTTACAACTTTTTTATTTATCGAAATTAAAAATTGAATAACTTCTTAACCAATCAAGATATCTTGATGAAACAACTTCCATTGTTTTTTATTCTTCAATACCTTTAATTGGACACCAAACACTCCATTCTACACATTTAAATAAATAAAAAATCTTCAAATTCAAAATCGGCAGAAAATGGGCAGAAAATTTCCGAAGTTCTCCAATTTCAATTTAATTTGATACCAAAGAATCCATAAAAATCTCAATTTTTTAAAAAAACTCCGACATCCCTATAAATGTAAACGTCGTAAATGGCGCAATAGTCGTGAGGTTAAAGGTCGCCGACTTCTATGATTTAATTACCGATTCCCGAAAGGGTCGGGGGTTCAAACCTCTACTTGGTATTTTATTTTCCTCCATATATATTATTTTTGTGATTTTAATATTTTCACAATTTTATGATTTTAATAAACCTAGTTATAAATTGATATAAACTTACCAACGATGAAAGTGTCCGTAATATATACACATTTACGGAAGAAAATTACTGATTTTGTAAAACGATATCGGCACAACTAAATACGGTGATATAATTTTTGTCAACTTTTCAACACCATTTATGGAAAATATTACTGATTTTCTAAAAACAATATCGGTGAAGGTGTACTGAACTACTATTTTTTTTAAATAACCAGCCGTCTAATAGATCTGTGTATAATCTAGAGTATATCGTTAATTGTCATGTTGTCTCCGACAGTGAGGTGTTGCGGCACACATCAAAACGACACGTCAATTTCAAAACATTGCCTAAGGGTCAACATTTACAGCTGTGTGGTGTCATCAGATCAACACCTCGTCACACACGACTGCGCATTATCGATTTTTTCCACACAAAGCGACGTGTATTTACAACTAGGTCTGTGTAATGCGTCGGGTGTCGCCAAAGACCATTCATAAACGTGTAATTAGTCACAGATGTAGCCTTAACATATAATCGATTTCCTTAAATTACGTCCGCAAGTTGACAGATATTTCAGAGCAGACGTCATCGTAATTTGCCGTTATTTATTTCCAAAATTAGCCATATATTCTGTAAATGGCGTTGAAAGTTGACAATAAATTAAGACCAGATGAGTACGTTAAATCGTTATCGACGACAACTGATGGTCTGATGAGAGAGTAATGCCGTTTACGCGTATCCAATGTTAAATATACATCGTTATTTTTGTATGACTTTCGTAGTTTTTACCGAGAAATTCAAACCGTTTCCAATTATTGGGGAACATAATATCATGATTAGCACACCGTTTCACTAAGCGGGGGCTACTCAGGGAATGGGATCACACGGTCTATTGTTTACACTGGATTAATGGCGGCCCCCATGAGGTCTCAGGTAAATCTTATTTTTCAATAATACGACTGTGGTTTCTTCCTTTTAGTGATGACCATGTTCCAGTCTTTAACACTTATTTAGCAGCATTACGTATGTAGTTAGTCTGAACATTCTGCAGAGAAATTTGAATTGGACAGAATCGAGCGTTGTTTAAACTTAGTCCGGTTCATATGCACAGGTCAAAATATGAACTGAAAATGGCGCTTTGTGTGACAGAAATCCGTACGCGGACGAATAAAAAAAATATTTTGTTATAAATATCACATATAGCGAAACAGCTGTAGCATCTACTGTTTTAATAATATGCATACATATTGTAATTAATGTTTAATAGTGATATACTTATGAATAATATACGATACTATGGTTTATACTCCAGCACTATGTTATAAGGCTGTGTGATTTGCCTCAATATAAGCTGGATTAATTAATACTTATATTCATGCGCTTCATGAGAACATCAATACATTTAAAAATATACAAATATTACTTAAAGGGGTACCGATATGATACATTTTAATAATATATATGATATACACATTAAAATCGCTTACAAAATAAGTTATTGATCGAAAATAGTCACTACATCGTGACCTATTTGTCCGCATTACCTATTGCACGGGTACCTCACCATATCCCCTGTTTGCATAGGTAACTGGGGATATGGTGAGGTACGGTCGCTAATAAAATGTTTGCGTAATGTATACCTTGTTTGTCACGTCTGTGACTTGGAGTGAATACATGTTACAGTGTCTGTTCCACGTTTTGCTGCCGACGAACTGTAGGCTATCAAACACATTAAATCTAATAAACTATTAAAATGTAAACACTTTTTCATCAAAAACAAAAAAAAGTCGCCCTCCTCATTTTTGTTTGTTTCAGTTGATGAAATTCCATCAAAATATTCATTTTATTGCGAAAACATTGGGGCGTGACGGTGGGGTCGAAAAACGAAACATTTTGGAAAGTGACACTGAAACCTGACGTGTCTAGACAGCTTGAAAATGATGTAGCTAAGACAATAAAAGTTATATTTTGAAAATCGTTCCACAAATTCACAAAATAGTTACAACAACAGTGCCGGAAGTCACACAATACGCCCGTTGAAGTTGGGTCAGACAGCGAAGATGCAGAAATGTGAAGCTGTAACCAAGGCAAGAAACATTAATGCGAATATGAAAATATATATCATTATTTCTTCATCTTGTTGTGATAAACATGTGTACTAATTTAGGTAGAGATGTGTAAAGTATAATTTATATAAAATAATGTAGAAACAATGGCTAAGCTAAAAAAGTGATATTTTGTTAAAAAGTATTTTTTTCGGCATAACAACACCAAGGTGCACATCTCCAATATGTGTAGAAGACGTGTGTACAGTTTCAGATCGATTGACAGAACGGTTTCAGAGGAGTTATGTACACAAACTGTGTACCCTATATAGAATTGTATACAAAAATGTAAAAAAAGGTGATATTTTTGTTAAAATATTTTTTCGGCATGAAAACATAAAGGTGCAGATCTTCAATATGTGTAGAAGACATGTGTATAGTTTCAGATCGATTGACTGAAATATTTCAGAGGAGTTGTGCATACCAACTATGCAGTTTTTCTGTCCGCCACCCGCCCACCCGCCGATCGCGACTCCTCTGTACAATATAATACGTACGTTGTTTTTTTTAAAACGGTCGTATAAAAATGTAGTTTTAGCCCGCTGTTAAATTGCCATAATTTTTTTTACTTTTTTCTCATTAAAATCAATATTTGATGGAACTTCATCAATTTTTTTTAGGGAAGTGACTTTTTTGTTATTGATGACAAAGTATTTACATTAAAATATGTTTTAGATTTAATGTGTTTAATGGCCTAAATTTCGTCTGCAGCAAGCCGTCACGGTGGAACTACAATAGTGTATTCTCATTTGGATTGTATTTCAGTTCAACTTCGCGGATTCCGCCTATATGTGTTGGACAGCGCAACATCGATACCGATAGATCAAAGCAGCAGACTAATATACACAAACAATGTAACAAGGGAAGATTACAGCAATAGCTCCGGACGTTTCAATATTATGATTACTCCAGAAAGTGTTGGCCGTTACGTGTTCATAGATCTTCCAAACACGTACTTCACTGAAGTTCCTCCTCTGGTTTTGTGCGAAGTTCAGGTATACACAGGTACGTACAGGCGATGATTGCTAATCATGTTTGTATTATATAGAGCAGCCAGTAAATAGAGTGTGGAACTTGCAACGTCACGAGTAACCTCCCTTGGCGGAATATGTCGGGTGACGTCAAATCTACCAACTCCGCATAGTATTGTGCCGATCACAAAGGTAGTTAATCCAGATTATCCAAGTTCGGCAGCCTATTTATAAGACTGGTCTACAGTTAGGCACACATTAACCTACTCGGGAGCTCTAAATTGCTCTAGATAAGGCGTCGATTCGGCCAGCTAAAATGGCTGCAAACGGCTACGTCCCTAGAAAGCTATACTAGACATAGTCCGCTAACCCCGTGACGTCGCGGTCCCTTGCCAATTTATCTGAAACCAACAGTAGATGTATGCAAGCCGTTTAACAATATTTATTCAAATTGATACGTTTTATGTTGCAAATGGAGTGGCTGTTTCTTGCTGAGAGGTGTGTATGCGGTTGGAGGGTGCTGAGGCACATCATGCATATTCGGTAACCATCAAACTGATGTGTGTCTGCACTTTGTGGTACACGACGTCAAATGTTCTGTACATACGGTATTAAGTACAGGCTTGACTGGTTTTAGATCGGGATATTTATTGGTGGGACTGCAGTCATTCAGTAAACATGTGGTGCACGTGGAGGGGCGGGCCAAACAATACTATAGTTGTTATTCACTTTCTATACTTTTTAATAAAGTAGTGCATATTAGAAATATAATATATAAACTAAAATGAGTGTGTGTACTTACAGGCTCATCATTGGCTGAACACACCAGTGAAGAAACACCATTCTGTTTTATATTTCAGCCTGTATATTACAAATATGAACGTGAAATACACAACCGGTTCTGTAGAGCGTGGTTTATAATAATCTCTTGTTGTCCATATAAAGATATGTGATAACGTCGGTATAACGTGTTTCATTCAGGCAATCAATCCATTTTCTAGGACACATCTTCTGAATCGCGAGACGGTCGCTTTCGCAAAGTGCCTCTTCCGGAAATTAGTTTGCACCACGAGTATGCTTGACAATCTGTTACGATTACTATTGTCTTTTAATATAAAACATCATACGTGAAATGTTAGAAAATGTCAATTGAACGAGGAGAGCTGAGTATCGTGAAATAATAATTTAGTGACTTGGTCCTCCTACCACTAAACAAACTAGTTTCGCTAGCCACTCGTTGATTTAGCAGAAGCACCCAATCACCGACTCATTATTTCCACTCAGCAGGCACAAAATGTTCTTTATAGGAATTAAATAAGTGTATACATGTAATTGTATCACTATTATACCAGTTCTAAAAATTACGAGTGCCCGCTATACAGATATAATCATTTAGTAATATTTATTTCTCGCGGTGATATCAGGTGGCTATTTTCATATGCAAATGATCGAGGAATCAATGCACATCAAAAAATAAATACAGGGAATAAATAGTAATGCCCGTTAACATTTTAAAGAAACACGGTTATCGTCCCTGATATTAGTGTGGACATTGACGTCTGCTATAAGAATTTAAATATATAATAATGTGAATAAATACGTGGGGTAATTGATTGTGAATGAATGTTTATTTTGCCAGAAAATGTCTCAGATCATGTCTCTGATATAAAGAACAGTTTGTGCCTACTGAGTGGGCATGCACCTTTAAGAAACAGAAAACGTCTCGGGTGCACAAGCTCTTGTCGGATCAGGCAGTTGGCCACCATACACTGGGCCTACTCGTGGATACTGTTGTTTTCACAGATGTATGATCGCGTGTGTACGTACACTATGATATAATACGACTTGTGGCTGAATAAATGGGGCTTATGGTTTATGCGTCCAGTGTAGCTTCCTATCAGCATACGCAAGTGCAGATCCTGAACACCACCATTCAGTTCGTGAAACACCGGTGCTTCTTACAACAAACGGTATAGGTCCGTATCATGCCCCAGGACTGAACTGGAAGACCAGGAGCGAGACTGGCCATACATCCTAGAATCCCCATTTCTTCAGTCACAATATGAACCCTCTGCAAACAGTGCATATCCAGATGAGCCGGCTCGTAACGAGTCGTCTCATCAGGATATGCAGATTTTGCAAGTATTTATATACATGTATATATATATATATATACATATCTTCACTAGTCTGAAAATAATTTTGTGACGGTTGGATTTGTTGCAAAATTAACATATCAAAATCCATTCCAGTTAGTTAGGGGTTCTTGTATGTATCCGACGGCTGTATCGTTACAAACCGACATTGTGTTAGTCAGGTACATTACTTGTATGTATCCGACGGTTGCATCGTTAGAAACCGCCATTGTGTCAGCCAGGTACGTTACTTGTATGTATCCGACAGCTGTATCGTTACAAACTGCCATTGTGTCAGTCAGGTACGTTACTTGTATGTATCCGACGGCTATAACGTTAGAAACCGCAATTGTGTCAGCCAGGTACGTTACTTGTATGTATCCGACGGTTGTATCGTTAAAAACTGCCTTTGTGTTAGTCATGTACATTACTTGTATGTATCCGACGGCTGCATCGTTAGAAACCGTCATTGTGTCAGCCAGGTAAGTTACGTGTATGTATCCGACGGCTGTATCGTTAAAAACTGCCTTTGTGTTAGTCATGTACATTACTTGTATGTATCCGACGGCTGCATCGTTAGAAACCGCCATTGCGTCAGCCAGGTAAGTTACTTGTATGTATCCGACGGCTGTATCGTTTGAAACCGCCATTGTGTCAGTCAGGTACGTTACTTGTATGTATCCGACGGCTATATCGTTAGAAACCGCAACCGTGTCCGCCAGGTACGTTACCTGTATGTATCCGACGGCTGTATCGTTACAAACCGCCATTGTTTTAGTCAGTTACATTACTTGTAAGTATCAGATGGCTGCATCGTTAGAAACCGCCATTGTGTCAACCAGGTACATTACTTGTATGTATCCGAAGGCTGTATTGTTAGAAACCGCCATTGTGCCAACCAGGTACGTTACTTGTAGGTATCCGACGACTGTATCGTTAGAAACCGCCATTATGTCATTCAGGTACGTTACTTGTATGTATCCGACGGCTGTATCGTTAGAAACCGACATTGTGTTAGTCTGGTACATTACTTGTACGTATCCGACGGTTGCATCGTTAGAAACCGCCATTGTGTCAGCCAGGTACGTTACTTGTATGTATCCGACAGCTGTATCGTTACAAACCGCCATTGTGTTAGTCAGGTACGTTACTTGTATGTATCCGACGGCTATAACGTTAGAAACCGCAATTGTGTCAGCCAGGTACGTTACTTGTATGTATCCGACGGCTGTATCGTTAAAAACTGCCTTTGTGTTAGTCATGTACATTACTTGTATGTATCCGACGGCTGCATCGTTAGAAACCGTCATTGTGTCAGCCAGGTAAGTTACGTGTATGTATCCAACGGCTGTATCGTTAAAAACTGCCTTTGTGTTAGTCATGTACATTACTTGTATGTATCCGACGGCTGTATCGTTAGAAACCGCCATTGTGTCAGCCAGGTAAGTTACTTGTATGTATCCGACGGCTGTATCGTTTGAAACCGCCATTGTGTCAGTCATGTACGTTACTTGTATGTATCCGACTGCTATATCGTTAGGAAACCGCAACCGTGTCCGCCAGGTACGTTACCTGTATGTATCCGACGGCTGTATCGTTACAAACCGCCATTGTTTTAGTCAGTTACATTACTTGTAAGTATCAGATGGCTGCATCGTTAGAAACCGCCATTGTGTCAACAAGGTACATTACTTGTATGTATCCGACGGCTGTATTGTTAGAAACCGCCATTGTGTCAACCAGGTACGTTACTTGTATGTATACGACGACTGTATCGTTAGAAACCGCCATTGTGTCAGTCTGGTACGTTACTTGTATGTATCCGACGGCTGTATCGTTAGAAACCGCCATTGTGTCAGCCAGTTACGTTACTTGTATGTAGCCGACGGCTGCATCGTTATAAACCGCCATTGACAGATTATATATGTCGGAATGGGCATGGTAATAATAATCTTTATTTCCTCCAGATGGAGAGCACAAGCATGAACATTTGATTAAACAATATGAAATACAGACATAGTGAAGAATTCAATTACATGCAATTGAGAATATAGAAAAGTATGTACTAATTATGCAACTGGTAGTTTACATAGCACTGTACAATTTGATAGCTGAGTTTTATAGTTTCTAGATTCGAAACATATTTCTGATAGTATGTAAAAAATGTACAGCAACACCTACTATCGTGTCTGTTTCTGCACAAGTGGCCAACATACTATGTTCATAACCAAACAAGACATACACCTGCAGTTCCGACGATAGAGTCACGAATTTAGTGAAAAACTCTATTCCACATTTTCTGATTAAATCACACCACATTTTAGTTCTGACACTATCTGAATATGGACATTCATAAATACAATGGAATATCATATTGTGCGTGCTGATGCAACACCTGTGACACTGCTGTAGGTACAATTCCGGGAATAATTTGCACATGAGCACAACTGCTGAACGACACTGGCGTAAGTTACTTCCATTATTTGTGCTAAATTTCCACAGGGGGCAGGGGCTAACTGGCTCAGATATAGTCAACAGTTTATAGAGGGGTTCACTACTTCGCACTCGGGAGTCCAGTTGGCAGCGTTCATAATCGATAATCGCGGTATTGACTATGTGTTTCCATGTACCTTTAGACACAAATTGTCCACTGTGTAGGAATTCTTCAATAAAATATTCCAGCGAATATTTTCGCAATATACGACACAGGTCCGGCATAAATCCTTGAATTCTACTTGGGTTTGTATAGTATGCTGTAAGTCTATTGAGAAAGATAACTCGTACTGGCTTGTTATGTTGAAACACGCAGAGTTGTCCTAAAAAACGAAGTTTTGTCTTATCGATCACTATTCGATGGGAAGACACATCGTTAGAATCCGCCATTGTTTCAGCTAGTTACGGTAATTGTATGTATCCGACGGCTGCATCGTTAGAAACCGCTATAGTGTCAGCTAGGTACGTTACTTGTATGTATCCGACGGCTGTATCGTTAGAAAGCGCCATTGTGTCAGTCAGTTACGTTACTTGCATGTAGCCGACGGTTGCATCGTTAGAAACCGTCATTGTGTCAGCCATGTACGTTACTTGTATGTATCCGACGGCTGTATTGTTAGAAACCGCAATTGTGTCAGCCAGGTACGTTGCTTGTATGTATCCGACGGCTGTATCGTTAAAAACCGACATTGTGTCAGTCAGGTACATTACTTGTATGTATCCGACGGCTGCATCGGGTAAAAACCGACATTGTGTTAGTCAGGTACGTTACTTGTATGTATCCCACTACAATATCGGTTAGAACCCACCATTGTGTCAGTCAGATACGTTACTTGTATGTATCCCACGACTGTATCCATTGCAAACAGCCATTGTGCCAGTCATGTACGTTACTTGTATGTATCCCAAGTCTGTATCGGTTACAAACGGCCATTATGCCAGTCGGGTACGTTACTTGTATGTATCCCACGGCTGTATCGGTTACAAAGAGCCATTGTGTCAGTCAGGTACGTTACGTGTATGTATGCCACGGCTGTATCGGTTACAAACGGCTATTATGCCAGTCGGGTACGTTACTTGTATGTATTCCACGTCTGTATTGGATACAAACCGCGATTGTGTCAGTCAGATACGTTAGCTGTACGTATTCCACTGCTGTGTGGGTTACAAACCCCCATATGCCTGTCAGGTATGTTACTTGTATGTATTGCACGGGTGTATCGGTTACAAACAGCTATTGTGCCAGTCAGGTACGTTACTTGTATGTATCCCAGGGCTGTATCGTGTACAAACGACAATTGTGTCAGTCGGGTACGTTACTTGCATGTATTACACGGCTGTATCGGTTACAAACCTCGATTGAGCCAGTCATGTACGCTACTTGTACGTATACCACGGCTGTATCGGGTACAAACTGCCTTTGTGACATTCATGTACGTTACTTGTCTATATGCCTTTGCTGTATCGGGTACAAACTGCCATTGCGCCAGTCATGTACGTTACTTGTATATACTCCACGGATGTACCGGTTATAAAACGCCATTGCGTCAGTCAGATACGTTACCTGTGTATTCCACGGCTGTGTGGCTTACCAACCGCCGTATGCCAGTCAGGTACGTTAATTGTATGTATTCCACGACTGTATCGGTTACAAACAGCCAGTGTGCCCGTCAGGTACGTTATTTGTATGTATCCCACGGCTGTATAGGTTACAAACCGCCACTGTGTAAATCAGGTACGTTACTTGATTGTATCCCACGTAACCAGATGATGTTCGCAACTGTATTGGCTAACTTACCCTATATCGAGTCAATAACAAACAAAACCTAGAACATGTGGTCTGTCGAAGCAATTAGGGCACCTATTTACGATCAGTAGAGAGGCTAATTGTATTAATGTGGAAGGATGTATCGTTACTAAGTAATGCATGTGTGCAATATGAAGATATTAACTGAAGGCAACAGAAAGGTGATTTGAGAAACTGTTACAAACACTTTCAAATAAATAAACAGACAGACGGACGGACGAGCGATCAGTAGCGAGGGTAATTGTATTAATTCGGAATTATGTATAGCTACTAAGTAATGCAATTATGAAATATGAAGATTATTAGCTAATGGCAAACAGAAATTATAGATGATTTGAGAAACTGTTAAAAAACATTCAAATAAATAAACAGACAGACGGACGGAGGTAACATCAGTAGCGAGGGTATTTTTTATTAATGTGGAAGGATGTATCGTTATCAAGTAATGCATGTGTGCAATATGAAGATATTAGCTGAAGGCAAACAGACATAAAAGGTGATGTGAGAAACTGTTACACAAACTTTCAATAAATAAACAGACAGACGGACGGACGTAAGATCAGTAGTGAAGGTATCGTTATTAATGTGGAAGGATGTATCGTTATTAAGAAATGCATGTGTGCAATATGACGATATTAGCTAAAGGCAAACAGAAAGCATAGGTGATGTGAGAAACTGTTACAAACTGTTATAAAACCTTTCAAATAAATAAACAGACAGACGGACGGACATACGATCAGTAGCGAGGGTAATTGTATTAATGTGAAATGATGTACCTGTCATTTCGGCTAATGCGCAATTCACGTAAAGTTTAACAATACGTACGTCATAATGAACTATGTGGATTTTGGAATAAACCAGCTGATTAATTGCTACACTGTGGTACAATTTTATCACATTCCGATAGTTTGGTAAAAAGTTATTCCGAATATAGTCAAAATGTGTAACATCCTCAGATCCTGCTGATGGAATATTTGTCTTATTTATTAAATTAATTGTTAAACGAAGAAACTAACCTGCCATGATGTCACTGTATAGTTCTGCTTCTAATTTAATGCCAATGTTGCTATGCTGATCCAGTATGCTGCTCGCCATTTCGTTTACTCTACCAGATGCGCAGCATTAGCCGAAATAAATGTGACGTTACAAACACGCATGTGATGCCTTACATCACACACTTTACGTCACTTACTGACGTCAGAACGTTATGACATTTTACCTGTACAAACGTCTTTGAACTGCGTTGAATATTCAGGAAAGTTTGACTGAATATGGAGATGGTAATGCCATATGAATTTGTTTGGAAAGCCTTAGGTGCGCAGAAGTAGCCGACACCATTGTTTAGTTACTAAGTAATGCATGTTTGCAATATGAAGGTATAAGCTGAAGGCAAACAGAAATTATAGGTGATTTCAGAAACCGTTAACAAACTTTCAAAGACATAAACAGACAGACGGACAGACAAACGATCAGTAGCGAGGGATTGTATTAATGTGGAATGACATATAGTTCATAAGTAATGCATGTGTGCAATATGAAGATATTAGCTGAAGGTAAACATACATTATAGGTGATTTGAGAAACTCTTACAAAAAGTTTCAAAAAATAAACGGACGGACAGACAGCCGGTCAGACAAACAGAAATGGCAAAAAGTATAGGGCGCTAACACTCCAAACTTCCACATTTCCATATCTCACAAACTATGCATAGTATTTCATTGTAAATTCGCAATCAATCACTTCATACGATCATAACCTCTGACATTTAAAACTGGCAACTCTACAGCTACGAATATATGTAATATTACTGTTGTGGTGCTGAAATAAAAAAGAGCTACACATGTTACTACTTATGTAAACCCCATCTTTGTAGTCACAGCCACATATCACCAATTGAAAACTGCGTCTGTGTTACAGAATGCAGTGATTACTCATATGGAGTAAATTGCACTTCCCGCTGCGGACAATGCATACACGGGGCGATATGTAATAAGAGTGACGGGACCTGTAGCGCCGGGTGTGATCATGGCTATCTTACCACGCCTACTTGTAACGATGGTAATATATTTTGTTTTCATCTCATCTTTGCAAATATGCAATAATATCTGTCATCAGACCTTTAAAGGCACTGTGTCTCAGAAGATGTCTCGGGTATACATTATGTGGATTTTCTCTTTCCAAAAAGCATGCGCTATATTAGTCACGTACATAGTATCAGAAAATGCGATGATGCTAGGGAGACAATTTGTTTGACATAATTTGGCATGTTTGCTAAACATGTATCAGTAACGTGTATTTGTCACACCTTTCATTGAACAGTGTGGCGTCCACGTACACATGTCGGTTTACGAACGGACCTGCCATCTTGGTGTGTATAGGGCTACATATAAGTTTTATATATAAATAGTAGTATACCCCCCAGATTTCAAATTCAATCCGTATTTTAATTTTACAAATACATTATAGATTTTCTTCCTTATTGCATACGGAACAAATGATGAAATATAAAATAAATTTAAATATTCACTTTGTTGAGATGCGAAAAGCAAACACTCATTGTTGTACTCCAACTTTTGATAATAGATGCGCATTCTGCTAACATAAGTGCGTAAAATAGGACAATACGCAGCTTATCTGGAGCTCTGTCAGTGTATAGTAGTTAAGAGTGTATGTTCCTACATTCGTTTGCTGATGAAGAAACATGTCATATGACAAGTGGCTACGAAAGCTTTTCTGAGTATTGGTCACTTGACCGTGTATATTAACCATTCCAATGAATGGTTGGACACAAAGTTCAGTTATACTTGCCGGATTTACAGTTTAGTTATCATTTACATAATTTCCCATTGCTTTTATGACATTTATCTCGTCTAAATGAGACAAGCCATGTGACTTTGTACGAAAGAAGATTTTTCCTGACACATATTTACAGAAACTGTGATAATATACATGGTTTTAAAGTCACTCTTTTTATTAAATTTTCGATCACATGGTCTTCATCAAAATAGTGTGAAACTGTATTGGCAGTCCTATATGACGTCCATATTGTAGCAGTGAATCGGGTGTTTCTGCTTGTACTACATATGGTAGCGGCGTCAATCGCTCTCCTTGTGTACCACATGCGGCATCGCTGGAAACGAGCATATTTGCAATATTCGTGTTTCTGGTATCGGGTGTCATGAGATAGTTTTGACGTCGGGGTTGCGAGCCGGATTGTGGGATCATGATACACACGTTGTGTATCTTGGTTTTTGCGATTTGACGTACGACCTATGTTCGCGCGACCTCATGACGTCCGGCTCCATACATCCGGTGTACTGCTACAAAAATGACGTCACATAGGACTGCCAATACAGTTTCACACTATTTTGATAAAGACCATCTGGTCGAACATTTAATAAAAAAGAGTGACTTTAAAACATTGTGTATTGAATGTGCTTCCCTTCGGAGGTTATTGGAAATTGTTATAATATATCTTGTAAATAATGTAGAAAGCTGACGAAATGTTCATAGCAAATACATAATACTATTCCGCATTTGGCTCTGAACATTTCGTCAACTTCGACGACATTTACATTATATCGTAAGGTATGTAAATATTTTATTTTCTTGAGATATCTACAACTTTTTAAGTACAACATGACATTGTTGGCTTGTCTCAAATATGTTACTAAATTTGACACCGGACGGGCGATTTATGCCATTTTGAGCAGCCGCGCCTTGAATACCATTGGCTAATGCCGTAACAACGTGACGAATAACGTCATTACGCCACCCTACGCCAGCATTAATGTATGTGGATCAGACAATGGCTAGTTGTGTAAAAGGATTTTAAATGTACAGTTGAAATGAAAGCATCCGTATTGTATATTGCAGTATGTCCGTCGCATACCTATGGTATGAAATGCACGGGTACATGTGGGAACTGTTTCGGGGACGCACAATGTTATGCAACTGACGGGACGTGCTCTGGTGGATGCGCGGCGGGATATTCGCCACCCATGTGTAACGCAGGCAAGAGCACATATTTAATAATACTGACGTTGGTATTGTACCGTACATGTTATTACCATATTCCATCAATTTCGTTTACCTTGCCGTATATGTATAATTGACTTCAAGGTACATGCCCACTTAGTAGGCACAACATGCTCTTAATAGGAATTAAACAAGTGTAAAATTGTGTCACAATTTCACCAGTTCTAAAAAATACGAGAGCCCGCTATACAGATATAATCATTTAGTAATGTTGATATTACCGATAGTGACGCGCGGTGGTATCGGGCTATTTTCATATGCAAATGAGGCACGATATTTTTCAATTAGTTATACTAATTAAATGCGCCACCTGAAAAAAAATAATATTTTCGACAGATTATAAAGTATGATCAGTGAACATCAAAATATAAATACATAGAAAAGAAAGTAATGTCCATTAAGATTTTAAGGAAACACGGTTATCGCCCCTGATATCACTGTGGAAATTTACGTCTGATATAAAATGTATAATAATGCCTATCAATACGTGGGGTAATGATGAATGAATGTTGATTTTTTCAGAAAATATCTCAGATTGTGTCTCTGGTATAAAGAGCACTGTGTGTCTACTGAGTGGGCATGTACCTTTAAATGAAGTCTAGTGACTTTGTTGATTGGTTAAAGGTACATGCCCACTCAGTAGGCATACCATGTTATTTATAGGAATTAAATAAGTGTATAAATGTGTCACTCTTCCACCAGTTCTAACAATTACGAGTGCCCGCTATTCAGATATAATCATTTAATAATATTTATTTTACTGATAGTGACTCGCGGCGTTATCAGGCTATTTTCATATGCAAATGAGGCATGATATTTTTCGATTATATATAGTAATTAAATGTGTCTACAATTTTATCACATTCCGATAGTTTGGTAAAAAGTTATTCCGAATATAGTCAAAATGTGTAACATCCTCAGATCCTGCTGATGGAATATTTGTCTTATTTACTAAATTAATTGTTAAACGAAGAAACTAACCTGCCATGATGTCACTGGATAGTTCTGCTTCTAATTTAATGCCAATGTTGCTATGCTGATCCAGTATGCTGCTCGCCATTTCGTTTACTCTACCAGATGCGTATCATTAGCCGAAACAAATGTGACGTTGCAAACACGCATGTGATGCCATACATCACACACTTTACGTCACTTACTGACGTCAGAACGCTATGACATTTTACCTGTACAAACGTCTTTGAACTGCGTTGAATATTCAGGAAAGTTTGACTGAATATGGAGATGGTAATGCCATATGAATTTGTTTGGAAAGCCTTAGGTGCGCAGAAGTAGCTGACATCATTGTTTAGTTACTAAGTAATGCATGTTTGCAATATGAAGGTATAAGCTGAAGGCAAACAGAAATTATAGGTGATTTCAGAAACCGTTAACAAACTTTCAAAGACATAAACAGACAGACGGACAGACGTACGATCAGTAGCGAGGGATTGTATTAATGTGGAATGACGTATAGTTCATAAGTAATGCATGTGTGCAATATGAAGATATTAGCTGAAGGTAAACATACATTATAGGTGATTTGAGAAACTCTTACAAAAAGTTTCAAAAAATAAACGGACGGACAGACAGCCGGTCAGACAAACAGAAATGGCAAAAAGTATAGGGCGCTAACACTCCAAACTTCCACATTTCCATATCTCACAAACTATGCATAGTATTTCATTGTAAATTCGCAATCAATCACTTCATACGATCATAACCTCTGACATTTAAAACTGGCAACTCTACAGCTACGAGTATATGTAATATTACTGTTGTGGTGCTGAAATAAAAACGAGCTACACATGTTACTACTTATGTAAACTCCATCTTTGTAGTCACAGCCACATATCACCAATTGAAAACTGCGTCTGTGTTACAGAATGCAGTGATTACTCATATGGAGTAAATTGCACTTCCCGCTGCGGACAATGCATATACGGGGCGATATGTAATAAGAGTGACGGGACCTGTAGCACCGGGTGTGATCCTGGCTATCTTACCACGCCTACTTGTAACGATGGTAATATATTTTGTTTTCATCTCATCTTTGCAAATATGCAATAATATCTGTCATCAGACCTTTAAAGGCACTGTGTCTCAGAAGATGTCTCGGGTATACATTATGTGGATTTTCTCTTTCCAAAAAGCATGCGCTATATAATTCACGTACATAGTATCAGAAAATGCGATGATGCTAGGGAGACAATTTGTTTGGCATAATTTGGCATGTTTGCTAAACATGTATCAGTAACGTGTATTTGTCACACCTTTCATTGAACAGTGTGGCGTCCACGTACACATGTCGGTTTACTCAATAAGAACGGACCTGCCATCTTGGTGTGTATAGGGCTACATATAAGTTGTATATCTAAATAGTAGTATACCCCCCAGATTTCAAATTCAATCCGTATTTTAATTTTACAAATACATTATAGATTTTCTTCCTTATTGCATACGGAACAAATGATGAAATATAAAATAAATTTAAATATTCACTTTGTTGAGATGCGAAAAGCAAACACTCATTGTTGTACTCCAACTTTTGATAATAGATGCGCATTCTGCTAACATAAGTGCGTAAAATAGGACAATACGCAGCTTATCTGGAGCTCTGTCAGTGTATAGTAGTTAAGAGTGTATGTTCCTACATTCGTTTGCTGATGAAGAAACATGTCATATGACAAGTGGCTACGAAACTTTTCTGGAGTATTGGTCACTTGACCGTGTATATTAACCATTCCAATGAATGGTTGGACACAAAGTTCAGTTATACTTGCCGGATTTACAGTTTAGTTATCATTTACATAATTTCCCATTGCTTTTATGACATTTATCTCGTCTAAATGAGACAAGCCATGTGACTTTGTACGAAAGAAGATTTTTCCTGACACATATTTACAGAAACTGTGATAATATACATGGTTTTAAAGTCACTCTTTTATTAAATTTTCGATCACATGGTCTTCATCAAAATAGTGTGAAACTGTATTGGCAGTCCTATATGACGTCCATATTGTAGCAGTGAATCGGGTGTTTCTGCTTGTACTACATATGGTAGCGGCGTCAATCGCTCTCCTTGTGTACCACATGCGGCATCGCTGGAAACGAGCATATTTGCAATATTCGTGTTTCTGGTATCGGGTGTCATGATATAGTTTTGACGTCGGGGTTGCGAGCCGGATCGTGGATCATGATACACACGTTTGTGTATCTTGGTTTTTTGCGATTTGACGTACGACCTATGTTCGCGCGACCTCATGACGTCCGGCTCCATACATCCGTGTACTGCTACAAAAATGACGTCACATAGGACTGCCAATACAGTTTCACACTATTTTGATAAAGACCATCTGGTCGAACATTTAATAAAAAAGAGTGACTTTAAAACATTGTGTATTGAATGTGCTTCCCTTCGGAGGTTATTGGAAATTGTT
Source organism: Conchocele bisecta (assembly GCA_029237695.1). Taxonomy (NCBI): domain Eukaryota; kingdom Metazoa; phylum Mollusca; class Bivalvia; order Lucinida; family Thyasiridae; genus Conchocele; species Conchocele bisecta. Next base: position 97,762,873 of record CM055274.1, read on the forward strand.
ATAATATATCTTGTAAATAATGTAGAAAACTGACGAAATGTTCATAGCAAATACATAATACTATTCCGCATTTGCTCTGAACATTTCGTCAACTTCGACGACATTTACATTATATCGTAAGGTATGTAAATATTTTATTTTCTTGAGATATCTACAACTTTTTAAGTACAACATGACATTGTTGGCTTGTCTCAAATATGTTACTAAATTTGACACCGGACGGCGATTTATGCCATTTTTGAGCAGCCGCGCCTTGAATACCATTGGCTAATGCCGTAACAACGTGACGAATAACGTCATTACGCCACCCTACGCCAGCATTAATGTATGTGGATCAGACAATAGCTAGTTGTGTAAAAGGATTTTTAAAAGTACAGTTGAAATGAAAGCATCCGTATTGTATATTGCAGTATGTCCGTCGCATACCTATGGTATGGACTGCACGGGTACATGTGGGAACTGTTTCGGGGAACGCACAATGTTATGCAACTGACGGGACGTGCTCTGGTGGATGCGCGGCGGGATATTCGCCACCCATGTGTAACACAGGCAAGAGCACATATTTAATAATACTGACGTTGGTATTGTACCGTACATGTTATTACCATATTCCATCAATTTCGTTTACCTTGCCGTATATGTATAATTGACTTTAAGGTACATGCCCACTTAGTAGGCATAACATGCTCTTAATAGGAATTAAACAAGTGTAAAATTGTGTCACAATTTCACCAGTTCTAAAACATACGAGAGCCCGCTATACAGATATAATCATTTAGTAATGTTGATATTACCGATAGTGACGCGCGGTGGTATCAGGCTATTTTCATATGCAAATGAGGCACGATATTTTTTAATTATTTATACTAATTAAATGCGCCACCTGAAAGAAAATAATATTTTCGACAGATTATAAAGTATGATCATTGTACATCAAAATATAAATACAGAAAAAAGAAAGTAATGTCCATTAAGATTTTAAGGAAACACGGTTATCGCCCCTGATATCACTGTGGAAATTTACGTCTGATATAAAATGTATAATAATGCCTATCAATACGTGGGGTAATGATGAATGAATGTTGATTTTTTCAGAAAATGTCTCAGATGGTGTCTCCGGTATAAAGAGCACTGTGTGGGCATGTACCTTTAAATGAAGTTTAGTGACTTTGTTGATTGGTTAAAGGTACATGCCCACTCAGTAGGCACAACATGTTATTTATAGGAATTAAATAAGTGTATAAATGTGTCACTCTTCCACCAGTTCTAACAATTACGAGTGCCCGCTATTCAGATATAATCATTTAATAATATTTATTTTACTGATAGTGACTCGCGGCGGTATCAGGCTATTTTCATATGCAAATGAGGCATGATATTTTTCAATTATATATAGTAATTAAATGTGTCGCCTGAAAAAATAATATTTTCTACAGATTATACAGTATGATTATTGCACATCAAAAAGTAAAAACAGACAATAAATAGAGAATATTCCATCGTACATTTTGAAAGGCTGGAAATAATACACGAGTGTGCGTCGGCTTCCGCGTAAGCAACGATCGAGCGTAGCGAAGGAGTTGCTTACACGGACGCCGACGGACACGAGTGTATTATTTCCGCTATTGAAACGCGTACGATGGAATATCCTATTTATTAGTTAAGGCCTCTATGTACGATCAGTAGCAAGGCTAATTGTATTAATGTGGAAGGATGTATCGTTAATAAGTAATGCATGTGTGCAATATGAAGATATTAGCTGAAGGTAAACATACATTATAGGTGATTTGAGAAACTCTTACAAAAAGTTTAAAAAAATAAACGGACGGACAGACAGCCGATCAGACAAACATAAATGGCAAAAAGTATAGGGCGCTAACATCCAAACCAAACTTCCACATTTCCATATCTCACAAACTATGCATAGTATTTCATTATAAATTCGCAATCAATCATTTCATACGATCATAACCTCTGATATTTAAAACTGGCAACTCTACAGCTACGAGTATATGTAATATTACTGTTGTGGTGCTGAAATAAAAAAGAGCTACACATGTTACTACTTATGTAAACCCCATCTTTGTAGTCACAGCCACATATCACCAATTGAAAACTGCGTCTGTGTTACAGAATGCAGTGATTACTCATATGGAGTAAATTGCACTTCCCGCTGCGGACAATGCATACACAGTGCGATATGTAATAAGAGTGACGGGACCTGTAGCGCCGGGTGTGATCCTGGCTATCTTACCACGCCTACTTGTAACGATGGTAATATATTTTGTTTTCATCTCATCTTTGCAAATATACAATAATATCTGTCATCAGACCTTTAAAGGCACTGTGTCTCAGAAGATGTCTCGGGTATACATTATGTGGATTTTCTCTTTCCAAAAAACATGCGCTATATAATTCACGTACATAGTATCAGAAAATGCGATGATGCTAGGGAGACAATTTGTTTTGGCATAATTTGGCATGTTTGCTAAACATGTATCAGTAACGTGTATTTGTCACACCTTTCATTGAACAGTGTGGCGTCCACGTACACATGTCGGTTTACTCAATACGAACTGACCTGCCATCTTCGTGTGTATAGGGCTACATATAAGTTTTATATATAAATAGTAGTATACCCCCCCCCCCATTTTTAAAATTCAATCCGTATTTTACTTTTACAAATACATTATAGATTTTCTTCCTTATTGCATACGGAACTAATGATGAAACATAAAATAAATTTAAATATTCACTTTGTTGAGATGCGAAAAGCAAACACTCAGTGTTGTATTCCAACTTTTGATAATAGATGCGCATTATGCTAACATAAGTGCGTAAAATAGGCCAATACGCAGCTTATCTGGAGCTCTGTCAGTGTATAGTAGTTAAGAGTGTATTTTCCTACATTCGTTTGCTGATGAAGAAACATGTCATATGACAAGTGGCTACGAAACTTTTCTGGAGTATTGGTCACTTGACCGTGTATATTAACCATTCCAATGAATGGTTGGACACAAAGTTCAGTTATACTTGCCGGATTTACAGTTTAGTTATCATTTACATAATTTCCCATTGCTTTTATGACATTTATCTCGTCTAAATGAGACAAGCCACGTGACTTTGTACGAAAGAAGATTTTTCCCGACACATATTTACAGAAACTGTGATAATATACATGGTTTTAAAGTCGCTCTTTTTATTAAATTTTCGATCACATGGTCTTCATCAAAATAGTGTGAAACTGTATTGGCAGTCCTATATGACGTCCATATTGTAGCAGTAAACCGGGTGTTTCTGCTTGTACTACATATGGTCTCCTTGTGTACCACATGCGGCATCGCTGGAAACGAGCATATTTGCAATATTCGTGTTTCTGGTATCGGGTGTCATGAGATGGTTTTGACTTCGGGGTTGCGAGCCGGATCGTGGGATCATGATACACAAGTTGTGTATCGTGTTTTTTTGCGATTTGACGTACGGCCTATGTTCGCGCGACCTCATGACGTCCGGCTCAATACATCCGGTGTACTGCTACAAAAATGACGTCACATAGGACTGCCAATACAGTTTCACACTATTTTGATAAAGACCATCTGGTCGAACATTTAATAAAAAAGAGTGACTTTAAAACATTGTGTATTAAATGTGCTTCCCTTCTGAGGTTATTGGAAATTGTTATAATATATCTTGTAAATAATGTAGAAAGCTGACGAAATGTTCATAGCAAATACATAATACTATTCCGCATTTGCTCTGAACATTTCGTCAACTTCGACGACATTTACATTATATCGTAAGGTATGTAAATATTTTATTTTCTTGAGATATCTACAACTTTTTAAGTACAACATGACATTGTTGGCTTGTCTCAAATATGTTACTAAATTTGACACCGGACGGGCGATTTATGCCATTTTGAGCAGCCGCGCCTTGAATACCATTGGCTAATGCCGTAACAACGTGCCGAATAACGTCATTACGCCACCCTACGCCAGCATTAATGTATGTGGATCAGACAATGGCTAGTTGTGTAAAAGGATTTTAAAGTACAGTTGAAATGAAAGCATCCGTATTGTATATTGCAGTATGTCCGTCGCATACCTATGGTATGGACTGCACGGGTACATGTGGGAAACTGTTTCGGGGACGCACAATGTTATGCAACTGACGGGACGTGCTCTGGTGGATGCGCGGCGGGATATTCGCCACCCATGTGTAACACAGGCAAGAGCACATATTTAATAATACTGACGTTGGTATTGTACCGTACATGTTATTACCATATTCCATCAATTTCGTTTACCTTGCCGTATATGTATAATTGACTTTAAGGTACATGCCCACTTAGTAGGCACAACATGCTCTTAATAGGAATTAAACAAGTGTGAAATTGTGTCACAATTTCACCAGTTCTAAAAAATACGAGAGCCCGCTATACAGATATAATCATTTAGTAATGTTGATATTACCGATAGTGACGCGCGGTGGTATCAGGCTATTTTCATATGCAAATGAGGCACGATATTTTTTAATTATTTATACTAATTAAATGCGCCACCTGAAAGAAAATAATATTTTCGACAGATTATAAAGTATGATCATTGTACATCAAAATATAAATACAGAAAAAAGAAAGTAATGTCCTTCATTACTTTTAAGGAAAACACGGTTATCGCCCCTGATATCACTGTGGAAATTTACGTCTGATATAAAATGTATAATAATGCCTATCAATACGTGGGGTAATGATGAATGAATGTTGATTTTTTCAGAAAATGTCTCAGATGGTGTCTCCGGTATAAAGAGCACTGTGTGTCTACTGAGTGGGCATGTACCTTTAAATGAAGTTTAGTGACTTTGTTGATTGGTTAAAGGTACATGCCCACTCAGTAGGCACAACATGTTATTTATAGGAATTAAATAAGTGTATAAATGTGTCACTCTTCCACCAGTTCTAACAATTACGAGTGCCCGCTATTCAGATATAATCATTTAGTAATATTTATTTTACTGATAGTGACTCGCGGCGGTATCAGGCTATTTTCATATGCAAATGAGGCATGATATTTTTCAATTATATATAGTAATTAAATGTGTCGCCTGAAAAAATAATATTTTCTACAGATTATACAGTATGATTATTGCACATCAAAAAGTAAAAACAGACAATAAATAGAGAATATTCCATCGTACATTTTGAAAGGCTGGAAATAATACACGAGTGTGCGTCGGCTTCGCGTAAGCAACGATCGAGCGTAGCGAAGGAGTTGCTTACACGGACGCCGACGGACACGAGTGTATTATTTCCGCTATTGAAACGCGTACGATGGAATATCCTATTTATTAGTTAAGGCCTCTATGTACGATCAGTAGCAAGGCTAATTGTATTAATGTGGAAGGATGTATCGTTACTAAGTAATGCATGTGTGAAATATGAAGATATTAGCTGAAGGCAAACAGAAAGTATAGGTGATGTGATAAACTGTTACAAAACTTTCAAATAAATAAACAGACAGACGGACGGACATACGATCAGTAGCGAGGGTAATTGCATTAATGTGAAATGATGTACCTGTCATTTCGGCTAATGCGCAATTCACGTAAAATTTAACAATACGTACGTCATAATGAACTATGTGGATTTTGGAATAAACAAGCTGATTAATTGCTACACTGTGGTACAATTTTATCACATTCCGATAGTTTGGTAAAAAGTTATTCCGAATATAGTCAAAATGTGTAACATCCTCAGATCCTGCTGATGGAATATTTGTCTTATTTACTAAATTAATTGTTAAACGAAGAAACTAACCTGCCATGACGTCACTGGATAGTTCTGCTTCTAATTTAATGCCAATGTTGCTATGCTGATCCAGTATGCTGCTCGCCATTTCGTTTACTCTACCAGATGCGCAGCATTAGCCGAAACAAATGTGACGTTGCAAACACGCATGTGATGCCATACATCACACACTTTACGTCACTTACTGACGTCAGAACGTTATGACATTTTACCTGTACAAACGTCTTTGAACTGCGTTGAATATTCAGGAAAGTTTGAATGAATATGGAGATGGTAATACCATATGAATTTGTTTGGAAAGCCTTAGGTGCGCAGAAGTAGCCGACACCATTGTTCAGTTACTAAGTAATGCATGTTTGCAATATGAAGGTATAAGCTGAAGGAAAATAGAAATTATAGGTGATTTCAGATACCGTTAACAAACTTTCAAAGACATAAACAGACAGACGGACAGACGTACGATCAGTAGCGAGGGATTGTATTAATGTGGAATGACGTATAGTTAATAAGTAATGCATGTGTGCAATATGAAGATATTAGCTGAAGGTAAACATACATTATAGGTGATTTGAGAAACTCTTACAAAAAGTTTAAAAAATAAACGGACGGACAGACAGCCGATCAGACAAACAGAAATGGCAAAAAGTATAGGGCGCTAACACTCCAAACTTCCACATTTCCATATCTCACAAACTATGCATAGTATTTCATTATAAATTCGCAATCAATCACTTCATACGATCATAACCTCTGACATTTAAAACTGGCAACTCTACAGCTACGAGTATATGTAATATTATGTTGTGGTGCTGAAATAAAAAGAGTACACATGTTACTACTTATGTAAATCCCATCTTTGTAGTCACAGCCACATATCACCAATTGAAAACTGCGTCTGTGTTACAGAATGCAGTGATTACTCATATGGAGTAAATTGCACTTCCCGCTGCGGACAATGCATACACAGGGCGATATGTAATAAGAGTGACGGGACCTGTAGCGCCGGGTGTGATCCTGGCTATCTTACCACGCCTACTTGTAACGATGGTAATATATTTTGTTTTCATCTCATCTTTGCAAATATGCAATAATATCTGTCATCAGACCTTTAAAGGCACTGTGTCTCAGAAGATGTCTCGGGTATACATTATGTGGATTTTCTCTTTCCAAAAAACATGCGCTATATAATTCACGTACATAGTATCAGAAAATGCGATGATGCTAGGGAGACAATTTGTTTTGGCATAATTTGGCATGTTTGCTAAACATGTATCAGTAACGTGTATTTGTCACACCTTTCATTGAACAGTGTGGCGTCACGTACACATGTCGGTTTACTCAATACGAACGGACCTGCCATCTTCGTGTGTATAGGGCTACATATAAGTTTGTATATATATAGTAGTATACCCCCCCCCCCCCCACCCCCCCCCCCCCCCCAGATTTCAAATTCAATCCGTATTTTACTTTTACAAATACATTATAGATTTTCTTCCTTATTGCATACGGAACTAATGATGAAACATAAAATAAATTTAAATATTCACTTTGTTGAGATGCGGAAAGCAAACACTCAGTGTTGTATTCTAACTTTTGATAATAGATGCGCATTCTGCTAACATAAGTGCGTAAAATAGGCCAATACGCAGCTTATCTGGAGCTCTGTCAGTGCATAGTAGTTAAGAGTGTATTTTCCTACATTCGTTTGCTGATGAAGAAACATGTCATATGACAAGTGGCTACGAAACTTTTCTGGAGTATTGGTCACTTGACCGTGTATATTAACCATTCCAATGAATGGTTGGACACAAAGTTCAGTTATACTTGCCGGATTTACAGTTTAGTTATCATTTACATAATTTCCCATTGCTTTTATGACATTTATCTCGTCTAAATGAGACAAGCCACGTGACTTTGTACGAAAGAAGATTTTTCCCGACACATATTTACAGAAAATGTGATAATATACATGGTTTTAAAGTCGCTCTTTTTATTAAATTTTCGATCACATGGTCTTCATCAAAATAGTGTGAAACTGTATTGGCAGTCCTATATGACGTCCATATTGTAGCAGTAAACCGGGTGTTTCTGCTTGTACTACATATGGTCTCCTTGTGTACCACATGCGGCATCGCTGGAAACGAGCATATTTGCAATATTCGTGTTTCTGGTATCGGGTGTCATGAGATGGTTTTGACTTCGGGGTTGCGAGCCGGATCGTGGGATCATGATACACAAGTTGTGTATCGTGGTTTTTGCGATTTGACGTACGGCCTATGTTCGCGCGACCTCATGACGTCCGGCTCAATACATCCGGTGTACTGCTACAAAAATGACGTCACATAGGACTGCCAATACAGTTTCACACTATTTTGATAAAGACCATCTGGTCGAACATTTAATAAAAAAGAGTGACTTTAAAACATTGTGTATTAAATGTGCTTCCCTTTTGAGGTTATTGGAAATTGTTATAATATATCTTGTAAATAATGTAGAAAGCTGACGAAATGTTCATAGCAAATACATAATACTATTCCGCATTTGCTCTGAACATTTCGTCAACTTCGACGACATTTACATTATATCGTAAGGTATGTAAATATTTTATTTTCTTGAGATATCTACAACTTTTTAAGTACAACATGACATTGTTGGCTTGTCTCAAATATGTTACTAAATTTGACACCGGACGGGCGATTTATGCCATTTTGAGCAGCCGCGCCTTGAATACCATTGGCTAATGCCGTAACAACGTGACGAATAACGTCATTACGCCACCCTACGCCAGCATTAATGTATGTGGATCAGACAATGGCTAGTTGTGTAAAAGGATTTTAAAAGTACAGTTGAAATGAAAGCATCCGTATTGTATATTGCAGTATGTCCGTCGCATACCTATGGTATGGACTGCACGGGTACATGTGGGAACTGTTTCGGGGACGCACAATGTTATACAACTGACGGGACGTGCTCTGGTGGATGCGCGGCGGGATATTCGCCACCCATGTGTAACACAGGCAAGAGCACATATTTAATAATACTGACGTTGGTATTGTACCGTACATGTTATTACCATATTCCATCAATTTCGTTTACCTTGCCGTATATGTATAATTGACTTTAAGGTACATGCCCACTTAGTAGGCACAACATGCTCCTAATAGGAATTAAACAAGTGTAAAATTGTGTCACAATTTCACCAGTTCTAAAAAATACGAGAGCCCGCTATACAGATATAATCATTTAGTAATGTTGATATTACCGATAGTGACGCGCGGTGGTATCAGGCTATTTTCATATGCAAATGAGGCACGATATTTTTTAATTATTTATACTAATTAAATGCGCCACCTGAAAAAAAATAATATTTTCGACAGATTATAAAGTATGATCATTGTACATCAAAATATAAATACAATAAAAGAAAGTAATATCCATTAACATTTTAAGGAAACACGGTTATCGCCCCTGATATCACTGTGGAAATTTACGTCTGATATAAAATGTATAATAATGCCTATCAATACGTGGGGTAATGATGAATGAATGTTGATTTTTTCAGAAAATGTCTCAGATGGTGTCTCCGGTATAAAGAGCACTGTGTGTCTACTGAGTGGGCATGTACCTTTAAATGAAGTCTAGTGACTTTGTTGATTAGTTAAAAGTACATGCCCACTCAGTAGGCACAACATGTTATTTATAGGAACTAAATAAGTGTATAAATGTGTCACTCTTCCACCAGTTCTAACAATTACGAGTGCCCGCTATTCAGATATAATCATTTAGTAATATTTATTTTACTGATAGTGATTCGCGGCGGTATCAGGCTATTTTCATATGCAAATGAGGCATGATATTTTTCAATTATATATATTAATTAAATGTGTCACCTGAAAAAATAATATTTTCTACAGATTATACAGTATGATCATTGCACATCAAAAAGTAAAAACAGACAATAAATAGAGGATATTCCATCGTACATTTTGAAAGGCTGGAAATAATACACGAGTGTGCGTCGGCTTCCGCGCAAGCAACGAGTGAGCGTAGCGAACGAGTTGCTTACACGGACGCCGACGGACACGAGTGTATTATTTCCGCTATTGAAACGCGTACGATAGAATATCCTATTTATTACACTTGTACGGCGGATATATATGCATATTTAGTCGATTTTTGTGATTATAATCAATGAATTGTGATGTGCGCATGAATAGTTATACAATGACGTGTTTTCACGTGTTTTGAAGTTACGTTGTGTGACGTCAAATGGGATGTCATGTAAACTTTTTGAAACGCGGTTTCTGAGAAAACAGGCGCGCAATTACGGGTGTTCTCTTCACGGTGTAGTATTTGTAAGGCTTTGATTACGGGTTTCTACGGAACCTTAAAAGGGACATGCGCAAACAAAATTCTATTTCGTTCCCACGACATGCATCTCGTTCACATGCATCTTTCGTTCCTCGAGATAGCATCTCGTTCCCACGAGATAGGATCTGTTACCACGGTTATCTATTTCGTTCCCACGAATAGCTAGCATGACCGATTACACGTTACATTAGCATCGTTCCAGATAGCATCGTTCCCACACGTTAGTATGTCGTTCCCGAGATAGCATCGTTACCAGAAGCATCTGTTCACATAAGTAGCCAATGAAAATGCAGCATAATTACCGCCATTTTTTCTTTCAGCCATAGTTGAACATAGTCCGGCAGCCAAAGGCCGATTTGGGGCTTTACCTTGTTTTGAATAACATTTTTTTTTATTACTGACTTCGCATGTCCAGACCTTCTAGTTTTGAAATCCAACTGATGACAAGCTGTCGGCCTTGAGCGTTTTAAGCAATTTGCACAAATGCAAGATGGCTGTCAAATAGATATAATGTGCCATATAGTTGCATTAACATGAGGAAATTCAGCAATTTAAGAGCGTAAACTTGGTGTATTTAACATAGTGATGAAAACTGGCAATTTTATAATTTAGTTCCTTAAGTACAATATGGGAAAAATCCAAGATGGCCGCCAAATGTGACCATTTGACGTAATTTCAGTCACAGCAAAGAGTATGGTTTTTATAATATTGGGTTTATTGAAACAATGAATATTTATTTTTGTAACTTTGCTGTGAAATTGAATAATAGTCTAAATAGAAAAACTCCAAAAATAGCCGCCAATTATAAATATATTACATTATACGTGCAATCATATATCTACATAAGAAAACATATATCATTGCACTCAGACCCTATATCAGAGCAAATGTGCATACGAATATTGTATTTGGATACACAATGATCTTAGTACCTTAGGTACGCAATTAGATCATTGTTTCAACAGCATTAGTCCAAGATGGCCGCCAAGTATTTTGATATTAATTTAGCAATTAGCTTATATAATTACACTCGGATGTCATATCTAAGAATGTAATTATAACAAATACTGGTATTAAGTCAATATGATCATTTGTTTTCTTAACTTAATATACACCACTAGAGAACCTTCAATAACAGAAGTCTAAAATGGGCGCCGGATAATAATATAGTGCATTTTACTAGTAATCAAATCATAAATTTATAAATAGTACACTTGGTTATATACGTTGGCTTATTCAGTTTATTTTCGAAAGCCTTCTTGTTTTGCCATTTCACATCAACGTTCATGCTGACAATATTCTGATACCAAATCCAATATGGCTACCAAATTATGTAATTATAACTTATATAGTGGGCGTTGGCAAAAATATGTAGTGTGGAACTTTACAGTAAACTTTAATGACTTCCTACTTTGAATGAATACAAGAGGTTTTCTTTCAAACAATTGGTTCCAAACGCTTCAATGCTCAACAAGTTCACTGTTAAATCACGCGAATTGGCTAACCTGGCTAGTACAAATGGAGAACAATTCTATATATTTACACGGTCCCATTAGCGTTATTCCCAAAGCAACTAAGGACTCCCACTGATATTATTACATTCTGACAAGTTATTTTTCTGCGAAAGGTACATACTTTTCACTAAAGGGCGGTATGTACATGGTGATTTATGTACAACCTTTTAGTATCGCTTATCATTTGGTAAACTGCAAGTAATTGATATATATATTCAGATTGTTATTGATTATGTAGCGCAAATTATATTTGTATGATGATATGCCTTATATAATACATATTGCCGTATGCGTTAAATACCATATTTTCCTAGCATGTCTAATAATTATATTTAACCCAAAACTGTATTTTCGAATCCGTCTTATTCCAGAACTCTGTTTTACTAACTTCCGAAGCAAAAAAGACAACATATATGTTACCTCATTATACTCAGAAATCATTGTAATCGTACTCACGTGAGACTATGCTGATGGAACATTTGGCATAGCCTACAGCTGCAAATCGCCACATGTAAATTAAATTACAAGAATCAGGAACACTGCATTATATAATGCCATTTTCGTGATTCGTGTAAATGAATTTACAAATAATTGAACAAAGCAAATGTTACCCTTATCATGATGGTGCTCAATAATGCAAAGATAGAAGATTTGGCATAAACTGCAATGTCACGGTCGTCAACATGGACAAACGTGCAATAACATTTCTGGAATTTATCCTGGCGCCTGCGAAGCCGAATATCAGGGACCTACATGCGAACATTGTGTGCATTGTATTCTGAAGTATGTATACATCGTCCATGCTGTAAGATTATGTTTTGTTTATTGTTCGTACCCCATTAATATACCTTAATATCTGGAAATAGACATGTGTCTGTGATGTTGTTTGTTTTTCAAAATATAATGTATTTTATACTCCCAACGTTTGAAAAAACGGGACGTATAGTCACCTTGTACGGGTATACATTGTATCACATGACATATCTCTCATTGGCATCAATTTTTAATATTTGCACTCTGTATCAATACGCAGTAACTCATTATTGTAATAGTATTTCCCGTTAGCCCGATTAGAAAATACAATTGGAGGGGGGGAGGGTCATGAAGACAACGAAATTGTTGCTTCTATCACTTTATCTATAGGTAGTAGGCCCGACGCCTGCAACAATACAAAATAACCATTTCCATCAATTGGTTCAAACAACAATTTGGCTGTAACAAATGTGATAAAGGATTGGTTTGGGTTTAACCAAAGGGTATTACGGGTCGCATGGACTCCGAAGGACATATCGGGGTCAATAACATAATCAGAAACTCATTCTGTACTACAAACGTAATCCTAACAGCATAGATCCGGAGTGAATAATATGCATCATATTCCAATGTTCACAAACAGTGTGGATCCAGATCAGACTGTGCAAATGCACAAACTGATCCGACTCACACTGGTTGAGAAACACCGGACCAAAGTAGACATACATATTCTTTTGGGAACAGCGCAGACTCTGATCCGACTGTGCATTCGTAGGATGGTCTTATCAGGATAAATAACAGTTTTTACACCTGGTTAAAACTAGGGCATGACACAGACAGGTATAAAGTAAATCCAGCCCTAACTACTGCATATGTATGAACATACAAAGTTGTCACGATAAGTCTAAATTAAGGAAACAAATTATCAAATATTTAGGTTGGAATGAACCGAGCTTGTCCACAATAATAAATATCGTACAGGACTCATTTCCTGTGTAAACAGTGTTACAGTCAGTGCAGACACCAACAATGCATAACGTACACGGACAACTAAAAATAATGTTAAAACATAACACCATATTACAGTATATTTACCGGAAGGCGGAATGTTCCAGACTGAAGGCGGAAATTATCAAAGTCGTTGCAACCAATATAGCCTATATTCTGTAGATCTAGAATATACTAACTTCTACACTGTGAAATAATGATCGACTATGGTTCAATGTCAGTATAATGATTACTAAACTGACTTAATATTAATTGTGAACGCAGCAACGATGGTCCCGTCATAACTTTGGAATTTATTTGATATGGAACGAACGTGTCGTAATTATTATTTTATTCACAGATGACTTAATCAGACTCACTCAGCACAGAACATTTTTCATTATCATTCATTTGACCAAAATATTATGTTTCTCCATTTTCCCGCTATCCCAGTAGATATAAATCCACATCCTTTTATTTTACATATCCGGCTAGTACATACAATGTGTCCTTACGAAAATATACTTCAACCTTTGAGAAATTACAAGATTTCGTTTAACCATTTCAACACTACAGACCTCTGAAGAGGTGTTTGCAAACTGTAAACCCAGATGAGTCGGCTGGTAACGAGCCGTCTCATCGGGATCTGCACTTTTTGCAAGTAATGACATAATTATGTTCATATTTATTTTGGAAAAGAAAACAACAACCCTTTTTAAAATGGAATAGTCTGCAAACCATTGTGTAATGATTTAATTGGCCAGAACATTAACATCACAGTCCATTCCAGTTATTTAGGGTTGAAAGAGTCATGTGCTAATAATGATAATGTTCCCGTGTTTGGGCAAAATTGTAGTGTGATATTTTCAATATCATATTTTGTGTACACAGCAGCCTCTTGATAAATGTCACATTGGACCAACTATGTAAAACCAAAGAAAAATCAATATCTTACAGTACGTAACATCTATATTTCGTTGAGTGGCCTAAGATGGAAAAAGTAGCCAGTATACAAGAAGCCTACAAGTAGTGGCATGCTGGCATACATGTACTAGTACAATATACGAGTAAACATCTGTGTTGTGTGACGAGTGTTATCCAATTTAGCATTGAAACTGCCTAAGTCGGTTACGCGGGGAAAATAGGTAAAGAGGTAAAAAGAAAGGTCACATGGTGGGTAGTGGAATGTGATGGGCACGCGTTGGTTATGAAGTTGTGAAATTATAGTGGTTCTACGTGGTATATTAAAGGTGCATGCCCACTCAGTAGGCACACAATGTTCTTTATATCAGAGACATCATCTGAGATATTTTCTGGCAAAATAAACATTCATTTACCATTACCACGCGTATTGATTGGCATTATTATACAATTTATAGCAGACGTACATTTAAACGCCGATATCAGGGGCGATAACCGTGTTTCCTTACTCTGTATATTAAGCCGTTTCTCTCAACTTTCGATTTCGCATTATGAAATGTACGAATGAACCGTGCCCTCCCTATAGTAAGTGCTCTGTGGTTTCTAATTCTCTTCCAGTATTCATTAACACACAATTGTAATAAATTATCTTGTAAAAATATATATAATTATATTAAGAAATTGTACATGTACATGTAAGGTATATAATGCATTTTGATTGTTACATGTATCGCCATTGTGTCATCCTAATATTATGTTGTATACCTCATGTTGTCATGTCATGTGACCTGAGTGAATACATGATTATTATTATTAAAATATTAACGGACATTGCTATTTATTATCTGTAATTATTTTTTGATGTGCAATGATCATACATTATACTCTGTCGAAAATATTATTTTTTCAGGTGACTCATTTAGAATAAATAATTAAAAATATCATGCCTCATTAGCATATGAAAATAGCCTAATATCACCGCGCGTCACTATCAGTAAAATTAATATTACTAATTTAAAATGATTATATCTGTATAGCGGGCACTTGTAATTTTTAGCACTGGTGGAATAATGATACAATTATACACTTATTTAATTCCTATAAAGAACAGTTTGTGCCTACTGAGTGGGCATGCACCTTTAACAGAGAAATCCACAAAACATGAAAACTTAACATATGACTTATGACATATGATATAACGCCGCCACTGCCTGCCCGTCCGTTCGCCCGCCCGCCTGCCCGGCTTTCGCCAATCCAATAGCAGGGATTTTTAAAAATGAAATCGGCTAATAATAGTCAGTAGTTGATATTGAAGAAGTAGTTGATATCTCCTAACAGGATAGTTGAATGCGGGACGATCAGGCGTATTGGCGCATTGAGCTCCTCGGAAGATCTATGGGACGTGAGCTCTACGCGGTTCTTAAACGATGCTCCCCGAGGAGCTCTATGCGTAGTAGCTCTATGCGGCGCTACAATGCTCTCGGTAATTAAGGTCAAATGTGCCACCATCGTAATTTTTTTTAGTTTTTACGTGCGTACGTCAGTGTGTTATACTAGTATATTATTTTTTACTTTACTGCGGCCAAGACCAGCTCAACAAGTGGGCCGATGCATTTTATGACATGAACATACATGTATACACACAGTGTTTTATTTGTTAATGAATGTGAATATGCTCTGAGTCAATCATATTGACATTTCTCCAGAGCACATATCTGAGTTTGGGTTGTCTACTCTATGAAACCGGCTTTATCGCAACATGTTAAACATACGGGAAGTTTAATTCATCCAACATAATCTTGTATATTTTCGGGATGATGCGGCTTTACATACTTCCCCGTCAAATTGGAATTCGTCCCCGAATACCATTTGTAATTCGACTTTGAATTACATATTTTTGGGTACATTTTGGGCAGTATTTATCAGTTACGCGGTCCCCTCGTTGGGCGTCAAATGTCACAGGTGAGAAAAGTACGCACCGTCGGGGAACGAACCCGGGACCCCTGTTTTACCGAACACAGTTGTGACGGACGGACTGAGTTTCGTGCGGGCGGATATGCATATACATGTACCTGTAATGTTATTTTCCTCTTCACTTGTACAAAAAAAAGACATGATACACTGTACCTTCAATTCACTGACTAGTAATTAACCGCACCGTTCATATTCATACACTGTCACATGTCTTGCAGGCCTATCACATTAAATGCATCGGTGTTGTCCGCAATACTTCCAGTTGTCATTTGTTTTAAGACAGTCGACGTGCAGCTGCCGTTCAGTCTTGCATGTATACAATAATAGCCTTTGTTAGCTTCATGCATACACAGTTCGCTGACACACTTATTCAAACAAGTGGAGACCCTGATCAGATTGTGCAGGTGTGAATGCTGGTCCGGGTTTTTACTGGTCCATATATTCACTGTTTGCTCAACCCGTCTCACGTGTCTTGTATGGTTCACGGTTTTATGCCAACTCTACTTTTGACAAATAAACATATTAAATTTCAGTAAAATAAAACCATATAAATATGCAAGTGTTTTTTTCAATAAACTCATCCCATTTTCTTCAAATATGTATATAATGACAACAAGGAAGGCCTTTTTACTGTTTTTACTGTAAAATCGTGAAAACGAAAAGCTTCATCATATGGCTAACGTGTAAGTAATTCAACTTAGAAAACAAAGTTACTGTAGATGTATGATGGGGGCAGAACATAGACTTTTTAAAAATACTTTTGGAATTTGTGGATCGATTTTCAAAATCTAATTTGTTTTCTGACTAACATTATTTCCATGTAGCTAGATTTCCGAGTCAAATTAAAAACAATCGTTTATCGACTCTCCTGGTCACTCTCCAGCTCATTTTTGCACCATTTTAACTTCCCATAGGAAATTTGAGTGGGAATATTGTATGAAATTTTATGAACTAAAACAATTTGGGGAGAGCTATTATTATTTTATTATTGATGAAAAAGTGCATATATTTAAATACGTTTCAGATTCTATGTATTTAATAACCAACAGTTTGTCGGCAGCAAACTATTTTTAGTGGGTCCGAATAAGCCAGCATCGAGGTCCGAATAAGCTAACATTCAAGTCCGGATAAGCTAACATAGGGTCCGAATCAGCCAATCGTGATGTCCGAATCAGCCAAATCATAAAAATAGAAAAAGGTCCGAATCAGCCAACGCCGAGGTCCGAATCAGCCAGAAATAAGGTCCGAATAAGTCTGGTCCGAATCAACCAAGGTCCGGGTCAGCCTGTTACCATTTTTATATAGGCCAATCAAACTGCAAGTTAGAATAAATAGCTACCAATCAGAAATTGGGTTATATAATGATATTGGCTATACCTAAGGTTGTAAAGACATTGCGCCCCAAAAGAGCTCAGATCAATATTGGCTAATATAAAGGGATATCGTAGACGGTCAATATTATGTCGTTCAGTCATGTCGTGTCAAGTTAAAAGCGTGCAGCTATCTGAAATACGTTTCGCATTAATCTGCAAATACTGAAACATATGTTAAAATAGCAAGAGCATGATTACAATGCGGCTAAAATATAAAATAGCATAAATCTCATCCGGTCACATTATCTCCTCTTGGCAGCCTTTATATATATATTCGCACTGTGTATCCTTCTCCACCCAATTACTGAAGTTCTACTTGATGAATCGCAACCAAATTCGGACCACATGTTTATATTGGGAATATAAGGCGTTCTATACGTTTTGTTATGTATATATGTTTCTATTACTCAATTAATTAAAAGGCTATGTCAACCAATATAAAAGATAAAACATGCTTATTTAAATTATTATATTATTGGTTCGATGACAGTTATAGAATGCCATTGGTACTTTTATCCACATGCTTATGTAATAGTCAGTCCTAGAATATTAACATATTACATGACTACTAAATGCATTTTATGTTGAGTAGAAACTAAATCATCATCATATTCTTATACTATGAAATATTTACACATTCATAATGGAAACGCCAATTGTACGTATTGCGTTTATATCCCAGTACATTACATTAACCCCACGTGACGTCGCACGACGTCGTTGATTCGTTATAGTTTGTCTGACGTAATAAAAATACATGACGTGCATCCTCGCACAGGTTGAAGTAAAGGACCGAGTAATACGGCTTGACAATTAGTTTACGGCAGATTCACAGATTGATTGAAAGGGAAAACGAATAAGTTATATTTCAATTATTTATCATTCCTATTGTTTCACAATTCAGTGTATTCAATACAAGCTCATTTTATAGGTAGTGAAATAATAATTAGTCGGCAGTTTATAAGATGGGATTGGAGCAAAGTTAACGAGCAAAATTGATCTGCTTGGTTCGATGAGCAATGTTGAGCTGCTAGCGAAATAGATAAAGCCAATACTAACAAAAGTTCGCATTACATAGTCGCCGAATAATTTACCTCGGCTGACTTCCGTCGGCCAAAACCGACTGATACGAACTGTTTCATTGGTAAGTCACAGACAATGTTATCCAATCTGATTCATTCGAGTCCGGATCGCAGAACTACTTCGCAGAAATACTTTCGAGACTACATATTTTGTATAGAAAACTGTCTGTAAAAGACATAAATTAGCACTGTCATCGATCAATATAGATGGATTTGCAGAGATCAGACTTTAATGAGTCCGGTAACAACGAAAGTAGCGGAAACAAGTAATTATGATGTGAGAATTCGCCACCGTTAAATGCCGACTTCTTTCCCGATTCAGTTCGTACCAACGAAATTAAATTATACCACATATGTCTACGACGGCTGTAACTAATATACATATTCAGTTGAAGTTATAAAAAAATACATTTCTTGGCACGGGTAAAATGGAGCGTAGACTCCCCGGAATCCACGGAACCATTCATAATTTCTAAACTGTGCTATCTATGTCTCAATATTTGGGGTAATGATGAATTAATGTTTATTTTGCCAGAACATATGATTTCTGTGATATAAAGAATATTGTGTGCCTACTGAGTGGGCATGTACCTTTAATAAGCCCCAATTCACCAGTAACAGCACCAGTCACACATACACATTATGATTGTGATCTACAGTGACCACAATTTTATTGTCGCATACTTTCATAAGGAACCATTACGGATATGATATATAAAGATCTTTAATTCAGAAGAATGATGGGCGATTCACCATCGAATTGGGGTACAGCCACACATTATTCTTTACATAAAACAAAATAATCGATAGCTCGAAAACGCGTTGACATAGCGCATCGGGGGATATATCGTTGCGGAGGGCTAACATTTTCCTAACTTATACAATAGGCGACAATGATATAAATCGGTTGACTGTTTCGTGAGAGTCTGTTGTCTCGCGGTCGTCCGAGTACGGCCTGTTAAAACAGTGGGACATTTCTTCTGTGTATATGAGGAAATAAAGGATTTTCTTTTTCTTTTAATTCACTTATTAATGCTTTTAGGTATAGTTAATGTATTTATAGACCTCGGTCCGTTACTTCAACCTGTTCGTTGTCGTTGTCAACAACGCTATTGACCGACAACGTCGCTGTTCCATGAATTTCGACAAAATGACGTTAAGCAATAAGATTCCTAAATTTAACGCCGTATTTGGTTATTTAGATCTTTGAAACTATCCGAAAATGCAGTGCAAATATAAGTAATAAAACTAGGGGCAGTTGATTTCCTTCCAACTGTTTTTGTACTACAGTACACGTAACAGCCCATGGTTGTAGTCCTTACATATTATCATTCTTCGTGTATGTCAGTTTGCAGGAATAAAACATACGGCATCAACTGTAAACACACATGTGGCCATTGTTTGAACGGAGAGCAGTGTCATACCCGTACAGGAAACTGTTCCAGTGGGTGCGAGAGTCTGTATAGCGGTATCGGCTGTATCAAATACGGTACACTGCGTTCAATCGCTATACGCTACATAATACATGGACATGCAGTACGTGTAACTGGCAACGAAAATTGCAACCAGAAGAACAAATGCCTTTTTGTGCTGCATACAACTCTATACACAAAGGAGACCGAACAGCCCAAGTAAACTACTGTTTGTTGCACGAGACCTGCCCAAATGTTACGTCTATATGAACAATGCAAATACAACCTTTGGATGATATTCAATTGTATAAAAACAAAAATGAAATATGTATGATTGTTAGCCTACCTGTATTGTCACAACTAACATGAAGCCCGATTCGTATATTGTCATGTTATTTATTGTTCTTTGACTTACATAACCACTGGCGTCAGATGACGGGACCCCGGCAGGAGCGATCGGTGGTGCTGTAGGTGGTGTCCTCGTCCTTGTCGCGGCTGCCTTTGTTGCCATAATTATACTGAAACGACGAAGGTATAAACTCATTACGCTTCACTGTATCCCGTTGTGTTATAAAGAAATGCTTAAAACGATGACAATGATTATATTTCATGCATAAACTAAGTGTCTCGCGTAGTATACACATATCAATGTCCCACGGCAAAACGTTCCCCATGGTGTAGGGATGGGCCGCGGCCTATTGGATATGGTATTCGTCTTCAAGACAGGAGAGTGTGAGTTCAATCATTTGCATAGGCGTGAAAATATCCTTACATAGTATGTCCATGCCACTGGTATGTCGGATGAGACTTTAAACTATGGCCCCGTCTCTGTATGACCTTAGCTGTTGCTGGGACGTTAAAATGTTTCACATTTCCCCAGTATTTGAATTGCAATCAGCAATATGTTATCGCCACAGACTGTCTGAGTATATGATTTTTCATCGGAAACCCCTGCTATTACAGCCAAAGCCCCATATATACATACGGCCCCTAATAAAGGAACATATTTGTTCAGGCCACGAGCAAAGGATTGACCGAATACATACTGATTTCTAACAATGTTATCCCGAATTATGTCAGTGTAATGACACACCGTACATATGTCCGTGTTCTTTTCGACGAACAGAATGATGTATTTTTCCATCTTCTATCACAACTGCATAGAATACCATGCCGGTGTGTTTGAGAAACTGTATCAAGCTCGGAAACGGAATGAATCCTCGGCGAGCCTATGCATGTCTATGCGTTCCCCAGGCTTGCCTGAAAAACATTATACGTATCAAAATACAGTAACCTGTTATCTCTATGATGGGTGTATTATATTGTGATATTCAGACGGAAAGCCGGTTATAAAGATGCACCTACATCAAGGTACGATGAAATAGCGGAGACGAATGTGGACACCAGTCAGAAACTCCACATTCATTCGTCAAAACAGGGACCGAAAGCCAAATCCAAACACGGACAAGTGAATCAAGTAGCCAATGGTATAACAAACACATTAATTCATCAGCAGTCATAGTGAAGGTTGCATTTCAGTTTGTGTTCCATAATACACTCGTTGCATTCATTTAATATGTTAACTTATCTTTGTTAGATAAAATGTGCTTTCACAGTGGAATAACACATTGCACTAAACATCATAATACACTAGTGTAATAAATATACAAATGAGGCCGCTATAGAAAACATGTTAGATTGTCAGTGTTGCTTCAACGTATTGTGCGGTGCTTATGTAATACATATAAGCTAACATGTGTGTTGATTTAATGTGATATTTATTGAACTCGTTGACTGATTTGATTTATAAGAAACTCGGCATATTCTAGTTTCTTCTGAAACCAGTAAACTCGTTAAAAATAATATCATATTAAATTGTCACTCATGTAAGATCCTTTATATATTACATATACCACGTGTCTCGATGTTAGAGTGCACCTCAGTGCCTGTTCACAGATAAAGACAGTGTGATTTTACCGATATACACTAGCATGTCTTAAATAGTGGTATGTGGGTTTAACCTTGCTGCCATGTCTTGGTGTACTGATCGTACTTCATTGTGATGTTTTCCTGCTGCTGTGGCTGTTATTTTCTCGATAGTTCAATGATGAATAGTTGTTATGAGATTTTTTATTCCTAATTTGGTTATTTATATTTTTGAAACCATCTGAAAATGCAATTTAAATATAAGTAATAAAACCATGTACAGTTTTGGTCTATTTAAAGTTTGACCAAAGTGTTTCGTAATCCAATAAACGCAACAGCCCATAGTTTTATTCCTTAATTATATGCATATAACTGGTTTTATTATGCATTACAGTCATAGACGAGATACCAGGCATCGCTTACTACGAGTTTTCCGAGATAGATGACGCCATAAAGTTGTATCACTTGTACGACTACATTCACAAAGAGAAACACATCAAATGGGAATCACTCTATGCCGAGTTTAATGTGAGTGTAAAAAAATCACTGGGTGACAATCGATGAAACAGCTTGTTATATATATAGCGTTATTCCATGTACGTATTATGTACGTATGTACGTGCGTTTATTTATGTATTTATGTATTGGTATTTAACGGCCTACCAACAGCTAAGGTAATGTGATTAAGGACGGCCCAACGGGTTCGATCCAGTATTTAACCTGCTGCTTTGGGGGGGGGGGGGGTGGGGGGGGGGGGTGGAATGGGGGGAACCACCGCGTACGTACGTTAGTAACACCTGTCATTTTTCAATAACGTCGATTGTAAAATTCCGTTATCATCATTATTAAACCACATGTCCAAAAGCATATGCCTCGTGATATTTGTGTTCCGCTTTCTACAATTAGCAATACATACATTGGAAAGTCGTGCATCGTGGCAAACGATCAGATTTAAGGATGTTATTTCGAGCATGCATATTGTTGTTAGCGATCTGCTCTTTCTGTTCTGCGTCTGTTTCTTTTAAGTATACTGCATGGATTATGTTATGGCGTAAAACGAGAAATTCTGGTATATTCCTGAAATACATCTCATCCAAACATATATACTATATCAATTCTCTCACTAACTTTCGTTAAATAAATTCAAATAAGACAACTGATCGGTGAAAATAATTCATGTAATGGACAGTATTAAACACTTATTCTGCTCTAGGTGTATTTGACATTTTCTTTTAGTAATGTTTTTTAAGTAGTTTAATGTTAATATTTGAAAAATATCATGCATATTCAATGATTTCGCGCATCAAATGTTCGAAAGTACCATGCATTTATCAAGATTAAAGTACTTTATCTAAGTTGATGGCAATCCTGTTGAAGGCATGGTAATGCCGAAAATTTTATGAATGTGTTTATTGAATAATTGTATACTGCCATGCCGTTGGAATATTGGTGAGTATATGTGTTAGTATTACTGTTGTTTATTTATCACAGACTTTAAAAGGCGGGCTTGAATATGGATATGAAATATCTCAACGGGAAGAGAATAGAGGCAAAAATCGTTACAGAGAGATGTATGCCTGTAAGTTCGCCAGCAGATCGGCCTGTCTGAAGTATGATGTACATATAATTATGTTCCCAGTTTAGTTGTTGCCATAACACACGATTCATGGCACTAATAAACATGTTTGAGTTTGTTATTGGGCACAGTGATGTTCATGTACCTGAGGAATGGCTGAATTTTTAACCTAATGATGGAATTAGCTATTTTGGTGACTGTTATATTGTCAATATATACTATTGTTATATGTACTAGTCACTGTTATTTTCCAGTTTCTTAAATGTTTATCACTATTTATTTGAATCACATTTTCTTTTATTGTTAGCGGACCCAGTGCTCCATGTCCCCTCGTACTTGAGATTTTTTTTGTTCATATTGTATCACGTTATTCTGATTAAATGGTCGAATCAGTTAACTGGGAATTTCACAATGAGGTACACAATACTAAAATACTATACATCATTAAAGATATAGTTGGTACTTAAATATTATTCACAACAGAAAGTAGAGAAATACATGATGCTTTGGTGCATACTCTTATGAGCAACATTATTACTACATATTTGTGATCAAACCTAATGTACAGGTATAACTTGACATAGTGAAACGATATATATTTACATATCTGAATAAGTGCACGAATCTGATAAGAATAAGACAGGTTTATTTTTGTTTGCACAAACGTATGTCATAAATAGAATAACCTCCAGCCGTTGTTGGATACTGAACGTATTTTACTCGACAGCCAGGCTACGCAATTCTGCGAATTCGTAAATCAACCGAATCACACGATCTGGTTCTCTCGTGAAATATATTCCGTATCCATCAAATGCCGGTGACCATTCTGTGTATAATAAATTGCAATATAACAGTAGATGAAATATTGTGAAAGCATACGCTAAAAAAACAGTTGTACAAGGCATTTTGTCACCACACATTTATTTGAGAGTGGGCGAAGGGTGCATTATAATTATTTACCCTTGTCCGTCCATCCGTCCGTCTCCATTGCAGTTCAGACTACTTCGTGCATTTAAGTCCGTTCCTCTGCCACAAATAGACATACAGCTACCAAACCTGCACAAAAGAATCGGGTGCCACTGTACATCAGAAACTTACATATAACGTTTGATCTTTATATGACATTGATCTACTTTTTCCGTTTAAATAACTTAGATATTATTATCACTTTGTGCGCTTAACGCCGTTCCTATGCCACTCAGTGAAAGAGTATTTATTGATACTGCTAGTGCTAAAATTTAGCTTTTCACCGTGTTGGTGTACAATACTGCATGGAGTACCTCCACTGTTGCTCATTTCACACTGTTTGTTTCCAGATGACCATTCTCGTGTCCACCTGGAAGTGACTGAGCCGGACGAAACTGATTATATCAATGCCTGCCATATTGATGTAAGTCACGTGTCTGTACGCAGATAAATGCACATGTATATGTTATAAACTACTCTTTCAAAGCATGTACCTGTCCATGGAAACGCATCAATTTGGTACACTGCGTCGGTAGGTAGATACTGGCATATCTCCAGGTATATAAATAAAGATCATATGAAAGAAAACATTGTGCATGTTTATCGTGGTTAGCCCATATATTCACAGAGGTATCAGTTATGCCCAACTCATCAACTTCGTGCAAAGTACATGATTTCTTGTTTATAAAACATAGAGTTGATGAATAAGTGGCTTCAGATAATAGCGTTGTGTCGCATGCTGATGTATCATGTTGGTTTAATGTCGAACTCGAGTTCAACCAGGGATCATACATTCTAATGATTAGTCCCATGATCAACTGGTTATTTTCAATCTGTTTTAAAAAATATATATGCAATGTTATAATTACTGTTACAAGACAAACACAGTTCCATCAGAATCAGAAATAAACTACATTGCAAACGTAACTCGCTTGTCTTGTACTTGTTCGTTTATGTGATTGGCTGTGATAAAGTATTCACCCGTGCAAATTTCTTGAACTGTTCAACAGGTCACTTGACCACCATTATCTGGCTTGAACTGGTTAGATAACTGTCACGATAATATAGCATTATTCAATAGACATAGTTAAGTATATTTTTCAGGGATCATGTGTATTTACCATAGTTTTTATAGCACCATATTATGACTTTCAAACTGATTCGAGATATCCGTCTGCCTAGCAGTCACTCCGATCTTTATTAATTCACGCTTGCCATATGTTAGTTGACATTTAGAATAATCCGGGCATCTCATCGTCATATTATCTAAACTGTGGAAGCTATGATGCAATATGAAACTGGAGATTATTGTTTTTATACCACCGCAACGACACATTATTAAGCAACACGTATGTTATCATAAAAAAGTATTGCAATTTGTATTAGTGTCGGAAAATACAACGAATACAACAAATAAAAATATATACATTTGCTTTCAGGGATATGAAAAGGTTAAGAAGTTTATTGCATCTCAAGGTAATTATCAATCGTGGGTAATGATTAACCCGTGTAGTCAGCAACATGTTCATCTGGAAATGTAAATATAAAATGATGAAATCTACAAGACATAAACATAGACATAAATAAAGTAACTCGGATATCAATCGTTCATAAAACATATTGCGCAATAGTAAGATTAATGGAATTGCTGTCTTCGTCACCGTTGTCCATGGTTTGTTATTATTGCTGCTCTGCGGTGATACGATTTTATGCAATGGCTTATCATTGTTAACTCTTTGCATACTGGAAAATGTGTGGCTATACACAGTTCAAAAATAGCAAGCGACAATTCATTGTATTTACAAGTATTTCTTTCTGTACATATCATGAATATGTCTTG
Source organism: Conchocele bisecta (assembly GCA_029237695.1). Taxonomy (NCBI): domain Eukaryota; kingdom Metazoa; phylum Mollusca; class Bivalvia; order Lucinida; family Thyasiridae; genus Conchocele; species Conchocele bisecta. The sequence continues at coordinate 97,789,374 of CM055274.1, forward strand.
GAATTGTATTAGAATTGAACCAGAAGGACGCAATTCTAATGAAATTTCGAAATACATTTACAGAGAGAAATAAGAAAAATACTCAATACATGTTTGTTTCTTGTTATTTTCACCGCTTGCATGAAAAGAGTTAACTGCTGTTCCTTACTACAGGACCAACTCAGAAACATGGTGGAAGATTTCTGGCGCATGGTGCTGCAGCAAAAGACTGACATAATTGTGATGCTTGTAAATGTGATTGAAATGGGACAGGTTTGTTGGTTTCCTATGAGTGTGCATAAATATATGTTTCACCTTGTCCATAGCTGCGGTGCAGCTATTAATCAATCATGAAATTTCTTCGTGTCGTTGTTTTCAGTGAATCTTGTGTTTTTCTGTGATTAGTGTTTGTTTCATTCTAGTAATTGGTGAATTTCGTATGTAATGTATTCATATGGAGCCTACCTTTATCGACTATTTTTTGTAGAATTTCTGCATTCTTACCAAATACTCTATGCAACTGATGTGACATATTTGAATAAAGATATGTAAACAACTAGTATACGTATAGGAGAACACTGCTATCGACGAATGAAGGTATATATACATTTATTTTATAAATGTCTATTACTGCCAGTTTTACGGCTCATATTTTTCAATTCGCAGCAAAAATGCATGCAATATTGGCCGGATGAAACTGTGATACAATTTGGGAGGATAACTATCAAGCACATCAAGTCTCTCAGTTACCCAGATTTTGTCATTCGAACTTTGGAAGTTAAAAAGGTAAGACATATGAGTCACGCCGTGTGATTTTGTGCGAATTTCATGAACAATATTTACAAAATTTACACTTTGAACGTCATTTACGAAAAATATTAAATTTTCTGTAAATATATTTCTGTTCTTAAGTACAAAATCACACATGTTGTATTATTATGTTACTGCTTTACTTGCTCATTACATCAATTGTATACAAAGCAAGACAACATGTATATCAGAAATATCTCCATTTACATTTCAATTACAATTACAAATAAAGGGTGGTTCATAAATGTTTCATAATCACAAATATCAAATAAATTATGGAACACCCTGTATTTCTACGTTAATATTGACATCGGAGTTAATTATTCCTTATTCGTACAATATTACTAACGGTTCATTAAAAATATAGTTCTCTACTATAATTATATTATATATACATGTATTATAATCAGAAGCAATGACACCGTGTGGCTCAGATATAGTAATAGGTTATTTGATTTGTATGTGGATATTTGCACGAGTTCCGTAGCATGTGATATGTAGGAGGGCAACAACGTTGCGCGGAGGAACGGATGGCATAGATCCACATACAAATTAAATAACGTTGTTTATTATATACGTACATCACTAAAACTATATTAGTCAGGGTCCTTGTGTACCTAAAACTATATCCGTGAGAATCACTTGCCAAAAGCGATTTTTTTTATCATTAGGGTATCAGTAAGCGGAAAATGTATGGTGGCAATTTTACTTTTGGGTGTTTCAAAATGGCCGCCATCCGAAATGGTTTTTGCTCGTATATCAGTTTGCGAGGCTCACAAGGGGTTTGCTGTGGTGTCTATAACCATGAATTCAGGGTCAGTGAACATGACAAGAGCATTACTTATACTATTGGACAATTCTGAAGTCACAGCCATTTTTTATTTCAAAATGTCCGCCAAAATGGCCGCCATCCAACGTCGTTTTTGCTCATATTTTGGTTTGTGAGAGGTGTAAAGCCCTAATTTTGGGGTTTGTACCTATGTTTTCAGTGTCAATGGACACGATAAGAACATGGCTAATACTATTGGATGATTCAGAAGTGACAGTAACATTGAATTTCAAAATGGCCAACCAAAATGGCCGCCATCTAGTCGTGTTTTTTTTTTCTTATATATATCGCATTGCGAGGTTCGTAAAGCTGCAATGTTTTTGTCTATACCCATATTTTCATGGACAGTGATTAGAACAATAATGACGATATTGGATGATTAAAAAGTGACAGTCATTTTGATTTTCAAAATGGCGTCCAAAATGGGCACCATGCATACTCTGCTCAGGCACTGATCCTGGGGGTTTGTCCACCCAGGATACGGATTCACGCCTACTTACAGTCGAAAATGTCCATAGCGCGGTAGTCAAATACTTTATTGACATTTTTTTCTGTTTTATGTCGCGTTTTTGTATTTCCGGAATGGTGGTGCCGAAAAGTAAGCGGACGAAAAAGGACAAGCGCGGTATGAGGAGTTTGTGACGCAGAGAATGATAGATGGTTCCCCGTCGTCTCTTTGGGATCGAGTTGAAAAACTAAAGTTGAAGACCTACAGCACTTGGATGAAGAAGGCCACCATTACTGTTGGCAACAAAGTTGTTAACTCCGTGAGGATCGACAACTTCTTGCTCGGTTCTTGGTCATTGCACTGTATGTAACCGCCCCTTAGAGGCGTGGTTTAGTATTACATGATTGCCGAGTCAGCAAGCCAGCATCATGACAGGCCCCGTGCGACCCTATGAGTTAGTTGTATTTTAGCTAGCAGTTAGTGCAGATATATTATTAACTAAAACCAATGCGTTGTTATTATTCTGCCTTAATTACTATATCCACATATATACAAGACATTACAGTCATCCAGCAGTCACGCCCACAACTAGTTGATAAACTAGTGGAGACCATAGGAAACAGATGGAACACTGTTGATTCCCAGTGATAAGAGTTCATTCATGAAGGAAATCGAGCAGTACTCCCGACAAGCATGTGGTGATGACCTGCAAATCGCAGTGTCTGGCGGCGATGATTCCAGAGAAGAAGCAGAACCCGAGATAGACGACCAACCTGTCGGCGATGTTTCACAGTTAGACATGGAACATACGACAGAGGGAATGGCAGAACAAGCAGTTCTCAGTGAGATGGGCAGACAGTCAAACGATCAAGGCTCGATCATTAGAGACAAAGTCATCATTATTGATGGACAAGCTGTCGTGCAGAGTATGACGAAACTCACAGGAATGGGCACAATATGTTCCTTGGGGGACGCCTTCGTAAAGCGAATCGATGGAATGACGAGGAGGTATGCAGAAGGCAGGGTGATATTCGACAGATATATCACCGGGTCGATGAAGGAAAAAACACGAGCCAAGAGAGCCGGTTCTACACAGCCAGTCAAGTTCATCATACAAGGTCAAATGAGCATTCGCAATGTATCGATGAAGATGCTACTCTCCCATACAGACACAAAGAGCCAACTTACCGAATACTTTGGGAAACGGTTGCTGGATCATTTTGCAGGAGCAGCACAAAAGGGTTGTTGTTTATGGAACATCAACATGGAGCAACAAAGAGGGTGTTTTTGATCCAGATCTATCGATGCATACTCACGACGAGGCAGATACTCAAATCACTCTTCATGTCATTGATGCCGCAGCACAGAGCACATCGATAAGAGACATTCATGTGTGGTCCCCAGACACATATGTCTTTCTGTTGCTTATAGACCTTGTTGCAACTTGTACAGTACAAGGTAATGTGAAGTTGTTGACTGACAGAGGGAAATTCTACCGAACAATTGACGTCAATGAAAGATGTGTTGTCATTGGGTCAGAGAGGTCTAAAGCATTGATTGGACTACATAACTTCACGGGCGCAGATTGGGGTGGGAAATTCTTCAATATTTCCAAGAAGACGTGGATTACAAAGTTTCTGGTATTGACACCAACAGACTATATCGTTGGGACATTTCAGAGATTTGGATCTGTGGATACTCTGTGGAACGTGCACTAAAGCACATGGAGAGGTTTGTTTGCAAAGTGTACTCCAGCAAAAGTTCATGCGTCACAGTAAGCGACCTCCGATGGGAACTTTTCAAGAAGAAAAACTGCCGCCAACACAGAACACTCTCAAGCCACACATCCAGAGAGTGAACTTTATGTTTAAGCGGGACAAATCGTACAAAGAGCCAAGACCAACCATCCTTCACCCGAAGGACAATGGATGGGAACAGAAAGCTGACGGGAAGCTCGAGCCTGTGAGGTGCCTCGACAAGCCAGCCCCACAAGCAGTGATGGAGCTTGTCAAGTGTGGCTGTAAAGGGTCATGTGGTGGGAAGGCCAATTGCTCATGTCACAAAAATGGTCTTTCTTGCACTGCACTATGCAAATGCGCAGACTGTGAAAATATGCCTGACTACAGGATCGTTCTTGATGAGGACCTGTGACAAAGATTGCCATGAAGCCAATGTACATTATATCGTAACATGCGTGACATAACATGCCGAAAAACACTATTATGATAACTATGTTCAGATAATATACTCACCTGGTTCCATGCTCATGTTTCTGTGGTTAAGATGAATAGTGCTGAAATTAAAAGGCAATTAAACCCCAAAGTTAAGTTGGATTACAAAGATATAAAATGCTGTAATGTCCATTAACCATGCAGTAACTCGGGGATGAGTTGTCGAAGGTTCATGTTGGAGAATGACTACGTGACACTAGCAGTGCCCATCGGCCTGCTAGAGAATCGCTCATTGACACTGGCAGTGCCCACCGGCCTGCTAGAGAACAAGTGCGCAACACTGACAGTGCCCAACGGCCTGTTAGAGAATCACTATGTGACACTGGCAGTCTCCGACCACCTGCTAGAGAACAACTATATGACACTTGCTAGAGAACCGCTTATTGACACTGACAGTGCCCACCGGCCTGTGAGAGAACCATTACGTGACAATGGCAGTGCACATCCGCCTGCTAGAGAACCGCTTATTGATACTGGCAGTGCCCACCGGCCTGCTAGAGAACAACTACGCGACACTGACTTTGTGTTATCCAGATTTGGTAAAGACACATAATGCACAGCGTAATCAGAAGCTAGCAATACATAGTTAAATGAAGAATTGTTTATATTGTACCTGTCTTCATTACATTGCCAATACAAACTAAACATGAAAACATAGGTATATACCCCAAAATTAGGGCTTTACACGTCTCAGAAACCAAAATATGAGCAAAAACGACATTGGATGGCGTCCATTTTGGCGGCCATTTTTAAATAAAAATGCCTGTGACTTCAGAATTGTCCAATAGTATAATTAATGCTCTTGTCATGTTCACTGACTTTGAATTCATGGTTATAGACACCACAACAAACCCCTTGTGAGCCTCGCAAACTGAGATATGAGCAAAAACCATTTCGGATGGCGGCCATTTTGAAAAACTCAAAAGTAAAATTGCCACCATACAGTTTCCGTTTACTTATACCCTAATGATAACATTCAAATAAAAAAAATGCTTTTGGCAAGTGATTCTCACGGGATGACACGAGGAACCCGACTATATATGCACCTCCAAAATATACAAAATATAAAAAACAAATTAGTTAGCATTTAGTAGGAACAAGTTTACGTTGTGAAACATAGTTCTGGCACTGACCAATATGAACTTACGGACGTCAACATGAAAAATAGTTTAGCTTGAATCCATTGTTCACCACATAGCAATGTTTATATTATTTAAACAGAATAAAAACAAAGGAAATCATTCGACCCAGTTATAGTATTTTATGTAAACAGTAATCACATCATAACACGTTATATATTAAACAACATCAATTTCAATGACATCCTGCGACACAGTTATAGTATGTTATGTAAAGAGTATTCACAACTTAACATGATATATAATAAACAGAAGCAGAAGCAATGACATCATGCGGCCCAGTTATACTATTATATGTAAATAGTAATCACACACTAACACATTATATAATAAACAGAATCAGAATGCAGGACACCGTGTGACCCAGTTACACTTCAAAGCTTGGCCAGATAAGGATGTTCCGGACAACGCCAGGTCGTTGGTCAACTTCTGGCGGGTGGTGTCCAAAACGGGCGCCTCAACGACAGCACCCGTTATTGTGCATTGCAGGTATAGTGCTGATTGTGCATTACAATACGTAATTATATATATACATGTAAAATATTACTCATGTCATTTTTATACCGCTTATTAAAATCACTGCATACACTGACATGATGTCGACATTATTTTCCGATGGTTAACGACAGACAGATACAAGCAATGTCATGTTCTGTAACGTTTCATGGTCTCTTTTGTATCGATCTCGTAAGGATGAAATATTTTATGATATACATTATGTCGTATTGTAAGGTCAATTTCGAACACATACACAAAGATGTTCGTTTTTTACGGTTATGCACTAAATATTATTACTAACCAATCTATTTGCAGAATATACTCGTATTATTATTCATGCCCGGCCCATGTTTCAGTGCCGGAGTGGGGCCTACGGGGACGTTCATTGCCCTGGACAATCTATATTCCATGGCCAGGAGGGAGGGTGTCGTGAAGCCCCTGTCCGTTGTGGAGGGACTGCGGCGTCAACGTGTCAACATGATCCAGACCAAGGTACGTGTTGGATATCATCCATTTATTTTAACATGCTAATTAGATACGGAGCTATAGATTTCGTTTTACTTCATAATGCATTGTACACATACCGTTATCTTAACACCATGATTAATTCCATGCAGGTGTTATTTTAATATCAGTACGTGTTGGATATCATCTATATATTTTACTAATGTGAAGATGCATTGCACACATAATCCAAAGATACCAGCAGGATGCATTTATTACATCGTGCCATGTTATCAGGTTACTATCAGAAATCATTGTAATCGCCGTATAATACGTCATTTTAGTACTAGGAATCATTGCTTGTATCGTGTCGTTTTAGTATTGTTCTATCAAAATTACATAGTTCGTGGCATCATGGCGTACATCATGTCATATTAATACCAGGAGTCACCACAGAAATCGTGCATTGCACACATCCTGTCATTATAATGGCAAACACTATTACCACTGAAATGTAATTTTAATAGCGGGAAACACTGCATGATACAATGTGTAATTTACTGTGGTGATTCAACGCAATCTGGTATATACAAATACAAACGACATTTTAATATCAGAAGGTATGCTTCGTATCATTTTAATATCAAGAATCATTGCATACATGTTGTAATTGTAACATAAGCATTACATATATTATGTCGTTTTCATATCAGGATAAATTATATAGAGCGCGGTTGTCCGCGTGTAAGATCGACAATCTCCGATCACCACGATCTTATGGGCTTACCAACTGGAGCAGTACGTGCACATCAAGATCATAGAATGCTATTATCAGGAGTCATTGGATTGTATACGTTATAACATTCTACTATCAGGAGTCATTGGATTGCATACATTATACCATTCTACTGTCAGGAGTCATTGGATTGTATACGTTATACCATTCTACTGTCAGGAGTCATTGGAGTGTATACGTTATACCATCCTACTGTCAGGAGTCATTGGATTGTATACATTATACCATTCTATTGTCAGGAGTCATTGGCTTGTATATAGTATACCATTTTGCTGTCAGGAGTCATTGGATTGTATACATTATACCATTCTACTGTCAGGAGTCATTGGAGTTTATACATTATACCATTCTACTGTCGGGTGTCATTGGAGTTTATACATTATACCATTCTCCTGTCAGGAGTCATTGGAGTGTGTACATTATACCATTCTCCTGTAAGGAGTCATTGGGTTGTATACATTATACCATTCTACTGTCAGGAGTCACTGGAGTCTGTACATCATACCATTATACTGTCAGGAGTCATTAGAGTGTATTCATTATACCATTATACTGTCAGGAGTCACTGGGTTGTATACATTATACCATTCTCCTGTCAGCAGTCATTTGGTTGTATACATTATACCATTCTCCTGCCAGGAGTCATTGGGTTGTATACATTATACCTTTCTACTGTCAGGAGTCATTGGATTGTATACATACATTATACCATTATACTGTCATGAGTCATTGGATTGTATACATACATTATACCTTTCTACTGTCAGGCGTCATTGGAGTGTATACAGTATACCATTCCCCTGTCAGGAGTCATTGGAGTGTATACATTATACCATTCTACTGTCAGGCGTCATTGGAGTGTATACAGTATACCATTCCTCCTGTCAAGAATCATTGGGTTGTATACATTATACCATTCTACTGTCAGGAGTCATTGGAGTGTATACATCACACCATAATACTGTCAGGAGTCATTGGGTTGATATTCATTATAGTCATTGGGTGAGTCATTGGGTTGCATACATTATACCATTCTCCTGTCAGGAGTCATTGGGTTGTATACATTATACCATTCTACTGTCAGGAGTCATTGGGTTGTATACAGTATACCATTCTACTGTCAGGAGTTATTGGGTTGTATACAGTATACCATTCTACTTTCAGGAGTCATTGGATTGTATACATTATACCATTCTACTGTCAGGAGCCATTGGAGTGCATACATTATACCATTCTACTGTCAGGAGTCATTGGAGTGTATGCAGTATACCATTCCACTGTCAGGAGTCATTGGAGTGCATACAGTATACCATTCTACTGTCAGGAGTCATAGGAGTCTATACATTATACCATTCTACTGTCATGAGTCATTGGAGTGTATACATTATACCATTCTCCTGTGAGGAGTCATTGGAGTGTATACATTATACCATTCTACTGTCAGGAGTCATTGGAGTGTATGAATTATACCATTCTACTGTCAGGAGTCATTGGAGTGTATACAGTATAGCATTCTACTGTCAGGAGTCATTGGGTTGTACACATTATACCATTCTACTCTTAGGAGTCATTTGAGTGTATACAGTATACCATTCTACTCTCAGGAGTCATTGGAGTGTATACAGTATACCATTCCACTGTCATGAGTCATTGGAGTGTATACATTATACAATTCTACAGTCCGGAGACATTGGAGTGTATACATTATTACCATTCTACTGTCAGGAGTCATTGGAGTGTATACATTATACCATCCTACTGCGAGGAGTCATTGGATTGTATACATTATACCATCCTACTGTCAGGAGTCATTGGAGTGTATACATTATACCATCCTACTGTCAGGAGTCATTGGACTGCATACATTATACCATTATACTCTCAGGAGTCATTGGAGTGTATACATTATACCATTATAATCTCAGGAGTCATTGGTGTGTATACATTATACCATTCTACTGTCAGGAGTCATTGGAGTGTATACATCATACCATTATACTGTCAGGTGTCATTGGAGTGTATACATTATACCATTCTACTGTCAGGAGTCATTGTATTTTATACATTATACCATTCTACTGTCAGGAGTCATTGGATTGTATACTTCATACCATTATACTGTCAGGTGTCATTGAGTGTATACATTATACCATTATACTGTCAGGTGTCATTGGAGTGTATACATTATACCATCCTACTGTCAGGAGTCATTGGAGTGTATACATTATACCATTCTACTGTGAGGAGTCATTGGAGTGTATACATTATACCATTCTAATGTCAGGAGACATTGGAGTGTATACATTATACCATCCTACTGTCAGGAGTCATTGGAGTGTATACATTATACCATTATACTGTCAGGCGTCATTGGAGTGCATACAGTATACCATTCTCCTGTCAGGAGTCATTGGATTGTATACATCATACCATTATACTGTCAGGTGTCATTGAGTGTATACATTATACCATTATACTGTCAGGTGTCATTGGAGTGTATACATTATACCATCCTACTGTCAGGAGTCATTGGAGTGTAAACATTATACCATTCTAATGTGAGGAGTCATTGGAGTGTATACATTATACCATTATAATGTCAGGAGTCATTCGAGTGTATACATTATACCATCCTACTGTGAGGAGTCATTGGATTGTATACATTATACCATCCTACTGTCAGGAGTCATTGGAGTGTATACATTATACCATTCTACTGTCAGGCGTCATTGGACTTTTTACAGTATACCATTCTCCTGTGAGGAGTCACTGGGTTGTATACATTATACCATTCGACAGGCAGGAGTCATTGGAGTGTATACATCATACCATTATACTGTCAGGATTCATTGGGTTGTATACATTATACCATTCTCCTGTCAGGAGTCATTGGGTTGTATACATTATACCATTCTACTGTCAGGAGTCATTGGGTTGTACACAGTGTACCATTCTATTGTCAGGAGTCATTGGGTTGTATACAGTATACCATTCTACTGTCAGGAGTCATTGGATTGTATACATTATACCATTCTACTGTCAGGAGTCATTCGATTGTATACATTATACCATTATACTGTCAGGAGTCATTGGAGTGTATACATTATACCGTTCTACTCTCAGGTTTGTTTTGAGTGTATACATTATACCACTACTGTCATGCGTCATTGGAGTGTATATATTATCCATTCTACTGTCAGGAGTCATTGGAGTGTGTACAGTATATCATTCTACTGTCAAGAGTCATTGGAGTGCATACAGTATACCATTCTTCTGTCAGGAGTCATTGGAGTGTATACAGTCCACCATTCTACTGTCAGGAGTCATTGGAGTGTATACATTATACGATTCTACTGTCATGAGTCTTTGGAGTGTATACATTATACAATTCTACCGTCCGGAGACATTGGGGTGTATACATTATACCATTCTACTGTCAGGAGTCATTGGAGTGTATACATTATACAATCCTACTGCGAGGAGTCATTGGATTGTATACATTATACCATCCTACTGTCAGGAGTCATTGGAGTGTATACATTATACCATTCTACTGTCAGGAGTCATTGGAGTGTATATATTATACCATTATACTCTCAGGAGTCATTGGAGTGTATGCATGATACCATTATAATCTCAGGAGTCGTTGGTGTGTATACATTATACCATTCTACTGTCAGGAGTCATTGGAGTGTATACATCATACCATTATACTGTCAGGTGTCATTGGAGTGTATACATTATACCATTCTACTGTCAGGAGTCATTGTATTTTATACATTATACCATTCTACTGTCAGGAGTCATTGGATTGTATACTTCATACCATTATACTGTCAGGTGTCATTGAGTGTATACATTATACCACCCATTACTGTCAGGTGTCATTGGAGTGTATACATTATACCATCCTACTGTCAGGAGTCATTGGAGTGTATACATTATACCATTCTGCTGTGAGGAGTCATTGGAGTGTATACATTATACCATTCTAATGTCAGGAGACATTGGAGTGTATACATTATACCATCCTACTGTCAGGAGTCATTGGAGTGTATACATTATACATTCTACTGTCAGGCGTCATTGGAGTGCATACAGTATACATTCTCCTGTCAGGAGTCATTGGATTGTATACATCATTACCATTATACTGTCAGGTGTCATTGAGTGTATACATTATACCATTATACTGTCAGGTGTCATTGGAGTGTATACATTATACCATCCTACTGTCAGGAGTCATTGGAGTGTAAACATTATACCATTATAATGTGAGGAGTCATTGGAGTGTATACATTATACCATTATAATGTCAGGAGTCATTCGAGTGTATACATTATACCATCCTACTGTGAGGAGTCATTGGATTGTATACATTATACCATCCTACTGTCAGGAGTCATTGGAGTGTATACATTATACCATTCTACTGTCAGGCGTCATTGGACTTTATACAGTATACCATTCTCCTGTCAGGAGTCACTGGGTTGTATACATTATACCATTCGACAGGCAGGAGTCATTGGAGTGTATACATCATACCATTATACTGTCAGGATTCATTGGGTTGTATACATTATACCATTCTCCTGTCAGGAGTCATTGGGTTGTATACATTATACCATTCTACTGTCAGGAGTCATTGGGTTGTACACAGTGTACCATTCTATTGTCAGGAGTCATTGGGTTGTATTCAGTATACCATTCTACTGTCAGGAGTCATTGGATTGTATACATTATACCATTCTACTGTCAGGAGTCATTCGATTGTATACATTATACCATTATACTGTCAGGAGTCATTGGAGTGTATACATTATACCGTTCTACTCTCAAGTTTGTTTTGAGTGTATACATTATACCATTCTACTGTCATGCGTCATTGGAGTGTATACATTATACCATTCTACTGTCAGGAGTCATTGGAGTGTGTACAGTATATCATTCTACTGTCAAGAGTCATTGGAGTGCATACAGTATACCATTCTTCTGTCAGGAGTCATTGGAGTGTATACAGTCCACCATTCTACTGTCAGGAGTCATTGGAGTGTATACATTATACGATTCTACTGTCATGAGTCTTTGGAGTGTATACATTATACAATTCTACCGTCCGGAGACATTGGAGTGTAAACATTATACCATTCTACTGTCAGGAGTCATTGGAGTGTATACATTATACAATCCTACTGCGAGGAGTCATTGGATTGTATACATTATACCATCCTACTGTCAGGAGTCATTGGAGTGTATACATTATACCATTCTACTGTCAGGAGTCATTGGAGTGTATATATTATACCATTATACTCTCAGGAGTCATTGGAGTGTATGCATGATACCATTATAATCTCAGGAGTCGTTGGTGTGTATACATTATACCATTCTACTGTCAGGAGTCATTGGAGTGTATACATTATACCATTCTATTGTGAGGAGTCATTGGAGTGCATACATTATACCATTATACTGTCAGGTGTCATTGGAGTGTATACATTATACCATCCTACTGTCAGGAGTCATTGAAGAGTATACATTATACCATTCTAATGTCAGGAGTCATTGGAGTGTATACATTATACCATCCTACTGTGTGTGGTGTCATTGGATTGTATACATTATACCATCCTACTGTCAGGAGCCATTGGAGTGTATACATTATACCATTCTACTGTCAGGCGTCATTGGAGTGTATAAAGTATACCATTCTCCTGTCAGGAGTCATTGGGTTGTATACATTATACCATTCGACTGGCAGGAGTCATTGGAGTGTATACATCATACCATTATACTATCAGGAGTCATTGGGTTGTATACATTATACCATTCTACTGTCAGGAGTCATTGGGTTGTATACATTATACCATTATACTGTCAGGAGTCATTGGGTTGTACACAGTGTACCATTATACTGTCAGGAGTCATTGGGTTGTATACAGTATACCATTCTAAAGACAGGAGTCATTGGATTGTATAAATTATACCATTCTACTGTCAGGAGTCATTCGATTGTATACATTATACCATTCTACTGTCAGGAGTCATTTAGGTATATACATTGTACCATTCTACTGTCAGGTTTGATTGGAGTGTATACATTATACCATTCTACTGTCATGCGTCATTGGAGTGTATACATAATACCATTCTACTGTCAGGAGACATTGGAGTATATACAGTATACCATTCTACTGTCAAGAGTATTTGGAGTGCAGACAGTATACAATTCTACTGTCAGGAGTCATTGGAGTGTATACAGTATACCATTCTACTGTCAGGAGACATTGGAGTGTATACATTATACGATTCTACTGTCATGAGTCATTGGAGTGTATGCATTATACCATTCTACTGTCAGGAGTCATTGGAGTGTATAAATTATACCATTCTACTGTCAGGAGTCATTCAAGTGTATACAGTATACCATTCTACTGTCAGGAGTCTTTAGGTTGTATAAATTATACCATTCTACTGTCAGGAGTCATTGGAGTGTATACAGTATACTATTCTACTTTCAGGAGTCATTGGAGTGTATACAGTATACCATTCTACTGTCATGAGTCATTGGAGTGTATACATTATACCATTCTGCTGTCAGGAGACATTGGAGTGTATATATTATACCATTCTACTGTCAGGAGTCATTGGAGTGTATACATTATACCATCCTACTGTGAGGAGTCATTGGATTGTATACATTATACCATCCTACTGTCAGGAGTCATTGGAGTGTATACATTATACCATCCTACTGTCAGGAGTCATTGGAGTGTATATATTATACCATTATACTCTCAGGAGTGTATACATTATACCATTCTGCTGTCAGGAGACTTTGGAGTGTATACATTATACCATTCTGCTGTCAGGAGTCATTGGAGTGTATACATTATACCATCCTACTGTCAGGAGTCATTGGAGTGTATACATTATACCATTCTACTGTCAGGAGTCATTGGATTGTATACAGTATACCATTCTCCTGTCAGGAGTCATTGGGTTGTATACATTATACTATTCTACTGTCAGGATTCATTAGAGTGTATACATCATACCATTCTACTGTCAGGTGTCACTGGAGTGTATACGTTATACCATTATACTGTCAGGAGTCATTGGAGTGTATGCATTATACCATTCTACTGTCAGGTGTCATTGGATTGTATACATTATACCATTCTACTCTCAGTAGTCATTGGAGTGTATACATCATACCATTATACTGTCAGGAGTCATTGGAGTTTATACATTATACCATTATACTGTCAGGTGTCATTGGAGTGTATACATTATACCATTCTACTGTCAGGAGTCATTGGAGTGTATACATTATACCATTCTACCGTCAGGAGTCATTGGAGTGTATACATTATACCATCCTACTGTCAGGAGTCATTGGAGTGTATACATTATACCATTATACTGTCAGGAGTTATTGGAGTGTATAAATTATACCATTCTACTGTCAGGAGTCATTGGATTGTATATTTTATACCATTATACTATCAGGTGTCATTGGATTGTATACATTATACCATTCTACTGTCAGGAGTCATTCGAGTGTATACATCATACCATTCTACTGTCAGGAGTCATTGGAGTGTATACATTATACCATTATACTGTCAGCTGTCATTGGAGTGTATACATCATACCATTCTACTGTCAGGTGTCATTGGAGTGTATACATTATACCATTATCCTGTCAGGAGTCATTGGATTGTATACATTATACCATTCTACTGTCAGGAGACATTGGAGTGTATACATCATACCATTATACTGTCAGGTGTCATTGTAGTGTACACATTATACCATTCAACTGTCAGGTGTCATTGAAGTATATACATTATACCATTATCCTGTCAGGAGTCATTGGATTGTATACATTATACCATCCTACTGTCAGGAGTCATTGGAGTGTATACATCATACCATTATACTGTCAGGTGTCATTGGAGTGTATACATCATACCATTATACTCTCAGGAGTCATTGGAGTGTATACATTATACCATTATGCTGTCAGGAGTCATTGGAGTGTATACATTATACCATTATACTGTCATGTGTCATTGGAGTGTATACATTATACCATTCTACTGTCAGGAGTCATTGCAGTGTATACATTATACCATTATCCTGTCAGGAGTCATTGGATTGTATACATCATACCATTATACTGTCAGGTGTCATGGGAGTGCATACATTATACCATGCTACTGTCAGGAGTGATTGGAGTGCATACATTATACCATTCTACTGTCAGGAGTCATTGGAGTGTGTACATTATACCATTATCCTGTCAGGAGTCATTGGATTGTATACATTATACCATTCTACTGTCAGGAGTCATTGGAGTGTATACATTATACCATTCTACTGTCAGGATTCATTGGAGTGCATACATTATACCATTCTACTGTCATGTGTCATCGGAGTGTATACGTTATACCATTGTACTGTCAGGAGTCATTGGAGTGTATACATTATACCATTCTAATGTCAGGAGTCATCGGATTGTATACATTATACCATTATACTATCAGGTGTCATTGGAGTGTGTACATTATAGCATTCTACTGTCAGGTGTCATTGGATTGTATACATTATACCATTCTACTGTCAGGTGTCATTCGAGTGTATACATCATACCATTCTACTTTCAGGAGTCATTGGAGTGTATACATTATACCATCATACTGTCAGCTGTCATTGGAGTGTATACATCATACCATTCTACTGTCAGGTGTCATTGGAGTGTATACATTATACCATTATCCTGTCAGGAGTCATTGGATTGTATACATTATACCATTCTACTGTCAGGAGACAGTGGAGTGTATACATCATACCATTATACTGTCAGGTGTCATTGTAGTGTATACATTATACCATTCAACTGTCAGGAGTCATTGAAGTATATACATTATACCATTATCCTGTCAGGAGTCATTGGATTGTATACATTATACCATCCTACTGTCAGGAGTCATTGGAGTGTATACATCATACCATTATACTGTCAGGTGTCATTGGAGTGTATACAACATACCATTATACTGTCAGGAGTCATTGGAGTGTATACATTATACCATTATACTGTCAGGAGTCATTGGAGTGTATACATTATACCATTATACTGTCAGGTGTCTTTGGAGTGTATAAATTATACCATTCTACTGTCAGGAGTCATTGCAGTGTATACATTATACCATTATCCTGTCAGGAGTCATTGGATTGTATACATCATACCATTATACTGTCAGGTGTCATGGGAGTGCATACATTATACCATTCTACTGTCAGGAGTGATTGGAGTGTATACATTATACCATTCTACTGTCAGGAGTCATTGGAGTGTGTACATTATACCATTATTCTGTCATGTGTCATCGGAGTGTATACGTTATACCATTCTACTGTCAGGAGTCATTGGAGTGTATACGTTATACCATTCTACTGTCAGTAGTCATTGGAGTGTATACATTATACCATTATACTGTCAGGAGTCATTGGAGTTTATACGTTATACCATTATCCTGTCAGGAGTCATTGGAGTGTATACATTATACCATTCTACTGTCAGGAGTCATTGGAGTGTATGAATTATACCATTCTACTGTCAGGAGTCATTGGAGTGTATACAGTATAGCATTCTACTGTCAGGAGTCATTGGGTTGTACACATTATACCATTCTACTGTTAGGAGTCATTTGAGTGTATACAGTATACCATTCTACTCTCAGGAGTCATTGGAGTGTATACAGTATGCCATTCTCCTGTCAGGAGTCATTGGGTTGTATACAGTATACCATTCGTCTGTCAGGAGTCATTGGGTTGTACACAGTATACCATTCTACTGTCAGGAGTCATTGGATTGTATACAGTATACCATTCTACTGTCAGGAGTCATTGGAATGTATACAGTATACCATTCTACTATCAGGAGTCATTGGAGTGTATACATTATACCATTCCGCTATCAGGAGTTGTTGGTTGTATACACCGTCCTGGTCATGATTCCTTGTTACCACCAGGAGCAGTACGTGTACCTGCACGAGGTGGTGGTGGAAGCTCTGTGTTTCGGCACTCAGTCGGTACCGACGAGCCAGTTCAAGGAGGCATACCGCTTCATGAAGGAAGAGCTGGACGGAGACACCCACATGTCCGTGCTGGCACTGCAGTATGATGTGAGATATGTCCGTTCGTTTAATGTTTGTGTCGTCACTTTCGTCTTGTCGTCTAGTTATATTTCCAATTATCGTATTTTCCATTTTGTGTAAACTGTGATTGTTTGTCGTTGTGGTTATTTCGTCTTGTTTGGCTCTGCTGTATGTGAGAAATGTCAGATGGCTTAATATCAGACGTGTTACACGATACTGCATGTCATTCAATGTTCATTTTTATATGATATTTTCTGCTAACCTGTGGCAGAGTTTTTAATTAACATATTGATAGTTCCTGTATGTCCATGCAATGGTAATATTATGTAGTATATACCTCATTTCAAAACTGTTTACCACAAAGTCATGCGTATATTTAAAAAAGAAAAAATAGTATCCAGACTGCAGAATAAACTGACTCAGTATATGCCCCAAACGCTAGACACCTGGGGGCCATTTCAATAAACTTCGTACGACTAAAATGTTCGTAAATGCAGAATTATGATAGTCTGTAAATTTCACATTAACACTGTTTTCTTGTAAACAATTATTGGATTTACATTTATTGAGCATAGGCTGCATATGCAGCATATGCTCAATAAATGTAAATTCATCAATTTAAATTTCCAGACGATTCTAAATTTGCACTTACGAACATTTTAATCGTACGAAGTTTAGTGAAACGGGCCCCTGAAGTGCGAATGTTTGTTTACGGTATTGAATATATCTATATGGCTGTATATTTTTTTTAATCATTCATGTTTAGCTTTTGGTTTATAAATGGTGTCCATGAAATTTACGGACATACCTCTTACATGTACTTCTTTTGTAGTCAATCATTATCAGACTACTAATCGTTTATTCAGGAACTGAACACGTCCATGATCGATACTTATTTTGTTATATGTGTCGAAATTTTCAACATCGGTATCATGCTGGATGGGTATTATTTGTTTTTGATAATGTTAATATGAATATTGGAATTACTCGGCACGTTATAAACTTCTGACTACTTCCCTAGCCTCGCCTGCTAACCTTGTTATCGGGAAAAATAGTGTCGTCAATAGTGTTTTGTTATAACACGTGCCGAGCACTTTATTATAGAGAATACCAGGTAAACGTGTTCCTGGTGATGTTAGCTTCCTACCTACCATTTCTGAATTGAGCCGGATAAATATTTTCTTTTCGTGATATGTTATCATGGTTATCATCACAAATCCTGGTTTGCTCTAACCTACAGCTGATCCAGAAGAGTCTGGTGGAATCGCACCATTCCGAAGTGGACAGCGAACCTGGATATTTGAACGTCACAATAGAAAGTAGGTCATTTTTTGCGGGAGTATTTGTTGCTGTAGCTTAGATACATATTACTATGCATTTAGCACGATTAATATGCAGTTAACGGTTGAAAATTATTTAATGAATAAAACCATGGGCTTGCTGCGTCAATATTATTTTGAATAATAATCACGATAATGGTTTATGTCGGTGGTTGTTAATCAAGAATATATGTATATAATATTTCTATACTACTTAGTGTCCGTGCATAATAATATATCATGATCTATGTATAAGTAATCCAGAAATATTTACTGGTTGTGGATTCTAATTATGTATGCTATTAATTATCGGTAATACTATTATTGTCTTGGTAAATGATAACCATTTACGTGTAGTATTTGTGTCCGTTGATGCAGATAGACCGAAAGTTGTGCCTGGGCCATCTGCTACTGGACAAACTATCGGAGCAGTTCACCTCCCCGTAAGTTAGTATACGTTGTATAATGTATAGTTGCATCTCCAATAATACACTGACGCTGCTGTGCCGAAACGAGGCTATGTCGAGTTTCTTATGAAATCAGTCAACGAGTTGAAATTCAAAATGGCCGCCATTGAAATTTATATGTTGAGGTGAAGGTCATTATGTGTGGTGTTTTTGCAGCGGAAAACACATTATTATGGACAAGAAATATTAGCAGGATGAGTTCAATACATTTTGAGATACCAGCCATTTTGGTTTTCAAGATGGCCGTCATTTCAAAATTGGAAATCCAGTATTTATTTTACATTTTTGAATGTCGTGGTAAGATTTTGTTTTTTGCTTCTGGTTATACTCGTCTTTCTTATTGCTAAATGGTATTGTGCTACGAGTAAGAAACTATGTACATCGCCACATCGAATATTTGTAAAACATTGTACAGTGAAACCTGGTTAATCCGACATGCTCTGGGACCAGGCCGATATGTCGGATTAACCAGTGTGTCGGATTGACCAGCTTTCGTGTTTTAATGTAAAGAAATAACAAATTGACCTGCAAACGTGATATGGGGCCGCAATAAATTGGAATGTTTTTCGACCGTACCATAGTAAACCATCTGTACAACAGCTCGTTCAGTTCGCCATACTGAGAACCATACAATAATCGCATTATCTTGGAATCTAAATTTTTCTCATAATTCTCCCTATAAATTCCCTTTTCTTCAATATGTTTGAAACAGTAGAACGGCCAATTCCATATTTATCAGACAAGTCCTTTTGTGTTGGACTAGGGCAAGTATCTGAATCTTTAATCAATTGCAGATTCTCTTCCAAATTCAGCTCATTTCTTGCCCGTTTTGGCGATGGTGTGCGTGTCTCAGATGATAAAATCCGTTTTTTTTTATTTAGGAATTGAAACATATTCATTTTTTTTAATATCGCACTCGCTACATTTATTGACAAACAATGACATCGTGATGGCGGGATCAGGAAACTATGTCCGATTACAAAATGTCCATGTGTCCGAATACATTAACAAATTAACACTGGGCCGAATGGGCATTTGCCGGGACTATTTAATTGTGTCCGATTCCCCAGTGTGTCGGAATACTCAGGTGTCGGATAAAGCAGTTTTCACTGTAGTATTACTGTGGCTGTAGTTCTTTCAAATGATATTGTGATTGGAACGTGTGTGTCTGCTTGAAAACATATCTATGTACAGCATATAACGCAACTGAACTTTATTCCATTTAATAAGAGCCACATGGCCGCCATTTTGAATTTAAAATGACCGCCATTGAAGTTAATTTATATTTAACGTCAACGTTATACGTGATGTTTTTATTATTATTTATTATGAATAAGACATATTGGCATAATTATTTCAGTATATTTTAAAATGGCTGCTATAATATTTTTAAAATGGCCGCCATTTAAACTTGACAATCTAATATTAATTATACATGTTTAATACAGTGCTGATATGTGTTTCTTCTGCTTATACTCATAATATAATGAACACAAAGTGTTGATATTTTTGCTAACTAGCACTGTGGTACCAGACGTCATTATCTTCAAAATGGCCGCTGGAAATAAGTGTGTCACATACATTGCCACTTTAAGGATTTACATCTATTACGTATTATTGTATTAGTTTTACGTATTTACATATATTACGTATTGTTGTGGCTTATAGTTATGCTTCTTCAAACGATATATTGGTTTTCCTTTAAAATAAGAAGATGAAAATATGGCAAACCATACATATTATCCAAGTGTATATTATGATATTGTATATTGCATTGTAAAGGTAAATACTCATGTTCTCCACTGCTTCATGAGAAAGCGTCTGTTACGGCGATATGATGCATCATCTGCAGTCTGTAAGATCTGGCATTGTGCTAGCAGACTGCAACTGGTCTCAACAGTTTGCTGTCTTTATGGAGTCCAGCTTAGTCGCCAATGTTTTAATTGTAAAGTTATTATGATTGTATCATAGTGTTTCTTCCTCTGTTGATGACTGGATCTGATATTGTCACAAAACGAAACATGTATTGGATATACCTGCTCACAAGTGCGCAGTAAACTGGAGAGAAGCTGCTGTCCCATCAATAAATGTGCAGGTGACCATTCCGGTTACGTGCATTTTGATATTCCAGTATACCCAAGCATAGGTATGTACATTCACCTTTTGTTTTTACGAAACTGTGCTTCACAATGATTACTGTTCGCCCAGTTAACCCACTAGACATTAGCTACTTCATCTGACACATGTGTACTTGGTACACAATGCTTACTGTAAATCCCTTTCAACTGTCCAATGGCAATTTTGGAGTTCATGCTGTGTGACTGTTGTTGTTAACAGTTACCAGAAATTCTTCTCATTCCATGTATAAATCGTTGTAGCAACAGTTTGTCATGGATGGCCTGGTACACAGTGTGATATCAGAGTTTCTTTGGCTTTTCAGTTTCTATCTTCAATCTTCCTACCATTTTACCAGAACATAATATATTGCGCTCATCTAATTTCTGAATGCCGAGATGGCCATTGTGCACGGCTTGCAACAATTTGGACTCGAGAGGAGTCATAATTATGTGTTTAGACCCTTTCAGTTTTATCTCTGTAATCCGATTACGCCACTATTTTCTGCGGACTTTGCATTCTGAATTTGAGTTATCCATTTAGACTCAATTGTGCATTTTACTCAGTCAAGTTTGCAATTTCTTGCAACTCGTGATCACTGACAGGTTAGTTCGCAAATACTACATGTACCTGTGATTTCATACCCGTAATAAAGTTAGAATATATGTTTGTTACTGACTCGTGGGATAGCGTATCAGTAACTAGTACGTTTTTGCCAGAAACGTGTTTCATGGACAGGCCATATTGTTTCAGCGGCAGTGAAATATCCTGTAATCTGTGACGACATGAATAGAGAATTTGTTTAATGGATATTAGAGGCAAGTGATCTTACTCCACTTGAACAGTCAGTCCGTACACATAACGAAACCGTTTCCGGCCAAATAACATGCCTCATTATTCATGTTCAATCATGAGCATATTAATTTTATGCGAGAATCAATAATATGGAAGTATTAGCCATTGGCTTGCCTTTGTGACACAACATAATGCAGTGTCTCTGGCTTTGCCAAGTGAAACGCAATTTGGACCATCAATACACTGATCACTGGTATATTGACTCAGGAGTTGTGATATCTTAAGACAATATGGTAATCGTAAATAATGATAATGATCATGGAACAATACTGCATTTTCAACGTGGCCCTGTTTCTACAGTTTCATGCATACAATTCTGTATTATGTATATAGTGTATTCCACCTCTCCAACAGTGTTATGGCAACCAATCTGACATTTTAAACACATCGTCTACACATACTGAACATGTGCACATGGCATTTTAATGCCGAAAAAGTCATTTAATCACACACATACTGCCATTTCGACAGTTCATCTGCACTTTCATGCATACAAGCTTGTATAGGGTATATACACTGTATCTATGATTAAGAAAATTCCTGCATACACACAGTGGACATATAACATGTTTGTCATAAACAGTGACTTGAAATTGACTTTAGTCATATATAATTTACTTTCAATAATGATTATTGTCTGGTCAATCAGTCCAAATGATTTGTGCATGATTATAAGAATTATATTATTTTCACGGCAGCCATTTTGAAAATTAGAATAGGAACAACTCATTTTTTCATTGATGATATAAAGAACGTTTGTTGCGAGAACGTAGCAAAACAGTCAACACAACCTAACTATAAATATACTTTACTAAAGACAGTACGTAGTGAAGACATAATAAATATTATTTGCATAGAGGCCATTTTGAAAACAAAATGTCCGCCATACCAGTTATTAGAAAAAGTGAAACCAACCCCAGTTTTATTATTTGAAGAATGTAGATGGCATAGCCGAAAAAAAAACACCATTCCATCTGCATTATAAATGTAGATATGAATATTACAATATAGTGTATACAATTTCAGTGCGGCCATTTTTAAATCTAAGATGGCCGCCATGGGGTTGTTAAAATGAAAATAACAATGGTGTTGCTGTTTGTAGTCAAACGATGATTATCATAAAAAACGAATCAATATTCTACCTGTATTAGAAGTGTATATATAATGAATATAGCATTTCAGGGCGGCCATTTTGAAATCCAAGATGGCGGTCAAAGGAATTGTAAAAAAAAAATGGAATCAACCCCAGTTTTGTTCTTCGTGCACTAAAGATTGGTTACAAGAATGTAGCACAACATATTTCAAATATACATAACCGTATACACTATACATGTAATTAATAAACATCAACTTAGATTATACTTATTATTCTGGCATGATCTGTATCAACAATTATTCTGCAGAACCACAGAGGCAGCAATATATGTATAGCTGCACAGTCTCCTTCTAAAGCAACACTTGAAGAGTTCTGGACACTTATAGCACAGAATAACGTCAAAACTGTCGTCATGCTGACATCACAATCAGACGAGTCTTACTCGGTACGTACGAAAAGTAGAGTTTGCGGGAAAAAAATAATTAAAAGTTACGCCAGAAATGGTTACTGATGCAAATGTAGAAGCAATTGTTTATCATATACTTCACCAAGACATACATAAATAAGGTATACACTAAACTGTGTGTTAGGATATGTAATACAGTCTGCAATTCCGTGTTGTGAAACAAATACATGTAAATGTAGTTTGTAATTATATAATGTTGATAAGTGGAGACCTTGCCACATGTTGTCGAACATGATATGTAAACAGTTCAATAAACTGGTTCTTATCCAGACCAATGATAAACACATATTCCGATATTCAAGTCTTTTCTACTTGTTTTATTGTAGTGCATGTATGTCAAAGCAACATTTTCCGCGACATAATAACGTAAAACCATCCTGTGCAACGGTCAGAATACACTACTTGTATACTAGGTAGGGTCAGATTTTTAAATTATCGTTTTCATACAAAATGACAGTTTCAAGCGTCAATATAGCGTACTTTTATATGGAAATAACACATTTTATTGAAACATGCTGATGCATATGCAGATCGACTTTCTTTTGAAAACTGTATACCCGAGCTTCTTTCCCTGAGTATTAGGTAAAACGGATTGTGGTACGGATATTGGCGGACGGGGGAGTAAATAACTTATAGCAAGATTGTCCGCACTGTACGCTCGATACCCCGCTCGCTAAAGGTCGCGGATTATCTCAAACAGGCGGAAGGCCCCTGCTGTAAGTATTACATTATACTAGTTTAATGTCCAGTACGTATATATTGCAGTTAAGCCACTACTTGGGGGCAAAGGATA
The DNA here is from genome assembly GCA_029237695.1 of Conchocele bisecta. Classification (NCBI taxonomy): domain Eukaryota; kingdom Metazoa; phylum Mollusca; class Bivalvia; order Lucinida; family Thyasiridae; genus Conchocele; species Conchocele bisecta. The sequence goes on from CM055274.1 coordinate 97,813,828, forward strand.
CGGCGAACATAGGACCCTATGTCGTAAACATTCTTAACGAACGAGAATTCAGCTGTTTTCAAGAAGTGTGCTTCACATTCAGGAAACAAGAACAGGTAGGTTTGCACTGTTTGAAAGTAAATTGTAATATACATTAGCCAATTACTCTCAATGAACTGCTGTTCATAATGTGTCGGCCATTCAACGTTACACTATTGTTGCGCAGCTTATAGTGGATAGCTAAATATCTTATCTGGAACAAATATAAACACGTTTATTGCATAAAACTGGACTTTCAGCTTAGTATCACAGTGTAATACACATCATACTACACTAGTACAATAAATATGCAAAGAGACCGCTACAGAAAACAGTTTAGGTAAGCAATACAGCTTCACATTATGATGATGTGCGTATGCAATAAATATAATCTAACATTTGTGTTGATTGAATATTAAAGTTATTAAACTCGTTGACTGATTTCATAAAAAGCTCGTCATAGCCTCGTTTCTTATTAACTCAGTAAACTGGTTTAATAAATATCGTATTCGACAATCACTCATGTATGAATAACATAAAGATAACACAGCCATGGTATTCGACGACTTCGATCTCCAGACAAAGTGTACATTGCGGTTGTATTGCACCTATCATTTGTGTCATACCGTGTCCCAGTATTATTACAGTCGAGAACAATAAGTGTTCATTGTTTAATGACAGTCACTGTTCACTCAGACGATAAACACCACAGTCTGACTGCAAAAGCGTTGCTCCGTCCCGTGCCTTAGATCAGTACAGTCTCACAGATTATCAAACTTAGCAGTTTACGAGTACCTTCCCTTGGAACAGCTTCCAGAGCATCATTGACGTTAGATTTGGCGGTATGTATTTATCCATCTGACGCCACCTTGCTTAGTTTCCTCTTGCTCGTTGCACTATAAAGCTAAGCGACTTGACGTCAGTCGGACATACTACGCCATTTACAACGCGGATGATTCTCCGTCAGTATTTCTAAGAGAAGTTACTTGTGATTATACAGGTTCGTTCCTTACAGTGCTGAATTAGACGTAGTCGTCTGCTGTTTATGGAATTGTTATAAAGAGCTGTAAAACCATACCTTTCGTGAGAAAGAATACAAAATATGAAACTTCAGCAGACGGAAATTTAGGTACCCGCCTTTTAAGGGCTAAACCATTTTTAAGACGGGGTTATATTGCAGCGTAACGACGCCCTGAGAACGGTGAAGCAATTCGTGTTGCTGGGGTGGCGGGACCACGACGTCGTACCCGTTGACCCCCAATCCGTACTCGACATGCTGGATGCCGTCGAACGTTGGCAGCCGCACGTCTCCGAGGGCCAGCCCGTTCTCGTGCACTGCAGGTAGGGCCGTATATGGGGATCTTACATGGGTGATGGGTCACGTCTCCGAGGGCCAGCCCGTTCTCGTCCACTGCAGGTAGGGCCGTATATGGGGGTCTTACATGGAATACTGGTTACGTCTCCCAGGGCCACCCTGTACTCGCCCACTGCAGGTAAGTCGTATATGGGGGATCTTACATGGGTGAAGGGTCACGTCTCCGACGGCCAGCCCGTTCTCGTGCACTGCAGGTAGAGCCGTATATGGGGATCTTACATGGAAGACTGGTCACGTCTCCCAGGGCCACCATGTACTCGTCCACTGCAGGTAGTTCCGTATATGGGGGATCTTACATGGGTGAAGGGTCACGTCTCCGAGGGCCAGCCCGTTCTCGTGCACTGCATGTAGAGCCGTATATGGGGGATTTTACATATCTTACATGGGTGTCGGGTCACATCTCAAAGGGTCACCCCGTACTTGCCCACTGCAGGTATATGGGGGATCTTATATGGGTGACGGGTCACGTCTCTCATAACCAGCCTGTACTTGTTAACTACATGTAGGGCCGTATTTGGGTCACGTCTCTCATAACCAGCCTGTACTTGTTAACTACATGTAGGGCCGTATTTTGGAGATCTTACATCATGGATGATGGGTCACGTCTCCGAGAGTCAGCCCGTACTCGTCCACTGCCGGTAGGGTCGTATATGGGGTATCTTACATGGGTGATGATGGGTCAGTTCTCCGGTGGCCAGCCCGTACTCGTCCACTGCCGGTAGGGCCGTATATGGGATCTTACATGGGTGATGATGGGTCAGTTCTCCGGTGGCCAGCCCGTACTCGTTCACTGCCGGTAGGGCCGTATGTGGGGAACTTACATGGGTGATTGATCATGGGTTCCAAGCAGATGCTGACCAGAGCTCATGAATTGAGTAATCTGTATTTTATTTTAACCAGTCTGAACATTTCATCGGAAGGGGTGAGAAGGTCAGCTTGTAGTATTACACGGGCTGCTACTTTTTAAAGCTTCAAAGGACGTGTCATATTGTTGACGCTGGTACTGCCCCATGTGATGGATCCTTAATCGAATAACGGCAAAATATATCTCGTGTAAAATTGCTTGAAAAAAAATTGCACCTCCGTTGGTACATAATGTGATAACTGTTGCAAAAGAGAAATTCTGAATTAATTATTTGCACATATGTGATCTATATGTTGTGTCAACTGTAATTTTCGATAAATCTCAATCCCTATGAGCTTTTGTCTTTACTTAATGCTGCACTGTCGGTATACATTTTGTTTATCGTATCCTGTAACAATTTTATTTCGACATTTAGTCTTTTGTGTGTTTTGCCTGTTACCAGAACCGGTGCAGAAAGGTCGAGACTTTGGTGTGTATTGATGTGTGAACGACAACGGATGAAACTGGATAGAACCGTCAATATATTGGGAACCGTGAATAATATGAAAACAAGAAACAGCAAGCTGCTCCCAAATTATGTACGTACGGCCTGTAGTCTACATGGATGATTTACTTTTCCACTGTGTATGTTACTGTTGTACCATGCAATGTCCGGTGATACATACGCACAATACCGGTACAGTGGAGTCGAGAAATGCGTATTAATAAGGTCCTGGTAGGTCAACAAACATGTTCATACTGCATAAACGCAAGCCTACATGTATCCATATGGTATCCAATGTTTGTGCCACGTTATTCTGCCAGCCTGTGCTTAAATCTCAAATCTATCCAAACTTAGATACATTTTTCTCACATAATGAAACAGTCGCCCTCCCATTTTTTATTTGCCAACATTTCGTCAAATTTTGATTTTATAGGGAAAATAAGAAAATGTACGGAATGTTAACAGCATTCCCAAGGCTGAATATATCTAGCCAGTTTATCGGTAAATTTACAAAATATTTAGTTTCTGTTTAACTCTACTCGTCACTCTCCAGCTCCGTTTAGTCCCATGTTAAATTCCCATCAGAAAACTGTTTTTCTGTTGATAGACTTTGATCAAATAAGAATGAGGGTGACAGAAAACGTACTTACATTTAAATATGTTTTAGATCAAATGTTTTCAATAGCGAAAAGTTCGTCGGCAGCAAAGCATGGAGAAGACGGTAGGTAATTTCAGTTACGATTGACTTAACTTAGTACATGTACCATTATATGTGGTGACGAATTCAAAGTATATTTAGAATTATGCACAAGTCAACGAATATTTCCACTTTGCAGGAACAGTACAAGTTCTGCCATGACGTCATCCTAATGAATGTGGCGGACGCTGGTGGCTACCAAAACTTATAAGTAGCTGCGACTGGAGAAATGGGGCTTATGGGCTTTGCGACCAGTGTAGATCCAGATCAGCATGTGCATCCGCACAGTCTGATCAGGATCTGCACTGTTCGCCATTCATCGATTAAACACCCGTCATGCTTCTAATAATAAATATATATATTATCAGACTAAAGGAGTGTGCTGCTTGATCATGTGATACACTGGTCACAATTCCCATAACCCCTATTTCTCCAGTCACAGTCACATAACATAAAACGAACAGATACAGCGAGTCGATGTTTGGACTGGCAGTGCGTCTGTTGAGGAAACGTAATACATGGCTGTGTTTCATTATACGGATGGAACGAGAGTGTAAACAACGTTTCCACAATTAATATAATTATATGTACATATTACTAGACCGTGTTATACCGCAGATACATTTATCTGGTTTTAATTGGTCAGTTTGACAGGCAGCATGAACCCGTGTTGTCTGTCCAGCCCGTGAATCAATCAAAATGGCAGCGGGTCAAGACAAAGTCAAACTGAAAAGAAATTGCCACAGTGACTGGAAATTATCTAAGAAAACAAAAGTTATATTTTGAAGATCGATATAGCATTTTTTGCCAAGCTATTAACGGAGTTTTGCTTCTTTATGCCCGACTAACGGCATGTCTTATTTTTAATGTGATGACGTCGCAGCGTTTGGCGCCATATTTTCACGGTGTGTATTTATTATAAGTAGGTTATGACATAATATAAATAATTTGCGGTATTACACTATATTTTTGACTTTATTGTGAGTCTACACAATCAACATGTTATCTTAACATACCTTATTGGAAATGCTAGGCATTGCATTTAGAAACTTTGGCTTGTAATTTTATATACTTTCTGAGTATGTACTTCAAACTCAAGTAGTTTGATTGGTCGAGGTTGGGGTGTACTTCGATCAAATGATCAAGTGAAATACCACCATACATGCGATATACAATGTACTATTTTGTTCTGGTAGTCGTGTTCAACGATTTATAGATCGTGTGTTCTTGTATAAGACGTTGAGTCTTGTGAAAACACTATGTTCCCAACCATGAGTACTTATGTTCACCTTGTTTGTAAGACAAACATGTTAAAGTGTTTTATGGTTTTGTATTATCAAGGCCGCCAGCGAGGGGATTAGTTTAGATATAACGATGCTCTTGTTTATCACGTGCGAGGTAATCACTTGATATTGTTTCAGTTTGTGATTTCAACTCTGGTCCTGACACAACCGCCTGCGTTAAACTCGTCCAGGTGTAAAGGTTTCTGAACATCAAGTGACCACAGCTCACAATCAAGCAGATTGATTGGCGGAGCCTGAGCTGTATCACAGCTCATGCTCAGCCAATCACTCTGCTTTTATTTCCAGCACAATATTCATACATTTTGAAAAAAAACAATTGACAACTATTGGAAAGATTAACGCAGGCTGTGGAGTGTGTTTGCATTAAGGTATAGTTCCGAGCAGAGGTGGAAGACTCGTACCTAGGACCCAATAAATGGCTCCTTTGAAGAACGTTACACCCACCCACTCATTTCCATACACTATACAGTATGTACCCTTTTCTGTATAGTTTGTGGAAATGGGTGGGAGCCATTTCATGGTTCCTAGGTCCGAGACTTCCATTTGTTGTTCCTAGAAGTTTGGCACCGTTGCTCATTGAATTGCCTTCCTGCACTTGGGTTCCCTGCGTACATATGCAGTTACAGAGCTCCAGATAAACTGTGTGTCTAAAGAGTATTACACCCCCTGATTTCAAATCCAACGCGGATTTCATTTTTGAGACCAAGTGGGTGGGGTAATGGATTTTTTTAATGGGCATTTATTTGTATGTCACAGGTCCGAGTCTTCCAAGTAGAGTAGATAACCTGTGAGAGTGAATTGAAATCAATCCCTGATCCTTTGGAACGCCAAATGTCCATAAACTCAAATAAATTTTGCTAGCTCTAAATAATTCAGCAAAATTTTGAAGGCTCAATGTCGTGTGAATGGTGGAGCGAGTGTGTGACAAATATTCAGGTGATCCAAGTGTCCAAGTATTGAAGCAATCCTTCGCGTAATATTGAAGATAGTACATGTTGGAGAAACTCTTACAAACTTTTCGACTTTTTACGTAAATATACACGGACGGACGGACGGAACCTCAGGAGCAAAGCAATATGTACTCCTTGCTAAGTTGCATAGGGGGCAAAGCAATATTGGGGTACATGATAAGGTTGGATTTCTCGTTATTAGCAGTAAGTGAACCTATAGTTTAATTCATGCAGAACCAGTACAGACCAGTTACCGAACTACTTGTGCATACCCCCTTGACAATTTCACACCATTTAGTATTCTCTAGGTTAGACCACACCAAATAGTTTTACTATATAATTAAACCGATAAGGTCAGTCGCTCCTACTTACACTATTCGAATGGATGCTGTGGGACCTACTTGTACATGACATGCAGCCAGTCTGCATGAATTAAACAATAGGTTCACTTACTCCTAAGAAAGAAAAATCCAACCTTATCATACCCCCCAATATTGTTTACATTTTTTCGCCGCGGAAACTCTGTTTGCAACACGTGACCAACAGGTTCAGTGCTTTCTTATAAATGCTACAAATATGCTGAAAACTGGTTTTAAAAGCACCCCAAAATGTTCCTCAAGTGAAACTGGGTAGTAATGGATCAAGATTTGCAAGCAAACTGTGTCTGTGACCTCAAAACGCCCGCAATATTTCTTTATACCGGACTACTTATGCATACCACCTTGTCGATTTCGCGCCATTTGGCATAGTGTAACCTCTAACCTATAGGAAAAATTAATGGTGGTGGCCCACCTGAAGTAGCCGGTGTAGATACAAATTTTCCCCGCTGAATATGACCTATAATAACGATGACTGACATATCGACGAAACGAAACAACATAAAGACGTTTGTACACAATATAAAGACGTTAGCAAATAATACCACAAAGTCGGCATATAATATAAAGGTGTGTATATATAATATAAAGACGTCCGTAAACAATACAAATACGTTCGTACACAATATAAAGTTAGCAAATAATAACACGATATGAGCAAATAATATAAAGGTGTGTGTACATAATATAAAGACGTTCATAAACAATACAAAGACGTTTGTACATAATATAAAGATGTTAGCAAATAAAAACACAATGTGAGCAAATAACATAACGATGTGTGTATATACTATAAAGAAGTTCGTAAAGAATACAAAGACGTTCGTACACATTATAAAGACGTTAACAAATAATAACACAAAGTTGGAAAATAATATAAAGGTGTGTGTATATAATAGCAAATAATAACACAAAGTTGGCAAATAATATAAAGATGTTTGTATAAAATATAACGCTGACAATACAGGACATCACCGCTGGAAGTATGGCGAGGCAGTAAAGGCGTTCCATATTACACCCTATATAAATAAGTAGTCCGTTCAATGACCCTGATATTATAATAGGTAATAAAATAATTTACTATAGACTCGCCGCATACATCGTCATCAACATATCATTTATCGATATTCTAGAGATGAGTATGCTTCTTTTTTTCAATACAGCAAATACCTACTTTTCGCAAAGTTCCACTCTTACAAGTACATTGTATATGAATGTGACGTTACGCTGTGAAGTGTAATAAGGCCATGCCATTGTTTTTCTCTATTAAGCGTCCACCCAGATGGCCAAAACATACCTACGTATTCGGTAAAAATATACAAGGTCTTGAATAAAAAAACGAATGTAAATTTATGTTAAAAACTTCCTCAACCCTTTGCAGTCTGCAAAGGGTTGAGGAAGTTTATAGCATAAATCTCAATTTCCGGCAACAAACTTTAGAAAACAATAAGAAGAAAATACTCGAATTAAACTTATTAGGTGTAAATTCATGAATGGATATAAAACGTGCACACGTCTCCAATCAGTTTTCATAGTACTTCACCAGTAAATAATGTCAAATAGCATGCATGGTTTATTTGTTTTTTTTTCACAGAACCACTCTTAAAACCTACCCGCACTCGGACGCTTAACAGAGAAGGATATTTGTACGGCCTAATGTAGTTTCACAAATTATTTGACCCAGTACGCGTGAAATACACATATCCTAACACATTCAGATGTCCGCCTCAAATGTCTGATCTATATCTGATGTATATGTATTCACTTTGGGACAAGCTTAACCCTTAGTTTTCTGTCAATAAAACATGGTTTTACAACATAAAGTGTTGTCAAAGCATTTGTTTGTTGAGAAAAATGGAAAATAAAAAATAAACAGCTGACGACAAAATATAATTCAGCAATATAAGGGTTAACTGTCCCGTGTAGCAAATTGTAAATGTTATGCATAGACATCAATAGATAAGCAAACGGATTTTTTTTAGTCGGACACCACCGTACTAGAATAAACCAGAAACATATATTAAAAGTGTATTTTATGTTTGTGAAAAAAACTCGAAAATTGTGTTTATATGACACATATGATGGCCCTTGTTGTAACTTCTTCTTTATTTTCATTTTCGTATCCCTAACCGTGATTGTTGTGAAACATACCAAATATAAATTGAATCAGTTTCACTGAAAACTATTGTAGTTACAGTTAACGGACCGAGGTCTATACATATATTAAATATGCCTAAAAGCATCAATAAACGAAAAAAAAATAAGCTAAATAAGTGTTTTTTAGTCCCTCCATATAGACTCCCAGGGGGAGTAAAAAACATATATTTAGCTTATTTTTGTTTTCGTTTATTGATGCTTTTAGGCATATTTAATGTATGTATAGACCTCGGTCCGTTACTTCAACCTGTGCGTAGGGCAAGTGGAATAAGACGACCTGCCAGAAATACGGACAGACCGGGAGCTGTTCCACTAAACTTCGTAAGACTAAAATGTTCGTAAGTGCAAAATTATGATAACATTAACAATATTTGCGTGTAAACAAGTATTGGATTTATATTTATTGAGCATAGGCTGCATATGCTCAATAAATGTAAATCCATCAATTGAAATTTACATACGATTCTAAATTTTCACTTGCGAACATTTTATTCGTACGAAGTTTAGTGAAACGGACCCCTGGTCGACTGACTGACCAGTACATATTATAATAAAGTGAATTGAATTATAATGTCGTCCAAAGGGCCATACAATTAAAGGCGCATGTGTTCGATATAAGTAGATATAAAAGTAAAGGTACCGCCTCAATATAATGTGTTTGCCCTGACCGACCCTCAAATATCATCATCATATATGACACTGTTATGACTGAGTCTCCATACATCACAGGCACTCACTCAGCCCTTAACACGGTCTGACATACCGGCATAGTGCGATAGGAGAATGAACTAGCTATGTTACATCAGTCGCCTTCTTCATTTAACCCTTTCAACTCCACCGGTCTGTGTAATGGTATTGGCAAAAAGTGTAGATCATGATGAGACGTCTCATCAGGATCTGCCCTTTTTGTAGGTAATTTTAATATTTTCGAGAGCAAAAACTCTAGCCTTTCATAAATGGACTCGTCTGAAAATCATTTTGTGACGGTTTGATTGGTTACAAAATTAACATGTATCAAAATCCATTCCGGTTACTTAGTGTTGAAAGGGTTAATGAACACATTTGAATTGCATCGCAGATATTAGTAAATTCGGAAACAAACGGGCCAATAGCTGCTAAACTAGCAAACACAAGAGACGAGGCAAAGCCACGAAGGCCGGATTTTCTACAATGCATAGACACTTGTATAACTTATATATATGAAAGGTGGATCTATGTGGTATAGTAAGTGAGAAACAGATTTAAACTTAACATTAGTTTAAACAATATTTATTAAGTTATATGTCATGTAAAGGAACAATACATGCATTAAATAGTGTGTGGATTGTAAAACAAGCTTGAAAAAGCTTATATGAATTATTCTCCACTATAAGCGTGAGTGCAATATACATGGAATTACTGTCAGGCTGGTTATAGCTAGTTAATTATCAATGGTGACTGAAGTAACAATTGATCATTTATATTTCAAATAGATGGTAATATGTGTAGATTGATGGTGGAATATGTATTTTAAAGCATTATTTATAAAACTATAAGTTCAGTATTTCAGTACTAAACAAGGGAGTACACACATAAAATGATCAATGTAATCGAAATTATAACTATGTTATGATGGCGACGAGGTAACTGGGTGAGGGCGGGGGGGGGGTGTGGGGGGGGGTAAAGGGATGCACTCATTGCTGGCATGGTGGCTCATACTGGACATCTGCCCACTTGTCTCCTTAATTTCCGAAACGCCTGGTGAACTTCTGGACCTGCTGAAATACGAAGCTGTTTTCCTCGAATGTCAAATGTTCATTGCCGCGGAGCTGTGTGTCTGCTGTGAGAGGACATGGAAGGTTGTTAATATGTGTGTTTCGCTGAAGTGTATATTTGTTGCAATACAATAGAAATTGGCTGACTGTTTCTATGGATCCGCATGTGCAGTGTGGGGTGTCAACAATATATCTCCTGTGAAGGTCGAAGTTGAGAGCGCTACATGAAAGACGAATGCGTGTATGAAGAATGTGTCCTGTCCTGTTTCCGATGTTAAAAAGGGGTGATGATTTGACATAATTTGCGTTTAGGTTTGCTTTGAAAGAAGACAGAGATTGAGAGTCCTTTATGTTCAGATTCAGTGCATTCCAGTCACGAATGGTGGATGGTAAGTATAATTGGTTGTACTGTTGTGTGCGACAATGTATGTGAGGTATGTCGTCAACATTTCTAAGATTGTAGCGAGGCTGCCTTTGAACGGGGATTACATTTGCAAGATAAGATGGTGTAAGATTGTTTAACATCTTATAGAAAAGGACTAGTCTGTGTTTCTTACGCCTATCGGTCAATGTTTCCACTTGAGTTCCTGATAGAGTCTGGCTATGTTGCAAAGTTTGGTCGCGCCCGACACTATTCTGGCAGCCTCAGTTTGCACAGCCTCCATGTCATCTTTCATCTGGTTCGAGCAATTATCCCAGACAACATCGCCATATTCAAGGAGAGGACGAATAAAAGAGAAATACATACGTTCCAGCGAGGACCTTTTAAGACGAAATTTTAGAGATCTCAAAATGCCTATACGTTGCCATGCTTTGTTAATACACTGTGAGATATGAGAGTTCCACTTTCCATCGTCAGATAATGTAAGTCCAAGATGTTTGTGTTCTTTGACAGGATCGAGTGAGGCATCATTCATGAGTAGAGGAGGATGTTGTGGTTTGTTGTATTTCCAGGAAAAAGTCATGGTTTCAGTTGTTGATGGATTGAAGTTTACGAGCCACTTCTCTGACCAATTGTGGATAGTGTTAAGATCGTTGTTTAGAATAGTTGAAGAAAGGACAGGGTCATCGACGATAATGTAGAGACTGGTGTCGTCGGCGAAAAGACGAATGTTTGATTTAATTTCCTCGACGATATCGTTTATGAAGATAAGAATATAACCTTGAGGAACACCGGCATTCAATGAGGATCACTGCGAATTGGAATTGTTATAAACTACCCTTTGCTGTCTTTTTGATAAATAGGAAGATAACCATTTATGAAGAGGACCGTGAATACCAAGGGAAGACAGTTTGTATAGAGGACCGCGATGCCAGACTCTGTCGAACGCTTTGGAGATGTCACAAAAGACTGCTCTGACCTCCTTGCCGTCATCAAGTTCCTTACAGATATCGTTGTATACATAAGTAAGTTGGTTGATAGTAGAGTCGCCTCTAATAAAGCCTGATTGAAAGGAAGTTAGCTTATTGTTGTCAATGAGAAAGTTGTACAGATACTTGTGGATGCAGCGCTCCATCAATTTACCAATGCAGCTGAGAAGAGATATTGGTCGGTAGTTGTGTGGGTTTGATGGATCTGACTTTTTAAAGATGGGTGCAACGTTGGCTAGCTTCCAAGAAGAAGGGAAATGAGACATGCGGATCAATGTTGTAAAGTATGTAGAGAGGGGGAGTGATAATAAATTTGCTGCTTCCCGTAGAAGTCTTGGGCTGATAAGAGATCGGGACCACTAGCTTTGGATGGGTCAATTGTCTTTATTGCGTCACAAACGTCACTAGGAGAGATTGTGATTGTAGAGATTGAAGGTTGAGAGGTTTCCGATTGTAATGGTAGTGTGTGTGCATTGTCGTCGATAATGGACTGTTTACAAAAGAAGTTGTTCAAAAGAGTTGCCTTTTCAATATCAGAGGTAGCTTGGGGACCAGTATCGTAAAGTGTTGTAATAACGGAAGACGATTTCTTGTTAGACAGTTGTTTCCTTAATTTGAACCAAGATTTTGATGATACGTTGTTGTCGTTAATTGTCTCTATTATTTTATTTTCGTACTCTGACTTTGACTTTCGAATAAGTTTAGTGACTTCATTACGTACTTTTCTGAATTCGGACCATAAGTGGATGTTATTCATTTTTTTAGCTTTTCTATGTAATCTGTTTGCGCATTAACCTACGTAAGTTGTTATTGAACCAAGGGATATCTGTAGGACGAAATATTACAGTTTTGTTTGGAATAGTTTCTGTGGCTGCGGATGTGATTGCCATTGTAATTTTATTTGCAATTGTGTCTAAATTTTCATCGTTCAATATATCGTTCCAATTTGAAAATTCCAAAATAAGTCTATACTCAGAGAAATTTCTGCGATCATAAAGCCAAATTTTCCGTTTAAATGACATTGATTTAGGTTTGTCGAATTTTAAAACAGCTGCTATGGGACAGTGGTATCGCACAATATCAGGAAGGAAAGGGTCTGCGACAAAGCTTGAAATAATTTGTGTCCTGTCTTTTGTGAAAATAAGGTCGATAAGAGAGCTAGAAGTTTCAGTGAAGTGAGTCGGTGAAGAAATCAGCTGTTCAGCATTATAAGATGAGATAAGCCTACTAATCTTATCTGAGACCGAATTGTGAACATTGATATTGAAGTCTCCCGCCACTACTATGTTGTCACATGAATTGACGAAGGCTGATCGATACTTTGTTCCAGTAGTGTCCAATGGTTGTTGTTAGAATCAGGTGGTCTATAGATGCCTCCTACTAAGAGTCTGCGCTGATGTATGTGGAGTTCGACCCACAAAGCTTCGAGCCCGTTGATGGAGAGGTCAGTACGTTCGGTGGCAGTGAGTCCTTCACGGACATAAATAGCTACTCCGCCCCCAAGTTTCCCAACCCTATCTCGCCGGAATGGGGGTTTGAAGTTAGGAATGTGTATGTCATCAGATGAAGTCTCAGGGGAGAGCCAGGTTTCTGAAAATATGAGAATGTCGTAAGATTGAGCTTCGACTTCCAAGATATCGATTTTTGGTTCGATGCTCTGTATGTTAAGATGCATGATGCTAAGACCACTGTTAATGATTTCGATGTAGGAAGCAGTAGATGTAGATATGTTATGTGATGTGTCAGAGTGTGTGCTTGGTCCAGGGTTTGGATGAACATCACCCGAATTGATGAGGAGAAATGCTACTAAAACAAGGATACACAGTAACAACAGATCGAATACGAGTGAAAGTGTGTATATATGTATCTGAAATGTCAGGCAAGGATTCTTAACCGATGTGGCTTGAAGAGGGAAGATAGCTCTGGACAACACTTGTGGGGTCTGGTATATATAGGAATCATGGAGGATGGAATCTCAATCTATTTTATCCAAGCGCCGTCCACGTGAGATTCGACATGAAGAGACAAGTATGACAGAAGGACAGGGAATGGGTGTTGTAAGTATTATTATCGGCGTGAGACGGGACATTATCAATGAATTGTCTTCCTATGTACATGTTATTTAGAGTTTACCATTTCGCAGAATGAATATATTTCGACAAAAGGGTAATGTAAGTGATATCAGTTTAGGCATGTGTTACCATGTTTGTTTGACGCGTCATGAGAAAATAGGCTCAAATGCGACCGTGAGCAATGGAGTCCCTATGCAGCTTGACTAAGGTCGTTTGTCGCTCGTTACACTTCTGGGTCCGTCACATACACGATTACGATCAAACTGCATCATATATGTTGGTCCCGTTTTCTCATGGCGCAAACAAATATTTACACACAGCTTATCTCCGAACATACAACAATTTGGTGACTGTAGATTATTCGGTTATGAAGACATACGTTATATGACGATACTTTAACAATTTCCCAGATACTGGTCGACAGTACATGTAAGTATGGGCGCGACCCTTGTCCTGACAGAAACGAACAGTTGTCTTCATGACATTGCGAAACAGTGTAGACCTGAAGCGAGAATAATGTGCCTCGGTCGTTATACGCCTCATAATTCCCACCACAGCTACAATATATTCATCCTGGACCGTTGACTGAACAGTTTGAATTTGATTGTCACCGAGCTAGCAAGCTAGCAAGCGAGGTAAATGATTAGTCGAGACTGGAGTTCGTTACAGTCCGCATGAGGATCCGCCATCATCACACACACAAACTGCTATGTATTTCCTTAGTCCGTACATCTAAGCCTGGAAATCATCGACTGTATAACATTAGTCACAGCAGGGGTGTCTTAAACAAAAATCGTAAGCGCAGTATCAGTCGCTGTGTATCTGATGAGAAAGCACATTCGAGCTGCCTCATCTGGATATACAGCGCTTGGAACGATGGTTATACGTTTTAGTGCTGTTAGAGATAACATGATGAGAATGGAAATACATATCGCCGCATAAAGAAGGTGGTACATTTGGTGACAACACATTGCTATGACAAAGGTGAACGTGGTAACTGTACATTTGCTTTTGTAATCGGCAAACATTGAAAATGGCTAAGTCGATTACGCGGAAGAAATAGGTAAAGGTAAATAATAAGGTCACATGTTGGATAGTGGTATGTGGTGTGCACCCGTTGGTTATGAAGTTGTGCGAGCATGGTGGTCCTAGATGGTACAGTAACAGAGAAATGGACCAAAACACGAAAACTTAACATTGAAAATGGCTAAGTCCATTACGCAGAAAAAATCGGTCAAGGTAAAAGAACGGTCACATGTTGGATAGTGGTATGTGTTGGGCACCAGTGGGCTATGAAGTTGTGCAAGTATGGTGCTTCTATGTGGTACAGTAACAGATAAATTAACATAAACACGAAAACTTAACATTGAAAATGTCTAAGTCGATTACGTGGGAAAAATAGGTCAACGTAAAAAAGGTCACATGATGGATAATGGACCTAAGCACGAAAACTTAACATTGTGGACGCCGCCCACCGCCCGCACGGCTTTCGCCAATCCAATAGCCGGATTTTCAAAAAAACAAAACGGTAAAAACAGTTAAAAACATGTTTGTCGTGGCGATTCATAACAGTGCGATACGCTGACAGATTGATTTACCATTCCAGAAAGTAGGTTGCTTCCCCTTGACTGTCAACTTACTTCAACTGTACCCCCAGCATAGACCTACAGGGCTATACGAATGTCTGCACATGTATATTAGATAGTATACACGTGCAGATATTCGGATAGCCATGTAGGTCTACCGCTTCCGTTAACGTATGCTGCCAGTGTGGGCATCCGTGTCCCACGGAATCATTTCTAAGATTCAGATATTTTTAAAACCCTCCAATGTGATCAATGGAATATTCCAGAAATGACATATAACTATCAGTATCAGATATTTATGTGTGAAATGGCTAAAAGGTAATGCAATATTTCATTTCCAATGAAACCTCGCTGAAACGGGGGAAATGTATACAATATAGTCAAAAACGTGTTACATTTTATATCTTAGATCATTTGGTCAATCAATCGTATTTTGTGCTACTGGAAATTGGATTGAGAAACATCTAGTCGATTTAAAATACATGTATACGTTTTAATAGTATTGCTAAACGTTTCATGTAAACATAGCAAAGCACATACAGACATTACTGCTATATATATATAACATACACGTTTTTCCGTAAATCACAGTTTATGTTCATAAACAGATATGTCTGAGCATATATCAGAGTGCTTATTTACATGGGAAAATACAACAAAATATACACACCACAAATGTATAAGTGTTCATACAATGCACATGCATTCTACTTGAATGTTATGCATACGTGTTCAAGTGAGCGCAAAACGACTTTTCTCAGCAATAATGTGATTGGTAAACTACACACACGTTCGTATGCAGTGGTTACAGACAAACAATATTTTCGACAGATAATAAAGTACATACAGAAATATGTGCAGAGAATAAATAGTAATGTACGTTAACATGTTAATTAAACACGGTTATCGCCCCTGAGTGTGGATAATTGTACCCAGTATGAGAAGGATGCCGTCGAAAAAATTCAGATTGAAGCAGCACGTATCGCTAGAGGTGCCACTCGGCTTGTTTCAATCGAGTCCTTATATATAGAAACCTGCTGGGAAACATTAGAAAATAGACGTCACTCCCATAAATTGTCCGTATTTTACAAAATGAAAAATGGCATCTCACCACCCAGTTACTTGGTCGATGTGTTTCCACCGGAAACAGATACGTCCCGTTACAATTTACGAAACCCTGAGAATATACAGATTTTACGGTCCAGAACCACTCTTTATTATAACTCGTTTCTACCATCCACAATCCGGGAGTGGAACTCTCTTCCAGATGACACACGGAACTCCCCATCACTTAATTGTTATAAAACCAGAATAAAAACAAATACCGGAGAGGTCCCAACCTACTACTACAGTGGTCCTATGTATGTCTAGGTATTACACACACGTCTTCGAACGAAATGCAGTTATCTCAATCATGATTTATATCGTAAGAACATTATTGACTTGGTCAACTGTAACTGTGGACAAGTTGAAGATGCCACCCATTTCTTTTTCCACTGCACTCAATATGGAGCACATAGAGCTCAACTAATAGACGACATACAAACTTTTTGCCAACCCACCCTCCACACTATGCTCTATGATAACAGACAACTTGACAATAACTCCAATGAAGCCATTTTCGCATCAGTTAGACTATTCATACAAAACACCGGTCGTTTTTAATGCACCATATAAGGATGCCTGTGTGTGCACATACTTATCACTAACTGACTTGGGGTGGCGATAACTGGGCATGGCTTGGTGTGGGAACAAGACTCCAACTCCTATTGTGGCTTGCTTCTTTCCTTATTAAAGTGCGCATGCGCGAGTTTAAATGGCTGTTTGTTTTTCTCTCTTATTATTTCTGGATTTAAGTAATAAATGCGGAATAAGATGTGATAACTTTTGAACAGTGCGTGAGGGAATGTGTATTCCACAGGATCGGAACTTTATAGCCGGTATTTGTACATTTATTATTCACATTCAGTAAATTTTGTAACGTGATGCTAAATATAAACTGATTTTGGTAAATAACACGCCCCGAGGGCAGGCTTTGTTGTAGTGAGCGAATATCGGCTTTCGGAGAACAGGGGCTGCCGGCAAATCCGTCACGCTCTGATGATGACACGTATGTGCAGACACTATTGGTTACGTGGCGTCGCGCATTTGATACGCATCACCAGCGCGCTCACGTACACATCAAGGGCAGTAACTCTTGGATTTCTGTCCCCGGTCAGAACTGTATACCAGGGACGTTCACCCGTTATTGCGATGGTCGGCGCTAACCATTCTTCAACCAGTGGTCCTAGCAAATGATGATTTCGATGAGACGTCACTAAAAACCCCTTATGTGGCTGATGGGTTCAATGAATTCGATGGTTCACAGACTTGTGATGAGTCGGTACACATGGAGCGTGTCTCCAACCAATGCGGCAGTCCGATGGTAGCAACCTCACAGGGTGAATATGACTCACAAGGGAGTTACCGGTGTGGAGAGTGGACAGCCAGTATTGATGTCAGCAGCGGAAACAAATAATTCCACGAACTTAGACGATTCGCTGATTTATCTCGGATCTCATCAGGAGCAATCCCACCAAATTCGTGGGTGTTATCCAGCGCCTCGTCTGTATATTCAGAGGGCTTCCGCGTGACATGTTTTTCAACAAAATTGTACAATGCTATGGCTCGAGTGAGCGTTTGGAGACGATTCGGGCCGATTTGTTCCAGTACATCAAAGGGTATGATGAGTTCCCATATGGTGCCAGCGTGGAACTGAAGCGTCGGGTGCAGACGAGGGCCGGCGATCTTCTCGTGTCGAAGTTGTCTAAAGACCATATATTGCCTCGTTTCCGTCATCGAAGGCGCCGATTACGCTGACCTAACGGACCTGATGAGTCTCTCACGGCATGGTAAATCTTCTCGTGCTTCGTCAACTTCACAGATACAAAATACACACAATATCTGCAACTGTGACATGGAAATCACGTCACTTAAGGATACAGTGGCTATGTTAACGGCGGATATTGTATTGTTGAAACAAACGAGAGCTGCTGACAATTTACTAGCGGAGCAGTCGAAAACAATTAAACAAACTGTCTTTAATATTAAGACCGACATTAAACGCTTTAAGGACCATATGGTGTCATCAATTGATGAGGTCCGTTTAGTTATAAACGGGTTCCAATGTGAAAAATCTAACGGAATCACTAGTTTGAAAAGAGAATTGAGATGTTTATCCGAAAAAAATTAAATGTTGTGACGAAACAATACAAAACATGAGTACTATTGACGTAAAAGGCCATACGGCTAGAATTAAACATAATATACACAATAACAGAGGTGCAGTGGCGGTCGACAGCACGGACGTGCGCGCGGAGTCAGCCGTGAGTGCGCGCGGAGTCAGCCGTGAGCACACAGACTGCCACGCAAAATACACAGCCCACCATGACTGTCGCGCGTACCCCCGTGGTGCCGGACGTTACTGAAAACAGTAGTATTCAGACACCACAAAAGGGTGTACACATATACCATGATGATGGAATGTCCATGGAGGCCCCCGACATGACTAGTCCACCGGACTCCAGGCAGACATCACCTCAGTGTTATATTGCAGTTCCGTATACATCCCCCGGTAGCTTTGGCGGTGACTGCTACGTGCCGGACTCTGGTCATGTTCCGGGAGCCACTATTGATAATCCCAGTACTATCGCACCAGCGAATAGTTATGCGTTGGCGTTTCAATCAATGGATGTATCAAATTCAGCATGCAATATGGTACCGGCTACCCATGGCATGGGTAATGACGGTGTGTCTGGTGCGCAATCATCACATGTGCCTCCGCATGTAGTTGATGGCGTAGCCACAGACACATCTTCATTGTCCACGTCGGGTTCCGATACTACTACCATAACTGAGACTCGTGCAGTCTCTAATTATAGTGGTGCATTGAAAACCTTCAAGGAACCCATAATTCAGTTGGCCGACACACACGGTACAGCATCCCGAGACCCCCCACCTAGTAACACAAATGTCGCGAAACAAGTCACGGGTATGTCAATACAGACCGTTATATCGGAACATTCACGATATTGGAGGCTTTAAACCAGGTATAACCGAGGACGTCATTTATAGATATGTCCAGAAAAGTGGCCCTACGCCGACCATGGTGCGTATTTTCCCCATGCGGCAGCGGTATGGTGTTGTGATAAGACTAAACGTCGAAGATGATGAGTCCGCGCATTTGTTAGATACCCCTCAGTTTTGGCCAAGAAAAATAGTGTGTCGGCCTTGGTTGTCGCGTGGTATGCGTGAAGCGAGCAGGTACACTCGACGTAATAACACTCCTAACGATACTGAGAATCAGCACAGTGTCGCACCTAACTATGGGTCATACAACATGTACGAAGAGCTAAACATTAGTTATAGTGTTGATTAGCTCCACGTTCTCTCAATGTTATTAATGGCTAATACGAATACGCGACTTCCACCTGTGACACGGGGTAGTAGGTTAATGACTTGGAATGCCACATGTATCATGTCCAGTAGTTCCTACTTGTGTGATGTACTGTCTCACGAGTCCGTTGATGTGTGTGGTATTTCGGAACATTGGCTGTTTGATTACAACATTCACTTTATGGATCATATCAACAGTAATTATGTATCGTATGCAAAGGCCGATGCTGACTTAGCTATTCAGGCACTAGACGTATAGGTAAAGGTGGTGTCGGCTTGATGTGGAAGCAATGCATTGATCAACATATAACACCAAATTGATATTGATGATGACAGAATTATTGGTATTCAGTATGAAATATCCAAACATGTATATATGTACATATTCCAGGTTTATCTCCCTTGCAGTAACCACCCAATTCTTGAATTTCGTGATTACTTAGCAAGTCTGCATGAATTGTTGTGTATTTATAAGGACAAGGGAGTTGTTGTCATGATGGGGGATTACAATGTTCACATAAATGGTCCAATGCTCACGAAATGTCTTGATAACCGAGGCAGGGACCTTTTGAGATTTATTGACGAAAATAATCTTGTAGCCATTAATACATTAGACATGTGTGTTGTGCGGGATCCACATTTGTTTCATATGACGAGAGTAGTGAATCATTAATAGATCACATATTAGTGTGTGCCGAGTGTCTCGATAGAGTAGTGTACTGTGAAGTCCTCGATGATAGCGCTATGAATGTTTCGCGTCATAGACCCGTGGTATGCGACATGATCAGTCCAAATGAACAGGATACCGCTACTACAGACAATGATAATACGAGTGCACTCAAGATTAACTGGAAAAAGGCATCCGCTGATCAACTTTCGCAACATAGTGAAGTTCTGAAAGTGTTGTTGTCGGAAAGTCTCACCAATCTTCAAGAATGTGATGGTACAAATGCCATTGACGCGACGTATGCATGTTTAGTCCAGTGCATGCGCGCCTGCAGTGAAGCTACTCTCCCAAAGTCTAAATTTAAGGCGTTTTTGAAACCATACTGGAACGATGATTTATAATCAAATCTACATCGCACAATGAAGAATTTTCGACGAGTCTGGATTAGTGAGGGTAGACCTAGAGAGTCCGATGACTTATCATGTAAAAACTACAAAGTGGCAAAACGCGAATTTAGAGTGTGTCATAGAAACTGTGTTGAAACTTATGAACAGGATTTACTTACTGAAATAGATACGGCTGCAGAATTCGACTCTCGACATTTTTGGACACTTTTTAACAGCCGACGGAAACGTGGGTGTACATCTGCTGGATGCGAACTCAAGTTTGATGGTGCAACATGCAGAGACGCGGAATCCATAGCGAACCACTGGGGCGTATATTTCGAAGAGCTATATAAGCCACACGTTGACATCAACTACGACAGCGCGCACAAAATATTTGTTGAAGATGCAATCCATCAGTACAAAACCAACCAACGTGATAACTCGTCTGTGACTCACTGTGACATCACACCTGATGAGGTACATGCAGCAGTGAAATTGTGCCAGCGTAAGAAATCAGGAGGTGGCGACATGATTGTGTATGAACATATAATTCACGGTGGGAAATATCTGTCTGGCATTTTGGCACGTTTCTTCTCAGCTATGCTCAAATACTCATATACACCTCCGAATATGAAACACGGAATTGTAATAACGCTACATAAAGGTGGTAGAAAGCGCAAGGACGATCCAAATAATTACAGAGGCATCACGTTAAGTTCTTGTTTGTTGAAATTATATGAACGATTAATTTACCTGCGAATTTATAAGGAGCGGTCTGACCAAATTTCAGCTTTACAAGGTGGTTTCCAGAAAGACTCAGTTGTATAATGACTTCATTCTTACTTCGGAAATGTATTTCTTATTCCAAGGAACAAGGTAGCAATCTGTATGTGTGTTTTTTGGACTCTCAGAAGGCATTCGATAACGTTTGGCATGACGGTCTTTTCTTCAAGTTGAACGAATTGGGGATCAGTGAACCGGAACTTAATGCAATAATGAATATGTATGACGGCATGACCGGCAGTGTTAGATACAAACATTTCATCTCGAAAACATTT
Organism: Conchocele bisecta; assembly: GCA_029237695.1. Classification (NCBI taxonomy): domain Eukaryota; kingdom Metazoa; phylum Mollusca; class Bivalvia; order Lucinida; family Thyasiridae; genus Conchocele; species Conchocele bisecta. Next base: position 97,835,383 of record CM055274.1, read on the forward strand.
GAGGTACTGCAGGGTACGAGACAAGGCGGTATCATTTCTCCATTTTTCTATCTTGTGTATATAGACGCACTTCTGCGAGAACTCGAACACTGTAATTGTGGCATGACATTTTATGACACTAACTGTAGCTCTCCAACCGTTGCAGACGACATGGTTCTGGTGTGATATTCCAAAAACGGATTACAGACTATGATGAACATTTGTAATGCATACTCATGTAAGTGGCGCTATAAATATAATTGCAGCAAGTGTAATGTCATTGTGTTTCATGAATCAAAGAATAACTATACTACCAGGAATCGGATGTGGTGCCTTGGAAATGAGGTTGTTGAAGAATGTATAAATTACACTCATCTAGGCATTCATATTGTGATAAATATCTGGACACCAAGCAAAATGTTTTTAGACGCATCAACGAAAATTCGTGGAACATTCATGAGTATTATTAACAGTGGAATTCATAATAAAGGGCTTCATCCACTAACATCCAAGAAAATTTACGAACGTATAGTAACTCCCCAGGGCGTTATATGGCTGTGAGTTATGGAATAACATCATACCAGCGGATGTTACAACATTAGAGCGTGCCCATCGCCAGTGCATCAAATACATGCAGGGTCTTCCAAAGAGAACGCGTAGTGACATTGCAATGGGGTTGATAGGGTCAGTGTCCGTGGAAGCAGAAATCGACCGCTGTAAATTAAGATTTCTAAGCCAACTCATCGCTCTGCCAACATATCGTGTTGCGAAACAAATATTCGTGAATCGACTTACAGCTTACAATCAGAACCCAGCATCCGCGAGTGGTTTTATTCCGGACATATATCGGATTTTGTTGAAATACGGGCTTCGTGATTTCCTTGAATACTTTATTGAAAGTGGTTCATTCCCAGTGAAACACGTGTGGAAATATGCAGTGAACAATAAGATACAGGATCACGAAACTACACTCTGGCATAATCGCATTGATGCTGACAGTGACTTGGTATGTTTCAAGGAAATTCACCAGTCGCTGTCTCCCTGTGATTTATGGACAGATTCAGTTATAAACTCACACATAGCGTTACGTTGCAAATCTGCAGTGTACCTAATTGCGAAGATGTATTCGGACACGTGGTCTCGTCATTGTGACAAATGTGGATTCTTCACTAACAACATGATAATTCACTGTATGTATTACTGTATGTATTCTAACACTTGCGACAGAGTTTTGTGGAAAAAGATCATTCAAATATGTGGAATGCATGTGTTCGACCAATTCACCTCATTACATATTGAACAACAAATACATGTGTTATGCAGTGCTTCACACATTCTACATATCGACGTATCTGAACTAAACTTGCTGAAAGACATTGGTATTTGGTATCTTCATCGTTTAAAACTTCTGTTCTCCATCCCATCTTTCAGTTAGTGAATACATGCATTCAACTTTGTCCATTGGCACAAATATGAAGACAACTGACTACCTTGTAGGATAGTATAACGCTAATTGGCATACTTGTTAATCGGAATGAAACTCGGCAATCGGCTTACCCCGGTATGATGTTAATTAGCTATAAGTCTCACAGGTGTCATCTCGGTTGGTTCATCATTGCTGCATAGTTTAGTGTAGGCCCCTGCCTAGATTTTCGTTTTCGCTCTAGGCATTGGAGCATGTGCATTGAACGGTGTGGTTTCATACATTCTCACAGCAAACTATAACTGTCCACATGTACTGTACTGCAGCCTAGCTATGTCCTAGGCTGCATTGATCTACATGTGGTCAGGAGAGACACGGGTTTACAATGATGAATTAACTGATATGAACCTAATGAGCAATGATTTTGTACATACGTATGTTTTCGTCATTTTCCCTTATATTGTTTATGTAACGCCCCTGTACTGAATCTCAACAACAGTGCAACAGTACATGGCCATTACATGTCAATGTATACATGTATTGTAAATATGTTATATATGCCTGTGTATTGTTGTTCTATCATGTATTGTACTCTTCATCTCTATGGAGGAATAAAATAATCTATCTATCTATCTATCTATCAGTTAGACTATTCATACAAAACACCGGTCGTTTTTAATGCACCATATAAGGATGCCTGTGTGTGCACATACTTATCACTAACTGACTTGGGGTGGCGATAACTGGGCATGGCTTGGTGTGGGAACAAGACTCCAACTCCTATTGTGGCTTGCTTCTTTCCTTATTTTTTTTCCATTTCATGTATCACGTAATTGATTATATAGAACCTATTGCCTGTACATTTGTGTCAATACTATATTTTTCGGAAATTTTAAATTTAATTGCTTTAATGTAATTGCCGTGTATCAGAGGATGCTGAAACCAGAACAACTTATAATCCAGAAAATATAAATTATCACAGAATATAAACCGTTCTAAAACTGATGGCAGGAAGGTCTTGGTTTCGGCATCCTATGATATCCTATGTTTAAACTAATGCCAATCAATACGCGAGGTAATGGTGAATTAATGTTTATTTTGCCAGAAAAACTCAGATGATGTCTGTGATATAGAGAACAGTTTGCGCCTACTGAGTGGGCATTGTAATGTTATGATGTATGTGGTGTAGGACTTCATAAAATGACATAGTATTCTAACTATGCACTAGTTTAATACATGTAACATCTATGACTGCTTAAGTTGAGTGTTATACTAAGAGTGGTTGCTATACCAAATGGGGCTGTATTTATATGACAGTAGCAGGGGAACTAACTCTACATAGCATGTAACAGTGCTGGCTAATTGGAACACAGACTGATGTAATAATATATGGTACATAATACAACATCTCGGGAGTCCCTGTTTTTAAAATAAAAATACTATGAATTGCCCTTACTGTGAGGATACCTTTAAACAGGGTATAAACATGTAACATCAGTGCAAATCTCACGAGTGTGGGATTGACAGATTAATCTATGTTTGCTATGTTAATTGTGAGTAATGTGAAGGTGTGGGATATATATCCGTTCCCCAATACTGTTTTAATCTCGTAGGTCAAACATGGGTCACATTACATAAATGTGGTTTATTGTTTTATGTCAACTTAACAGTGATACATCCGTTGTAATCAACACTAACTGTGGGGTCCCATATCAGTACTTGTACCCTTATCACGAGAAAACGACAATGTGTGTTTCTGTAGTTCTGGATAATCCCATTGTCCATTATAGAGTTTATGTCATTTGCTATAATGTGTAATGTAGCATAAACTATATTGATGACTGTAATACTAAACACTATAAAATACTATTCTGCATTAGTATGCACATTGTATCTGCAGTACGCACATTGTATCTGAATGTAGTCATATCTACACTGATTTAACTTTGCCAGATCGTAGAATCATTCCTGGGGCTGTTGGAGGTGGAATGTCAGATTTCGCTGGCGAAACAGGTTGTATGTCGTGGTTAGGCAAATTATAATCAATATCACATTAACTGTTATTGGAGCTTTGCGGTTTCGAGTTAACTGATGGTAATTGAAAATACATATTTTGAGAATTCCCATTTGATTTTAAGAGGTGTCGGCGATTTCGCCGGTAAACGGCACCGTTAGACGTGCTAACAATATATGATCTTTGGTCGTGCTTTTTGGTAACAATAGCAGGCTGCCAACGTTTGTTGTCATTTTGAATTCGCACAGAGTCACCAACATTCAAGGGTACCAACGACTTTGCTGTCTTGTCATGATCTTTCGTACTCTATTTGTGAGCCAGAGTGATTTTCTCACGTACTATGTCCTGAGGGGGGATTTGTGATTTTAATTGCTCTGACATTGTTGGAAGATATGACCGGAGACGGCGACCCATTATCAATTGAGCCGGTGAATAATCCATTTCTGTCAGAGGGGTAGTGCGGTATTCTAGTAACCCACGATATGGATCAGTACCAGCGACCTTGGCCTTAGTGAAAATGCTTTTCACTATGCCGACAGTTCTCTCAGCCAAACCATTTGACTTTGGGTATTTCGGGCTAGAGGTAACGTGGCTGAAATCCCAGCTTTTTGCAAAGTTTGCGAATTCCTGAGATGAGAACTGAGGACCGTTGTCGGATTTCACCTGACCTGGAATTCCATGTCTACTGAATACAGATTTCAGCTTAGCAATGACAGCCTTATAACTGGTTCTGTACAGCTGTTGGAATTCAAAGTAAGGACTATAATAGTCCACGGTTATAAGGAAGTTTTTGTCATCCCATGTGAATTATGTCTGTAGCGACAGTTTGCCATGGATAATCAGGTGTTTCATGTGAGATCAGCGGTTCTTTAGCATTCGATGCTCTATGCTCTTGGCAAACAGAACATTGCTGAATCATGTTTGAAATATCTGAGCTGATGTTTGGCCAAAACATCACATCACGAGCACGTTTCTGGGTTTTGATAATACCCATATGACCTGTGTGCAGTATTTCTAGCATTTTAGGTCTGATTGATGTTGGGATCACAAGTTTCTGACCTTTTAAGATTAAAGTGTCAGCAATTGTGAGCTCGTCTCTGTAGTTCCAGAAACTGAGAATTTCTGGTGGACATTGTTTTCTCGTGCTAGGTCATCCTTGGATGATAACCTGTTTGAGAATTGTCATGTGTGCATCCTGTTCCGTAGCAGTTGCAATTTCTTGCATTTTGCGATCACTGACGGGTAAACTGGATAGTACTGTGTGAACATGTGCATCCATGCCTGTAATTATGCTGGGGAATGTGTCAGGTACAGCTTTCCGTGATAGTGTATCAGCGACTGGTATTTTTTTACCAGGAACGTGTTTGACCTGCAGGTCATATTGTTTCAGCTGTAGTAAAATACGCTGTAACCTTGCAGGGCATGAATGAAGTGGTTTACTCATAATTGCTATGAGTGGTAAATTATCTGTTTCCACAAGCACAGTATGACCATAGACATACTGGTGAAACCGTTTTGCGCCAAATAATATGCCTAGCAATTCTAGCTCAATCATGGCATATTTGGTTTCTGCAAGTGTGAGTGATTTGGATGCAAATGCAACTGGCTTGCCTTCTTGTATAAGAACACAGCCTAGTCCCGAGCGAGATGCATCTGTCTGCAATATGAGTGGCTTCTTACTGTCATAGTAAGATAAGACTGGACTCTGAGTAATGAGGTCTTTGACCTTTCGGAAAGCTGTGTCTTGCGGTTTGTCCCAGGAGAAAATCACGTCCTTGACAAGCAGCTTGCGCATAGGGCTGGTGATTTCTGCCAAGTTTTGGGCAAATTTGGACAAATAATTTATCATGCCCAAGACAGTTTCCAACTCCGCACGGTTGCACGGCGGGTCCATGTCTCTGATAGCAGACACTTTTGCAGGATCAGGTTTGAGACCATCTGAGGTCAGGAGATGTCCAAAGTACTGGACTTCACTGACTCCTACATCTAATTTGTCTTCATTCAATTTGATACCACTCTCAGACATGCGACGCAAAACTTCATGCAAATTCTGGTCATGTTCATGACGTGTACGAGCATGTACAATGACGTCATCAACTATGGACACAACGCCGCTTAGACCCTCAAGGCACTCATCTAATTTCCGTTGGAACACATCTTGTGATTATTTCAAACCGTATGGTAGCCGTAAATAGCGGTACCGGCCGTAAGGAGAATTAAATGTTGTGAGGAACGAGCTTTCGTTCGATAACTTGCATGTCCAGTAAGCTGACCGTGTGCCAAGCTTTGTATAATACTGTGAACCGGCAAGTTCAGGCAGTATATCCTCGAGACTTCGCATAGGATAATACGGTCTGAGAATTGCTTTGTTTAGATCATGGGGATCAATGCATATGCGGAGTTTGCCTGTTTGTGGTTTTTCAACTATAACCATGGAATGTATCCAGTCGGTAGGCTCTGTGACCTTGGTAATAATGGATTGTTCTTGCATAAGGTCGAGTTCTTGCTTGAGTCGATCACGTAGTGCGACGGGGACACGCCTCGGTTGATGGACCACTGGCTTGGCGCTAGGATCAATTTGAATGGTGCACTGGCCATAAAACGTGCCTATACCTTTGAATACGTCGCTGTACTCAGAAAAGACAGTTTTCTTGTCAAGGGGTTTGTCATCCGTATGTGTAGCCTCTACAGAGTATGTCAGTTTGACAATGTTAAGATCAAGACATGTATTGAGACCCAATATCGGCGATGACTCAGTGTGAATTACATGGAAATCAATTGTTATGTCATTGATATCACGTCTGCATGGCAAATTACAAAATCCGATGCTTTCAAGTATGCCACCATTGTAAGCGAAGAGTGGACCTGGTGTAAAACATGTTTGATGTCTAATTTATGGTATATGCGTTCAGGCAAAATGTTTACTTGTGAACCTGTGTCAATCTTGAATGTGACATTAGATAATTTAGGGCCTACCTCGAGATCCACGTATGCTTGACCATTTCTTACTGATTTCGTATCAACACTATCAGCAAAGAAATCTGATATTCCATCTTCAGAATCACTATTTGGTGCACAATTGACAACATTGACGGATTTCCTAGATTTATCATGCTTCCTTTTACGGCACATAGAAGCAAAATGATTCCATTTGTAACAGTAATCACACTGTTTGCACTTGGCTCTGCATGTTTCCGCTTTAGAGTGTTTGTATCCGCAATTCCCGCACGATGATGTCGTCGGATTGTTCCCGCACGATGATGTCGTCTGTCTGTTACGGTGGTACTCCGGTTTCCTCGTCGTTCTCGGGTTGTTAGACGGGTAATGACTGGGGTTATGCGATGGGTATCGGCTGGCCTCCCTCTGCTGAGGTTGTTGTTTGCAGCGTACGGCATGTACTTCCGGATCGCTCATGCTCTGGAGTTGCTCCTGAGAGTATTGGTAACTCTGGGCGATTTGGACTGCCTTGTCCAATGTTACGTCTGCACCCACGTTGATGAGTCTTTCACGAACTTTTGACGAGTTCGTCGAAAACACAATCCTGTCTCGGATCATGTAGTCTGGATCTGTAAATTCGCATTCCCTCGCTGCGAGTTTCAAGCGAGTCAGAAAGTTCTCCATGGTGTCGGATCCCTGTACTTCATCATAACATTTGTATCGTCCAAACACGGGTTCATCTTGGGACGAACATGAGCTTTGTAATTGTCACAGATGACGCTCTATTTCTTGGCGTCATCCGCATCCAGGTTCCACGTTTTCCGGATGTCCCTGCCTCGATTGCTAACCCATAAAAGTAGATAATTAACTTTTTCTTCATCCGACTTTATTGAGCTGAAGGTGGTCCTCGAACTTCTCCCACGCATCCGGCAGGTTGGGTGAATCCCAGTCCATTTTCGGAGTTGGAACGCCAGATAATTCCATTGTTGTTCTCTTGTGTATTGTCCCGTTATTTAGTTTAATCCAAGTCGATTAATTATTTTTTACATAAATAATGCTTGGTAACTTTTAACTTCTTTTACTTCTGACACCATGTAATGTTATGATGTATGTGATGTAGGACTTCATAGAATGACAAATAGTATTCTAACTATACACTAGTTTAATACATGTAACATCTATGACTGCTTAGGTTGAGTGTTATACTAAGAGTGGTTGCTAAAAATAGATGGGGCTGTATTTATATGACAGAAGCAGGGGAACTAACTCTGTATAGCATGTAACAGTGCTGGCTAATTGGAACACAGACTGATGTAATAATATATGGTAAATAATACAACAGGCATGTACCTTTAAGAACCTCAATGTTCGTCTCTACACGACGTAGAAACGAAGGAACAACATGTGAAGATTGTTAAACTAACAAGGTACCAATAACAACGATCACAAAGCCTGGAAACATTTGGTACATACAGTGAACCGTCTCTAAAGCGGGAGGTCCACAGGATGTCCGGCGTAGAGAGGTTTCACTGTAAATCAGGCATTTGATCAGTCTGAGCCATAGTTGTGTGCTACGCGATCACGAACATACATTATCACATGTTTTAAATGACCAAGACACTCATGAAAAATAACATCACATGTGTTTTCGTGGTGCCCGGTTTAGAGAGGTTCCATTGTACAATCAAGTATGCGAGCTCTTATAAATGTCCTCATTCGCAATGACTTCATCATATGACGGTGGTGCGGGCATTGATCCACCGTCCCTGACAGGCGCACATTCCTCGTACGCTGGTGGGGCGCTAGGCGTGGTCAGATCATGCGTTCCTCTCGACGTGTCGTCATCCAGTGACGTCAGTGAACGCCCACCTTCGTCAGACGATACGGACACGTGGTCGGACATCTCCAATTGAAACTGAGACAAGTCCCTGGCAGTTGGTCGGTCTGTTGGATCCAGTGACGACATGCTGATGGTCAGAGATGGTCGCCCTGGAGAGTCCTGAAATATTGGTATGCCATTGTGACATGACGTCGTCATACTAATGCGAGATAAACAATAAGTTATTGCGATTCTACACAGTCAATATGGGAGGCGGATTTGGAGGAAATTCCGTGGTTGCAACACCCCCCCCCCGCCCACCGTTCAGCCACGGAGTTTACATAGATCACAGTTTACCACCAGTTGGAGTCTGAATTTAAATGCCGTAAAACACAGGAAAGTGCATTTCGAAGAGCTCAAAAATAGGACAACCCCCAACCCCCTAGTTGCGAACGGTAACTCTTGCAATTACTCCCCCCACCCCAATTCCCCAAATACTGGATCCGCCCCTGGAACTACGCATCTATGGTGTACGAACGGGGTTAACACTAAGATTACAGGTACACTTGACCTGTATATTTTACAGGTGGACCTGTAAATGTATGGGCCCACCTGCATATTTTACACTTTTATAGGTGCACCTGTAATTTTAGTGTTGACCCCATTCGTACACCATAGTCACCTCCCATTAGAACTACGCGGGTATTCACTGCACATTGCTTTCTGAATCATTTGTATAAAATGATAATTTTTGACAACAGTGGAACCTCTATAAACCGGACACCCTGGGATGTCCCCAGTGTGTCCGGTTTAGCGAGGTTCCGTTGTAATTAAGCAATCCATGAACAAATTGTGTCATTCTCAATTAGTATGAACAACCACAGCAATGAAATACATTAATTATCATTTATATACAATGGTGTTCCCGGTGTGTCCGTATTAGAGAGGTTAGTCTGTAAAGTCTTACCCCGTGTGGCCTTCCATATTGACATGGTTTTCCCAAGCAGTCGAATATGGAACTCGCTGCATGTAGCTCCTTGCATATCGCATACAATTGTTTTAGTATAGCATATGCACCAACTACACAAACGAGTATATCAAGCCATTCCAAATTCTGCTCAAACCAGGCTTTAAAGTCGTCAACGATTTTCTTCTCTGGACAACTTGAGTCGTCTCCGCATGGATTAATTTCGTCACTGCATTTTAGGCTTTCATCCAAACAGCGATCATTTGAACACTGAAAGTCGGAGTCACCACATTCGCCTGCAAGCAAGAAAGAGGAAGAAACTTTGGCTTGTGATTTTAAATACTTTCTGAGCATGTACTTGAAACCCAAGAAGTGTGATTGGTCGAGGCTGGGAGGTGCTTCAAACTCAAGTTGTTTGATTGGTCGAGGCTGGGGGTGCTTCGATCAAATGATCAAGTGAAATACTACCGTACATGCTATATACAATGTAGTATTTTGTTCTGGTAGTCGTGTTCAACGAATCATAGATCGCTTGTAGTTTCGTCTGAATGGATAAGACTTTGAGTCTTGTGACAACACTATATCCCCAACCATGATCTGCAATAGTGTGAATTTCGCCGTATATCAATCAAAAGATCGCTTTAAAACAAGTTATAAAATATAACACAATCAAAAGGCATTGAAACATTTAACATTATCAGAACACGATGGTATAACCCTTCGCGTCAATCGTATACACGAACAGTTTGGGTTACATGAACCTACTTCACAATAGCGCATGAATAATGACCGCCTTAGTTACATATGTGAGGATTGTCCTTGTGTGGATTTGATATATCATACATCATTTTTCCATTGTCCTGTGCGTGCTGTTATTATCCTCTCGCCGATATACAAGAGTAGATATAGCGTTAGTCCAACTACATACGTGTACGTACGTGCGTGCGTTAGTAACACATTTCATTTTTCAATAACTTGTGAACCGCTTCACCAATTTTGATAATAGTTGGCCACAATGTGTGTCTATGGATGATGCTTTGTTTTGCACACGACCCACGTCCGATCGCCCAATGGCAAGGTCACTGAGTACTTATGTTCACCTGGTTTGTAAAGCAAACATGTTAAATTGTTTTGTTGTTTTTTATTATCAAGGCCGCCAGCGAGGGGATTAGTTTAGATATAACGATGCCCTAGTTTATCACGTGTGAGGGAATTACTTGATATTGTTTCAGTTTGTGATTTCAACTCGGGTCCTGACACAAACGTTTCTGAACATATATTCACCACAGCTCACAATGAAGCAGATTGATTGGCGGAGCCTGAACTGTCTCACAGCTCAGGCTCCGCCAATCAATCTGTTTTTATTTCAAGTATAATATTCAAGCATTTTGAAAGAAAACAATTGACAACTATTGGAAAGATTAACACACGCGGTGGAGTATGTTTGCATTAAATTATAGTGGGAAACACAGACTCGGACCTAGGACCCAATAAATGGCTCCTTTGAAAATCGTTACCCCACCCACCAATTTCCATACACTATACAGTATGTACCCTTTTCCGTATAGTGTGTGGAAATAGGTGTGCGCCATTTATTGGGTCCTAGGTCCGAGTGTCCGAGTCTGTGTTTCCCAGAAGTTTGGCAAATAGCACACTCCTGTAAGCCTGATTACTATGTATACATGGCGGGTGTATCATTTGTGGAACGCCGAACTGTGCTGATCTTGATCAGACTGTGCGGATGCACATAAGCTCGGATAACACATAAGCTCCATTTCTCCAGCCACATCCACATGTGACAAATTGGTACTAGTATTTTTTTTTATCTTTTTTTTTCAAGGGGAAATGCAGAACTACTGCGGACAGATCATCGGCCAAGATGAGTACGCGGGAGAAATAACGTTCAAAACCCATCTGCCTGGCAATTACGGATATATATGCCAAATAATTATTACTCCAAACAAATTGCAGGCTCTGGTGATTTAGTTCTATTCTACTTCACCGATTTCCATCTAAGTATATTATGTCACGACACACACGTGACCATCCAAGAAGTAAGCTCTCTACCGTTTAGTCCGTCGGAGGCGACGACGGTACTAGGAGTGCACAAAACGATTTGTGGAGAAAACAGTACGTTAAACGAGCTAGTTTTGGCAACACGATATAGCCATTTAGTTGTGATATTTAAACAGAGCGTCTATGGGCGGCTATGTGTAAAGTCTACCTTCAATTTGAAATTCGCCTCTTTCCACGAAGGTAAGTGGGTCGTATGGAACGCCAAATCTACATAAACTCAAATAAGTATTGCTAGGTCTAAATAATTAGAGCTAGCATTAAACATTTAGAGCTAGCTCCATATCATTTGAAGAGCTCTCTAAATCATTAAGAGCTAACATTACCTATTTAGAGCTAGCATTACTTATTTGAGTTTATGTAGAGTTGGCGTCCCTGCTAAACTCAATAAATCATTATTGCTAGCTCCAAATAATTAAAGCTAGCATTAAATATTTAGAGCTAGCATTAAATATTTAGAGCTCGCATGCTTATGTAGATTTGGCGTTCGAATGCCAAATGTCCATAAACTCAAATAAGTATAGCTAGCTCTACATAATTAGAGCTAGCATTAACTATGTATAGCTAGCTTCAAATGATTTAGAGAGCTCTTCAATTTATTTGGAGCTACCTCTAAATATTTAATGCTAGCTCTAATTATTTAGACCTAGCAAACTTTATTTGAGTTTATGGACATTTGGCGTTCCATAGGGCCGGGGATTTTCAATTGTCAATTCACTCTCACAGGTCATCAACTCTCACAGGTGCAAGACTCGGACCTGTGACATACAAATAAATGCCCATTAAACAAAATCCATTACTCCACCCAATTAGTCTCATACAGTACTATGCTCTTTATATATAGAGCATAGTACTGTGTGTGACCAAGTGGGTGGGGGTAATGGAGCCCATTAAACAAAAAATCTATCATTAAAGAAAATGCATTACCCCACCCACTTGGTCTCATACTGGTATGAGACCAAGTGGGTGGGGTATTGGATTTTTTAATGGCATTTTGTGTGTCACAGATCCGAGTCTTCTACCAGTGTCTACTCTTTGTTCCCCTTAGAACGCGGGAAACAATACGTATCGTCTGCTGCTGTTTTATAATTGGTCTTGTTTTCTCAATAACACATGCTTTGACAGCACTTCAGAATCATTGCCATTGTTTGTGGTTATAGACAAACTTTTCACTTTTAAAACATCGATGGCACAGCTAACTGAGTGTGTATGTATTTCTCTGGTCGTGTGTTCGAAGGTTGCCTTTATTGGACTATGTGTCGTATAATGTTAACGTGCTTAACCCATACAATGCTGAATTATGTTATGGTCATCTGCCGATTATTTTATATTTTCCATAGTTCTGAACAAAAACATGGTTTGTCAGCACTTTAGAATCATTTCCAATGGAAATGATTCTAATGTGCTGTCAAACACTATTTTAATGGAGAAATAAGACAAAATATGAAACAACAGCAGACGACAATTTTAGTTTTCCGCCGTTTAAGGGTTAATAATACAACGAATACAAAACTATGTTTCCTTGGTCACATTAAGTTACCGAATGACGTCAGTATATTGACACAACGTAAAAAAAAACGTTACAGAATAAATACAATTATCTATATATTTTCAAACTGAGGAGCAAAAATGGTATAATAATTTTGAAAATTCACTTATTTGAACTGCTCAAATAAGTGAAATTTCAATATTGTTTACTCATTTATTCCCCGAGGTTATATTGGATAATACATGTGATACATTCAATATCCCATTTTCAAAAATAAAATCTGCATTGGATTTGAAATCAAGGGGTGTAATACTCTTTAGACACAAAGTTTATCTTGAGCTCTGTCACTGCTTATGTACGTAGGGAATCCAAACTGAAGAAGGCAATTGAATGAGCAACGGTGCCAAACTTCTGGGAAACACAGATGGAAGACTCGGACCTACATGTAGGACCCAATAATGGGCCCCCACCCATTTCCACACACTATACGGAAAAGGGTACATACTGTACAGTGTATGGAAATGGGTAGGTGGGTAACGTTTTTCAAATGAGCCGTTTATTGGGTCCTACTGTCTGTTCCACGTTTTGCTGCCGACGAACTTTTGGCTATTAAACACATTGAATATAAAAAATATTTAACAGTAAGTACATTTTCATCAATAACAAAAAAGTCACCCTCCCCAATACATTTTGTTTGATGAAATTCCATCAAATATTGATTTTATTGCGAAAAAAAGATTTTCCTATGGGAATTTAACATGGGGGCTAAAATAAATTAATTTTTTATTTCTGGACCGATTTTCAAAATCTAACTTTTGTCTTCTTAGTTACATCAATTGCAAGATATCTCGCCAGGTTTCCGAGTCAATTTCCCAAAATTTTCGTTTTTTGATCCTTAAGGATCAAAAAAACGAAAAGTTTTGGAAATTGACTCCTCATGTTAAATTCCCATAGGAAAATCGTGACTTTTTTGTTATTGATAAAAAATTACCTACAATTAAATATTTTTTAGATTTAATGTGTTTAATAGCCAAAAGTTCGCCGGCAGCAAAACGTGGAACAGACAGTATGTCCGAGTCTTCCACCTCTTCTCGGAACTATTTAAACAAACCTCTGCAAACATACTCCACCGCCTGCGCTAATCTTTACAATAGTTGTCAATTGTTTTCTTTCTAAGTGCTTGAATATTGTACTTGAAATAAAGGCAGAGTGATTAGCTCAGGCTCCGCCAATGAATCTGCTTGATTGTGAGCTGTGGTCAATATATGTTCAGAAACCTTTACACCTGGACGAGTTTAACGCAGGCGGTTGTGTGAGGACCCGAGTTGAAATCACAAACTGAAACAATATCAAGTGATTACCTCGCACGTGATAAACACGGGCATCGTTATATCTAAACTAATCCCCTCACTGGCGGCCTTGATAATACAAATCCCAAAAACACTTGAACATGTTTGCCTTACAAACAAGGTGAACATATTAAGTACTCGGTGACATTGCCCTTGAGCGATCGGACGTGGGTCGTATGTAAAACAAAGCACCATCCCTCATGACACACATTGTGGCCAAATATTATCAAAATCGGTGAAGCGGTTCACAAGTTATTGAAAAATGAAATGTGTTACTAACGCACACACGTACGTAGTTGGACTAACGCTATATCTCATCTTGCATATCGGCGAGAGGATAATAATAGCACGACAATGGTGGAAATGGTGTATGATATATCAGATCCGCACAAGGACACTCCTCACATATGTAACTAAGGCGGTCATTATTCATGCGTTATTGTGTAGTAGGTTCATGTAACCCAACCTGTTTGTGTATACGATTGACGCGAAGAGTCGTATATACCATCGTGTTATGATAATGTTAAACTTTTCAATGCCCTTTCATTGCGTTATATTTTATGACATTCATGTTACACTTATCTATTGACTTGTTTTAAAACGATCTTTTGATTGATATACGGCGAAATTCACACTATTGCCGATCATGGTTGGGGACATAGTGTTTTCACAAGACTCAAAGTCTAATAATTCCAGCACAAAAATATTTACACAATTCCCTAACATTTGATTGGCCCGTAGCAAGTCTATGTCCAAAATTTATATCCCAGTAAACTCCCACGCCGAACTACTTTCCGTAATCGTGAGGCGCAGTTAAAATAATTCATAAGAAAACGGAAGATAAACACATTTTCTTGATGAATTTATTTCAAATGCTGGAATTATAAGGAATGAATGGCCTTTTTGTGGAATTTATCGGGGATATAAACTTGGAAAAGTCGCGGAATACTGGACGAGGCCTTCCGGCCTTCATCCAGTATTCCCGCGACTTTTCCAAGTTTATACCCCGATAAATTCCACAAAAAGGCCATTCATTCATATAATATATTCACACGAAACTACACACGATCTATGAATCGTTGAACACGACTACCAGAACAAAATAGTACAGTGTATATCGCATGTATGGTGGCATTTCACTTGACCATTTGTTCGAAGCACACCCCAACCTCGACCAATCAAACTTCTTGGGTTTCAAGTACATGCTCAGAAAGTATTTAAAATCACAAGCCAAAGTTTCTTCCTCTTTCTTGCTTACAGGCGAATGTGGTGACTCCGACTTTCAGTGTTCAAATGATCGCTGTTTGGATGAAAGTCTAAAATGCAGTGACGAAATTAATCCATGCGGAGACGACTCAAGTTGTCCCGAGAAGAAAATCGTTGACGACTTTAAAGCCTGGTTTGAGGAGAATTTGAAATGGCTTGTTATACTCGTTTGTGAAATTGCTGCATATGCTATACTAAAACAATTGCATGCGACATGCAAGGAGCGCAGTTGGTCAGCGAGTTCCATATTCCACTGCTTGGGAAAACCATGTCAAGATGGAAGACCACACAGGGTAAGATTTTACAGACTAACCTCTCTAATACGGACACACTGGGGACACCATTGTATTTAATTGAGAAAGGTTTCACTGACATTTATTTCATTCTTGTGGTTGTTCATACTAATTGATAATGACACAATTTGTTCATGGATTGCTTAATTACAGCGGAACCTCGCTAAACCGGGCACCCTGGGGACATCGAGGTTTCACTGTAGTAAAAAATGATCATTTGATACAAATGATTCAGAAAGCAATGCAGTGAATACTCGCGTACTTCTAATGGGAGAAGACTATGGTGTACGAATGGGGTCAAAACTAAAATTACAGGTGCACCTATAAAATTTACAGGTCAAGTGTACCTGCAATTTTAGTTTTAACCCTGTTCGTACACAATATATGCATAGTTCCAGGGGCGGATCCAGGATTTGGGGAACGGGGGGTGGGGAGTATTTGCAAGATTTACCGTTCGCAACTAGGGGCTTGTCCTATTTTTGAGCTCTTCGAAATGCACTTTCCTTTGTTTTACGGCATTTAAATTCAGACTCCAACTGATGGTAAACTGTGATCTATGTAAACTCCGTGGCTGAACGGTGGTGGAGTGGGGGGGGGGGGTCGGTTGCAACCACGGAAGTTCCTCCAGATCCGCCCCTGATATTGACTGTGTGGAATCGCAATAACTTATTGTTTATCTCGCATTAGTATGACGACGTCAGGGTGGATCCAGTATTTTGGGGAACGGGGGGGGGGGGGGGGGAGGAGTGTCTAGTTGCGAAGGTAACTCTTGCAATCTACTCCCGTACCGCCCGTAGCTAGCTACGGACGGTACGGGAGTAATTGCAAGTTACCGTTCGCAACCAGGCGGTTCTCCTATTTTCGAGCTCTTCGAAATGCACTTTCCTGTGTTTACGGCATTTAAATTCCAACTGGTGGTAAACTGTGATTCTATATATGATGACGTCATATCACAATGGAATACCAATATTTCAGAACTCTCCAAGGCGACCATCTCTGACCATCAGCATGTCGTCACTGGATCCAACAGACCGACCAACTGCCAGGGACTTGTCTCAGTTTGAATTGGAGATGTCCCATCATGTATCCGTATCGTCTGACGAAGGTGGGCGTTCACTGACGTCATTGGATGACGACACGTCGAGAGGAACGCATGATCCGATCACGCCTACCGCCCCACCAGCGCACGAGGACTGTGCGCCGGTCACGGACGGTGAATCAATGCCCGCACCGCCGTCATATGATGAAGTCATTGCGAATGAGGACATTTATAAGAGCTCGCATACTTGATTGTACAGTGGGACCTCTCTAAACCGGTCACCAAGAAAACACATGTGATGTTATTTTTCATGAGCTTCTTGGTCATTTATCTCAGGTGATAATGTATGTTCGTGATCGCGTAGCACACAACTATGGCTCAGACTGATCAAATGCCTGTATCCGATTTCACCAACATTGCAAAGTATACTTTTCTAGCAAAGTATACTTTGAGGGAGTAATTATTTATTTTTCCTGAAATACATTATTTCATATAGAACTAACGACTGCATATATTTTATGATTAAAATTATGCAGAATTATTATACTGAATTTATTACATTATCACAGCCAAAATGGCTGTGATAATGTAATAAATTCAGTATAATAAAAATTAATAAATTTATCCTTAAATTGAAAATTTCTCCCTCAAAGTATACTTTGCTAGATAAGTATACTTTGTAATGTTGGTGAAATAGGCTACTGATTGACAGTGACACCTCTCTACGCCGGACACCCTGAGGACCTCCCGCTGTAGAGAGGGTTCACTGTATGTACCAACTGTTTCCAGGCTTTGTGGTCGTTGTTATTGGTACCTTGTTAAATCAAAAACATTCACATGTTGTTCCTTCGTTTCTACGTCGTGTAGGGACGAAAATTAAGGTTCTTAAAGGTACATGCCCACTCAGTAGGCACAAACTGTTCTTTATATCAGAGACATCATCCGAGACATTTTCTGGCAAAATCAACATTCATTCACCATTACCTCGCGTATTGATTGGCATTATTGTACACTTTATATCGGACGTAAATTTCAACACCCAGGGGCGATAACCGTGTTTCCTTAACATGTTAACGTACATTACTATATATTCTCTGTGTTTATTTATGTATGTACTTTATAATCTGTCGAAAATATTGTTTGTTTCAGGTGACGCATTTAATTAGTATAACTAATTAAAACAATGTATGCGTCATTTGCATATGAAAATAGCATGATACCTCTGCGAGTCACTATCAGTGTAAAATAAATAGCGACACAATTATACTTATCTAATTCCTGTAAAGAATATTCTGTGTCCACTGATTGGGCATGTACCTTTAATGTTCGTATCTACACTATGTATAACGAATAAACAAAATTTGTCTAATGAACCACTACATACGAACGTGGGTGTAGTTTACCCATCACATTATTGCTGATAAAAGTAGTTTTGCGCTCACTTGTATACGTATGCATAACATTCAAGTAGAATGCATGTGCACTGTATGAACACTTATACATTTGTAGTGTGTATATTTTGTTGTATTTTCCCCTGTAAATAAACACTCCGATATATGCTCAGACATATCTGTATATGAACATAAACTGTGATTTACGGAAAAACGTGCATCTTATATATATAGCAGTAATGTCTGTATGTACTTTGTTATGTTTACATGAAACTTTTAGCTATTAAAACGTATACATGTATTTTAAATTGACTAGATGTTTCTCAATCCAATTTCCAGTGCACAAAATACGATTGATTGACCAAATGATTTACAATATAAAATATACCACGTTTTTGGCTATATTGTATACATTTCCCCCGTTTTAGCGAGGTTTCATTGGAAATGAAATATTGCATTACCTTTTAGCCATTTCACACATGAATATCTGATACTGATAGTTATATGTCATTTCTGGAATAGTCCATTGATCACATTGGAGGGTTTATAAAATATCTGAAACTTAGAAATGTTTCCGTGGAACACGGATGCCCACACTGGCAGCATACGTTAACGGAAGTGATATACCTACATGGCTATCCGCATATCTGCACATGTACACTATCTAATATACAGGTGCAGACATTCGTATAGCCCTGTAGGTCGACATATTATGCCTCTGATTGCATGTAAACTTTACTTTTTCACCCGGTAAACGGCTATGTAACGCTGAATAATGTATGTTTACACATATTCAACGTGACTTGTTAATGTAAGATACAAGGGGCCGTTTCACTAAACTTCGTACGACTAAATGTCTGGAAATTTCAATTCATGGATTGACATTTATTGAGCATATGCTACATATGTAGCATATGCTCAATACATGTGAATCCAGTAATTGTTTACAATAACACATTGTTAATGTGCAATTTACAGACAATAACACATTGTTAATGTGCAATTTACAGACTATCATAATTTGGACTTACGAACATTTTAGTCGTATGAAGTTTAGTAAAACGGCCCCCTGATTTATATCATTTTAACGGGTTTAAAAAGGATGTATTTCATTACTTTGCTGACCTTACACTTATACTAGAAACGACACTGACATTTCAGTCACCTCTGGTGACCATCAGAGAGTTGTCACCCTTGAGCAATTTGAGAAATCTAAAATGGCCAACATGTAGTAATATTACGGAAGCATAAATATAGTTCACATATGTTTTATAACTGTATAGATTCCATAGTCTTTTCACGGATAAGGACAATATATGTGCGTATACAATAAATTCAAGTGTTTTCAATTTCCAATATGGCCGCCATGTATATACAAATTTAAGCAAAATTGTATATTATAAATTGAGTTTCCGGGCATTAACTGACATACACTCACTTATTTTAACAGCTGCAGCTGAAAACACAATTTAAGCATGCTGTATGTTTATAATTTAAAGGGAATTACCAGAGCTCCAGATAAGATGTGTATTGGCGCATTATACGTCCTTATTTTTCGCAGAATACGCATTGATTATCAACAGTGGGAGTACAAAACACTCACAGCAAACCGAAAATACGCATTGATTTTCAAATGGAGTAGTGATAATACTGTAATAAGCTGAACATTTACTTAGTTGAGCTGCAAAAAGCGTTTGCTGTTGCAGCTCAAATAAGTGATTTGCTTATCCTTTATTTCCTATTTAATAAGGAATTATTTTCAGTTTAAGACCCAGAATCAAGCCATTGCTGCACATATGTGACTGTGACTGGGAAAATGGGGCTTATGGGATTTGTGACGAGTGAGATCGAATTGCATTCTCCTGTAGCATGACAGTACTCGATATTGCTTGTTAGAAGCATGGTGGGTGTTTCATTGATGGAATGGCGATCACTTCAGATCAGTGCAGATCTGACAGGCTGATCTGGATCTTTGCTAGTCGCAACTCACATAAACCCCATTTCTTCAGTCACAACCACATATGGGAATAACAATGCGTGTATCTATATATGAACACATTCCAGCGTGCTTTACATTTCAGGGGGCCGTTTCACTAAACTTTGTACGACTAAAATGTCCGTAAGTGCAACATTATGATAGTCTGTATATTTCACATTAACAATGTTTTCTCGTAAACAATTATTGAATTTACGTTTATTGAGCATAGGCTGCATATGCAGCCTATGCTCAATAAATGTAAATCCATCAATTGAAATTTCCAGACGATCCTAAATATGCACTTACGAACATTTTAGTCGTACGAAGTTTAGTGAAACGGGCCCCCGATATCCACCCATATCCATGTTCAGTAAATACTTAATGAGTTTAATACGTGGTAGGGGTGGGCAGTGGTCTAGGGGATATGGCATTGGACTTCACGCTGGAGGTTGTCAGTTCAATCATCACCATAGGCGTGAACAAATAAATACTAACCTAGTATCTCCATCCCGCTGGTCTGTCGGATGACACTTTAAACTGTGGTCCCCTCTCGATATGAACTTAGCTGTTGCTGAGGCGTTAAACTCATTTTCTTTCACTTTAATAAGTGGTGCTACATCAGACAGAAACAAATCGTCGTTTACGTCTAGCTGCTAAATGCTATCACAGATTGTAAATAAATCGCCTGTCATATGGCAAACACACATTGAAGGGCTAAATGAGTTTTTATTTTACATATCACATTAGACCGCTACTCAGAACAATTGTCGTCCGCTGTTGCTTTTATATCTTGCCTTATTTCGCAATAAAAACATGGTTCAACAGGACCAAAGCATGTTGTAAATTATTCTAAAGTGCTGTCAAATCATGTTTTTGATGACAAAAATGGAAAATAGAAAATAAACAGCAGACGACAAAAAAATAAGATAGCGGTCTAAGGGTTAACTGCAGTCACTGATATCTGAAGTGTTCATATTCATTGTGGTATGGAGAAGAATGTAAAACAAAGACCAGTATTCCACTAATACTGGGCTAGCTTGAATAAACTTTAGAACTAGACCAGCCAGAATTTGACTGTTTCCGCTTTGGACATTTTCTGGCAGGCGGGTACTATAGAATTGTCATACTTGACTCCACTATTACCCGTTGCGCTGTAAAGCGGACGACACGGTCGAATATATTTATCACGTGGTATAAAATTGATCAATGCAATGCCTAGCATTTGCAAGGAGGTATGTTAAGACAACATGTTTATTGTGTAGACTCGCAATAAAGTCAATACTATAGTGTCATACCGCAAATTACTTATATTGTTTCATAACCTAGTTATAATACACGCCATGAAAATATGGCGCCAAACGCTGCGACGTCATGACGTTATAAATAACGCCTGGCGTTAGTCCGACATAAAGAAGTAAACATCCGTTAATAGCTTGGACAATTCTATATCGATTTTCACAATATGACTTGTTTTCTTTGACCATTTCCAGTCACTGTGGCTAGGTTTCATAGGTGCACACATTTTTTTCTCCATTTTTACGTTGTCTCGAACGGCTGCCATTTTGATTGAGTCACGGGCTGGACAGACAACACTCGTTCATGCTGCCTGTCAAGCTGACTAATTACAACCAGAGAAATTGATCTGCGGTATCACAAGGTCAAATAGTATGTACATAAACAATAAGTGTGGAAACACAACGCTGTTTACACTCTTGTTCCGTCCGCATAATGAAGCACAGCCATGTATTACTTTTCTTCAACCTGTTTTCTTTAGCCAACAGGCGCACTGCCAGGCGCACTGCCAGTCCAAACATGGACACGCTGTATATGTTCGTTTTATGTTATGTGGCTGTGACTGGAGACACGGGGCTTATGGGAATTGATACCAGTGTAGCTCCTGGTCAAGCAGCATAGTCGTGTAGTCTGATGACAATATATATTCCTTGTTAGAAGCAATGCACAGGCTGATCTGGATCTACACTGGTCGCTAACCCGTAAGCCCCATTTCTCCAGTCACAACTACTTATAAGTTTTGGTAGCCACCCGCGTCCGCCAGATTCATCAGGATGGCGTCATGGCAGAACTTGTACTGTTCCTGCAAAATGGAAATATTGGTTGACTTCTGCAGAATTCTAAATAAACGTTGACAAAATACAATGGTACATATACTAAGTTAAGTCAATGGTAACTGAAAGTAACTACTGTCTTCTCCATGTTTTGCTGCAGAAAACCTTTCGCTATTGAACACATTTTATCTAAAACGTATTTAAATGTAAGTACTTTTTCTGCCACACTCATTTTTATTTGATCAAATTCTATTCCTATGGGCATTTAACATGCGACTAAAACGAGCTGGAGAGTGACAAGCAGAGTTAACAAACTTAATATTTTGGAAATTGACCCATAAGCTGGCTAGATATATTCAGCCTTGGAAATGATGCAACTACGAAAGTAAAAGTTAGATTTTGAAAATCTGTTCAGAAATTCCAAAACTATTTCAACACAATCTATTTTAGCCCCTGTCAATACGACATAATCACTGCTTATCACTATGTGTGGTTGTCATACTAGTCGATTCTCCGATTTTGAGGATGCGGATGGGGGTATGTTTTTGCATTTTAACGCTATTTGTGAGTGTTGAAAGGATAAATAAAATAGTAGGTTAGTGCCGTGAATGGGAAACACATATCTGGCGCGGCACGGAAACGGGATGGGCTCGGTAGAGCCTCACCCATCCCGTTTTCTAAGCCTTGTAAGATATTATTTCACATTCACGGCACTAACCTACTATTCTCTATTTCTCAATTCCATTGGACAGGTACTGTGTCTATGTATCACTTATACATTGCATGGTACAACAGTAACAGACACATTGGAAAAGTAAATCATCGATGTAGACTACAGGCTGTACGTACATAATTTGGGATCAGCTGGGCGTTTCTTGTTTTCATATTCTTCACTGTTCCCAATATATTGACGCTTCTGTCCTGTTTCATACCTGTAGTTCACAAATCAATACACACCAAAGTCCCGACCTTTCTGCACCGGTTCTGGTGAAATATGTAGAAACATACGCATTTCAACATGTAAACAGTATACCAAAACGAGACCGAAGAGCCCATGTAAACCATGATGCAAAATGCTTATCCACATTGAAGCAGGTATCAAAACATATAAAACTAGAGCAGGAGCTCACGACCCCCTTCACCCCGCCCCGCCGCTTGGTCCGACCACCAAATATGTTCTAAGTAATTCGGTCTTGGTATCGGGCATACAGGCCATATATGTGGAGCAGTTTGCAGACAATTGTGCATGATGTTGTTAGTAAGACATCAACCAAATATGAAAGCATTCCATCTAGGGAAACATAAACTACAAGGAAGAAAGTTTAAGTTTATGTGTTGTAAGTGAACGACATTGACCATGGGGCGAAGTCAGGGTGGGGCATTTTGCGCAGAATGATGCGGGATAGTGTTAGTAAGACATCAGTTAAATACGGAAGAATTCCATGAAGGGAAACGGACATGTTACGGACATAAAATAACAAAAACATCCGTGGATGACCTTAACATTGGGTGAAGGTATGGTGGAGAATTTTACACAGAATGATGCAGGAGGATGTTAGTAAGATATCAGACAATTGACATGATTGAAATATGAAAGTATTCAATGCAAGGAAACAGAAATTATAACAAAATGTAAGATCCCCATATACGGCCCTACCTACAGTGGACAAGTTCGAGCTGGCCCTAGGAGACGTGACCCATCATCCATGTAAGATCGCCATATACGGCCCTACCTACAGTGGACAAGTACGGGCTGGCCCCCGGAGACGTGGCCCATCATCCATGTAAGATCGCCATATACGGCCCTACCTACAGTGGACAAGTACGGGCTGGCCCCCGGAGACGTGGCCCATCATCACCCATGTAAGATCGCCATGCAGCGGACAAGTACGGGCTGGCCATGGGAGACATGACTCGTCACTCATGTAAGATCTCCCATATACGACCCTACCTGCAGTGGGCAAGTACAGGCTGGCCCTCGGATACGTGCGGCTGCCAACGTTCGACGGCATCCAGCATGTCGAGCACTGACTGGGGGTCCACGGGCACGACGTCGCGGTCCCGCCACCCCAGCAACACGAACTGCTTCACCGTTTTCAGAGCGTCATTACGCTGCAATGTAAACCCATGTTAAAAATGGCTTAACCCATAAAAGGCGGGAACCGAAAGTTTCGTCTGCTAAAGTTTCATATTTTGTATTCTTTCTCAATACAAATATGGGTTGACAGCACTTTAGAATCAACAGCAGCCAACTACGTACACTTCAGCACTGTAGGGTTATTAAGGAACCTGAATACTCACGAGTAACTACTCTTATAACTAATGACGGGCATCATCATAGTTGATATTTGCTGTGTGTGTCAGATTGATGTCATGTCACTTAGTTGTACAGTATAGTGCAACGAGCAAGGGGACACTGAGCAATGTGGCGTCCGTTATATAAATACCGCCAAATGCTAACGTCAATGATGCTCTGGAAGCTGTTCCAAGTGAAGGTACTCTTAAACTGCTAAGTTTGGTAATCTATTTATAACACTGTACTGGTCTGTGACACTGAACGGGCATCTCTTTTGTAGTCTGACTGTGGTGTTTATCGTCTCAATGAACAGTGACTGTCATAAAATAGTGAACAATTAGTGTTCGCGACTGTAATAATACTGGGACACGGCTTGACACAAATGATAGGTGCAATAAAACCGCAATGTACAATTTGTCGGAGGTCGTAATCGTCGAATACCATGGATGTCATTCATTACAGTATCAACACTACTGTAACGTTGAATGGCCAATACATTATAAACATCAGTTCATTGAGTGATATTGGCTAATGTATATTAGGATTTACTTTCAAACACTGCAAACCTACCTGCTCTAGTTTGCTGAATGTGAAGCACACTTCTTGGAAACAGCTGAAATGTCGTTCGCTAAGAATGTTTACGACATAGGGTCCTATGTTCGTCGTATCCTTTGCCCCCAAGTAGTAGCTTAACTGCAATATACGTACTGGAAATTAAACTATTAGAATGTAATAGTTACAGCAGGGACCTTCCGCCTGTTTGAGATAATCCGCGACCTTTAGCGAGCGGAATATCGAGCGTACAATTCGGACAATATTTACACCCCCCCCCCCCACCGCCAATATCCGTACCACCATCCATTTTACCTAATAAGCAGGTAATGAAGCTCGGGAATACAGTTTTCAAATGAAAGTCGCTCTGCATATACATAAGCATGCTTCAAGTATTGGTATTACAAATAAAAATTGACCCTACCTAGAATACAAGTAGTGTATTCTGACCGTTGCACAGGATGGTTGTACGTTATTATGTCGCGGAAAATGTTGCTTTCACATACATGCGCTGACATAAAACATGTAAAAAAAGACTTATAAGAGAAATCAACATTTTAAATCTCGGAATATGTGTTTATCATTGGTCTGGATAAGAGCCAGTTTCTTGAACTGTTTACATATCCTGTTCTACAACATGTGGCATTGTCTCCACTTACCTACAACATATAGTTACATACTATATGTACATGTATTTGTTTGGCGACACAGAATAGCTGACTGTTTTACATAATTCAACTTAGCAAATTGTATAAACCCAGTATAATTATGTGTCAATAGTTTTCCATATGTACAAGGGCCCCGCTGATACATTGATTCAGTATATCCCCAGATCAGCCTGTACATCCACTGATCAGGGGCTACGCTGCTCACTTTTCAGTCATTGAACCATGTGTAATAGTTATTGTTCACATATTGAAATTTTAGTAAATTAACTTTGTAGCGAGCGTTAGCGAGCGAGAAATTAATTTATTTAAAATTCAATATGTGAACTATAACTAACTTATTGGTTGCCCCCACCCCTTCTTCGCGTGCACATGTCTGCTTCAATGCAGGTCCCGCCCATACGCGCTTGCGATAATACTACGTTGTTGGCCGTCTGACATCGCAGCGCACAAGCACACGTCACAATCGGATGTGTGCCACGTGAATTTCCGACAATAAGCTGTGACGTCTAGGTCTAAATATAACTTTCCTTCGTACTGGAACATTTAATGAATACATTTAGTAGATATTGGACGATATGTGATTAATGGAGACGACATGCTATGCTTTCATTGGTTGAGAAACTAGGGTAAACAATAAGTAGGATGAGCTTGCTGTTAACAGACGTAAACCCCTATTCAACGAATACATTTGATTGCGACTGGAGATACGGGGCTTATGGGACTTGTGACAGTGTTGCTCCTAATAAAATAGCGCACTACTGTAGCCTGATGATCTATATTGCTTGTTATAAGCATGGCGTGTGTCTCATTGATGGAATGGCGAACAATGCAGTTCCTGTTCAGAGTGTGTGTGAGCTTCACAATAGTCTAACCGTTGAATATAGCTTGATTTTCTGGATGGTGCAATTTTAATTCCTATATCGCATAAAACGTTCAATATATAGAAAATTCCACGATCACCCCTGGTATAGTTTATGTTATTCCTGTTCGACTTATTTACGTATACACATAAATGTAGAAGTATATCATGTACACCGTGGTCAGTCCTAAATTTATACAAATTATTTTGATGTACCACGTTTTTTCCATACGCGGACTGGGCTGCAGACTCAACATACTCCCAGGCTACTGAAATTACTTTGTTATCATTAGTTTAATAACAACACCGAGAGCACACGTTTATATGTTGGTATGAAATGGTAAAATAATCAATGTCCTACATACAATTCGTTAGTTTCTATAAAGGAACAAGCATATGATAATACGTTTTATCGTGTGTCATTGCAAGCTGTTAGTTACGACCTCAGCCATGTCAAAAGCGAACATCGAAGCGTCGTTTCCGACGACATTTACTCGATAACATACTCACTTATGCCATAGGTTACCATTTCGCACGACACGGCTCATATACCAAACATAGCATAGATACATACCATTAATTTGATACATTTACCATACAAATAGGTATTATGAAATATGAATTATAGCCGTTTATAAAAGTTCCGTTTTTTACCGCATAATAAGTACACGAGTTCCGGCGAATCAACCTGTCCGCAAAATGGCGACCGGCAGCCATAGTGAATCTAAATATAGATAAATAAAAAGTCCGATACCTAAAAATAGTAACATAGATCGGACGCCGACATAACTGTATCTGACAATATAGTAACATTGTAGTTCTGTCAATGATTCGATACACGCGTCGCTGGCTGGAGAATATACCGTACAATGTTTGCGACCAGCTTAGCCCAAGATCAGCCAGCCATGCGCGTTCGCGCAGTTTGACCTGGGCATACGCTGTTCGCCATCCAGTAATTGAAACAGACTAGCATCAGCGCAGATGATTTAATTCCAACTGACTGAGTACAAGAGTACCACTATCTCCAATTGTTGTAAATGACGTACGGTACCTATTCTCATACGCGGTATACTAGCGAAAAGTAGTCGGTAAGAAAATAATCCCGGACCAGATATTTAGGCCATACACACTTTTGCTTGCAGTACCTTGTCAATTAGTGCACACATATACTTCACAAGCACGCTAATGTATCTTGTTCATCATTTTACTTGTTGTTGTTGTTTTTCTTAAAAATATTCTGAACAGGTTTATCATGTGACATAGTTTCCAATCCAGCCGCTTTTCCACCAGCATGGTCATAGAAGATTCTAATGCGCCTTAATGAAATTGTCGAAATCTGATTGGCTGATCGATCAATTACCTACAAGTAAATCCACGATTAACATGTAGGTAGTATGTCATGCGATCACATTTACATAATTAGATATATTCCTACGCGCCGTTTCACCATGAAAGTTCCGTGATGTCATGCAATAGAGATTGTTCGGACAACCAGAAACGCGAGTATTCGGCTATTCCCCAAATATGCTGGAGCTATTAAATCAAGAAGACGAGAGCCCTCCCAACTCTGTATCCTCTCAACAGCTGTTATCTGTCCAGCATCAAGGTCATGTGCAGGGGCGGATCTAGAGGGGGGGGGGGGGGGGGGGGGTGGGGGGGGGGGGGGGGGGGGTGGGGGGGGGGGGGGGGGGGGAGTGGTCGGGGTTGCAACACCCCCGTTCAGCCACGGAGTTTACATAGACCACAGTTTACCACTAGTTGGAGTCTCAATTTAAATGCCGTGAAACACAGGAAAGTGCATTTACGGATAGCATACTCGCTAAACTCTGTGGGGCTCGAAAATAGGACAGCCTGCCGTTCCTCAAATGCTAGATCCGCCCCTGATGTGGTGCCCTGAAGTGGACTTCCACAATCACCAGCAAAGGGTGGAAAATCACGTCCTTGTACCGCCTACAACCCAAGCCGTTTACCAACATCCATCGCAACATAATTTCCAAAATTCACTGTGAATATAGACAACCATAACTATGACAATCATTAAGTGATCCACTTATAAAACTGTAAAATGTCGAGCTCGACAAGGAAGCATCAGCGATGTCGGCCATTTTTTTCTAACTTTGCAATGTAGGTCATTGGACAATTATTCTAATAAGCAAGGTAGTGTTGAACCATATATAAAATAATCCTTGGTGGATGGTGGATGATAAAGAATATATAGATGAAATAAAAGTTTGTAAATGAACACAATTCTTCATTAGTTTACGTATTGGTTTTGCACTATTTGTTTTCGTGTACTATGTTTATGGCAGTTGTCACGGTTGCAGACAAGGTGTAAATCGGCCAATATTGTGAGGGTTGTAATGGGTATGCCCATATTGGTTGGTATTTGGTTCAGAAATCGGGAAAATGAGTCAGAAATGATGGTCGTACATTAGAATAGAGATAACCGTATTGAAATTTGTAATTTGGGGAGATACTCGGTGGATTTACGGTTGGAAACTTCGATTTACGGCAACGCCGCACGTAAATCGAAGTTTTCAACCGTAAATCCACCGAGTATCTCCCCAAATTACAAATTTCAATACAGTTATCTCCTAATTTAATTTATGTTTCTGAACAATAATTATATTTTGATTATTAGAGATGCGTGCAGCGTGAAAAATATGAATCATATAAAACTACAATTATGTTGGGGTAAATATTTACTTGGTGATTAATATATCGCGACCACAATCGAACAATATGGACCCGAGACGTTTGCGACCAGTGTATCCGATATTTGCCTGTGATGCACACAGTCTGATCAGGTCCTTCACTGTTCATCATCATTACCGAAGTCGGCCAGCTCATCCGGGGTTTACTAGAAACAAAATTGCTACCCCGCTCCTTACCTCTCGCGAGGGTATAGAGAATAGTACTGTCTGTTCCACGTTTTGCTGCCGACGAACTTTTGGCTATTAAACACATTAAATCTAAAAAATATTTAAAAGTAAGTACTTGTTTATCAATAACAAAAAAGTCACCCTCCCGTTAAATTTTTTTTTTCTGGACCGATTTTCAAATCTAACTTTTGTTTCTTTAGGTACATCATGTTCAAGCTATCTCGCCAGGTTTCCGAGTCAATTTCCAAAAAAAAAAGTTTTTTTTTTATCAAAAAACGATTTTTTTTTGGAAATTGACTCCCCATGTTAAATTCTCATAGGAAAATCTTATTTGATGGAATTTAATCAAATAATTTTTTTTGTGGAGGGTGACTTTTTTGTTATTGATGAAAAAGTACTTACTTTTAAATATTTTTTAGATTTAATGTGTTTAATGACCAAAAGTTCGTCGGCAGCAAAACATGGAACAGACAGTAGGTTAGTGCCGTGAATGGGAAAACATATCTGGCAAGGCTTAGGAAACGGGATGGGCTAGGCTCTGCCGAGCATATCCCGTTTCCGTGCCACGCCAGATATGTTTTCCCATTCACGAGAACAAACCTACTATTCTATTTATCCCGTCAACACCTACAAATTGCTTTAAAATGCAAAATAAATAACCCCAGCAACCGCACATATTCATACGCATTGATTAGGTCGCATTGACAGGATATCAAAAATGTTTCACATTGATTCACGGCATATACGCACTGTGTTGACGGGATAAAGCAATTTAACCCCATCTCATTAATGTAACACATGGAAGATTGACTTTTGCAATAGGTTATCCGGCGTGTTTGATATGTTAGCGATATAAAACTGTCAAATATGTATCAGTAAATTATTAATAAAGAACATACACATGCAGAAATTGGTTATTGTACCGTGTCAATGTGTTTATCTCAAATTTACATGGACCGCGCTCTGTGAAAACCAGCCTTAATGACAACGCCATGAAAGGCTGAAAATGACATCGCATAAATTTACCAACGTCACGTCGGATTTTGACACTTGGAATTGTTGCGTCATTGCAATAAGTTGTCCTATTTATAGCCGTACGCTTTACGGCTCACAAATATTTTAATGTTGGATATGCGTGGCAGAATTGTACAGTTGTTTTCAGAGTGGTTCAGATAATTGTCTTTTTTTTCTTCGGTTTCCTTCAAGGAAATATGTAGTAATTTTGTCGATTATTTGTATACAAATGGGCATATGGCATTTATGATTTGTATACTATATTATATGGACGACTTGTGAAATGACATTTGAAACTAAATAACCATACGACCGGTATTTTTAGATAACACATAACAAAATCAGTATTATGTAATCATAATGCTAATATTTCTTTTAAACTTTGTTTATATATTTATGTAACAATTACAAAAAAAACGCGAGAACATTTGTAGTCGGCGTAGATGGAGGCGTCTGCATGTTTCTTACTTTGGGTTGAAACCGGAATACTCACAGAAAACAAACTTATCCTGTCTGGCGACCACCATCAGATATACATGTACTTACAACTTTAAGATCGACCCCGGGGCGCATGTGTGCTAATCTTTACTAATTATGCTATACGGTCCCGTTCAGATTAGAGCGGGGTCGGGTATTTTCGGCCATCTAAGACCTCGTCTAAGACGGAACCGTACACGCTGTACAAACACAGTTCCGATTTTGAGATTTATTTATAGATTACACTGCATTACGCATTTTGATGAGTAACGCTAACTTTCATTTGAACGTGACAACCGATTTTCGAAATATGTAGACACGCTCGGGTAAATCTACATTAATGTATTCATGACTTAATTATGTGTTTACGTAGATCTACATATTGCAAGATCATAGTTATGAAAAGGTCTTGGTTTACAGATGTCGTTCTATAGAAAACGATTTAATTCGTAATAGCATTACTTTCTGCATAGTTTGTCGCAAATTTAAAACTCAGGGGGAAATGAACATGCGCAATATAAGATATCAACTTAGGTTTAAACGTGTTTACTGATTGGGGGCGGTTAGTACCGACGGCCTGTCAGACCCGGCACCGCTCTACGTGAAAGTGTGCCCGCAACCGTTACTTTTATGTCATGTATATCTTGTACATTTGAAAGCTTCATTTTCTTATGTTGAATGTTGAACAACAACAGCATAAAATGGCTTCCATGGGAAAATGATTTCCTTGTTCTAATATGTTTCGAAATTTACTAGTTCTACATCAAAGATTATTTGTTTAAATGTATAAAATATACAGTTTACTAAATTTTAACTTACATAGAACATGCATTTCGGTTGGTCAGTCGTCTTAATATAGTATAGGAAGCTTCTTTTTATTATTATTATTATTATTATTATTATTATCTTATATTTAAGGGTAGGAATTGGCTCGAGGACCTTCCAAACCCGGGTATTTGAGCCCAAAATGGCAGGCAAATGACCGTTGGCCCGTTTGTTTCCGAATTTACTAATATCTGCCATTCAGTCGAAATATGTGCATTAAATGAATGAGGCAATGAGGCGGTTAATTTAACCTAGCTAGTTCATTCTCCTATCGCACGAAGCCGGTATGTAAGACCGTGAAAAGGACTGAGTGTGAGTGCATGTGATATACGGAGACTCAGTCGTAACAGTGTTATCCTATATGATGATGATATTTGGCGGTTGGTCAGGGCAAAACATATCAGGCAGGGAATGATCAATATTGGGTTATGCAAAGTATAATGTAATATGTTTTCGGGCCCAGCTACTGTCGTTTCGCGGCTTACCGTTATATACAAGATGCTATTATTCGAGTTCAGGTGCGGCGTTTATTTGTTGTTATTTGGTTAGATGACAATGTGTTTCACATATTCTGAAGACGACAGAAAAAGAGAATATAATACACCGCGGTATAATAATTGCAGTTGTTCTGCCAGTGTGCATACTTATGCATTATCGTCCGATCCGGTAGTACAAGCTACCAGTTAAATATAAGCTTCAATCCTATACACGACAGATTGTATAACAGTTAATCAAGTAACGGATACCATTACCAAAGTGACGGATTCAATTACAGAAGTGACGGATATTCGTGAATACTTTGTAAATCAACGTACATGTTGTTGCAGGTAAGCGATTTTACATACCTTATTATGTAATAATACAGTGGTACCTCTCTAAATGTTTTCGTGTACGTAGATTCGTCTTCTGTAATACTTTGGTTAATTGGATGTCATCGTAAGGGGCTAGAGGTAATAGCAGGGTCAAAGTTTACATTTTTATGCAAAATGATGGGAGTTTCTAGTAAAATGACAGCTGTTTATTGCAAACATTGTTATGAACCATGAAAATCAGATTTCTTTGCAACTGAAATTCAGTACTCTATGAAGTATTTGTGTAAAGACTAATGCAATGAGTGATAAAATCAACCTGAGAATACCATTATATTTGACAGAACATGTTGGATGAACCGGTTCAGAATATACGACACTTTATGAATTATTGTGGAATGACATGATTTTTGTCAACGGTTATAATCAATAAATACATCCTTACTCATATACTAGTTGCAATATTAATCAGATAAGATAAAGAAAACGTCAGCGCAATGGTACTTAATATGTATAATACATATTAATGTATGTCATTACGCTTACTGCATGTACAAATATACTTTGAATATTTGTATTTAGTCCTTGTTTCCAATGTCAGCTTCCCTCTTAGAATGCGGATTGCAGTAACCATCCTCGCCAGAACAGTTGCAGTATGATGTGCATGAAATATCTTCTTTATAGGACCCACAATCCTTGATCATGCACATCTTTCCATGTGCTTTGCACTGACAATTAAGAGCATGACTCAACTGTGGTGGAGTGATTTCACCTTTATGAGTGACAGGAACGAACCCCGCCACGCATCTCCCAAGTGGGTGATGTCATTCGACTCGTTTGATGGGTCTTGCCGCTTTCCACAAAATTACCTGTAGTTGGGCACGACGCAAGTGCATGAGCAGATTATCGGATGTTGAAGGCAGCACCTTCATTTTATGACTTTTTCTTCTTTCTGGCAAAGAGTTTGAAGCGGGCAGCTTCTATTGAAGTTCCCGGTGGCAAACCAAATATAGCTATGAAGAAAACCGTTGCCGTCTCCATCATATCGTCGGTCGTGGCACCAACTTTGGCTAACACATCAGCCAAGTCTAAAATATCTGCACAACGCAACGTATTCAGTGATTTAGTCCTGCCTTTGCCATATGGGAATGATGGAATGTCGCACTCACTGATGGCATGCATGTCCAGTAATTCCAAACAGTTGGGACCTAGCTCAGTAGAAGTGGCATTAGTATCCAGCACTGTCCCGTCAACAGACAGTATGTATATCTGCTTTCGAATGCATTTCTGTGTTGTTTTCAATCAAGCGAATACGTACTCATATGTTAAATACATGTTGTGGTAATATGTTGGTTGTCAGTTTAAATATGAAAATTAACCTTTCATCTAAAATCATCTAGATGAAATGATAACTTTAAATTTCTAACGGTAAAAATATCATGTTACAGGTGTATGGGACGACGTTTTGTGTCTGCATACCACATACAGCATGGCACGTCTTACAAGCCGGACTCCTGTTGGACGCTGCGCGGTTACCTTGGCTGTCTTGGTGTGGTTTGGACTGGGAGTAACAAGGTCCTCAGCTGTCCAACAACGTGAGTCCAGTAGAGATGAGAACAAATACATAATAAGTGGTCACGCGACTGGAGAAATGGGGCTTATAGAATATGTGACCAGTGTTCTAGTGTACCTCATGATGAAATAGCACACCCCAGTAACATGACCACGATGTATATTGCTTGGTAGAAGCATGGCAAGTGTTTCATTGATGGAATAGCAAACGGTGCAGATCCTGGTCAACCTTTGCGGCTGTATAGGGTGATCTGGGTCTACACCGGTCGCAAAACAATAGGCCCATTTTCTCCAGACACAGCCACATAAGTATACTCGCGCTTGATCTTCCGTATCGGATGATGTTTAACGAAGGTGAACGGTAATCAAATGTGTCACGAAGGCTGTGAATGGTATAATTCAAATGCGTCACGAAGGCTGTGAACGGTATTAAAACATTTCTCGACGTCATTAAACGATCTAATCAATTCAATTCAATTCAATTCGTTTATTGGCATTAAACAGCAAACATCATATTTATAGCCACATAACTAACATGTATGATGGTTTCATGGAAATGTATAATCACTAGACATATTAGCCAAGAGATATTATTAAGCTAAGTCATTCCACAATCAGTTTGCTGCTAGTCCACAGCATTCTAAACTTTTGCTGTCCTCATTCAATTTCACATACTATTTGCATCTTGTTCACCCAGGCTGTATACCGCGACCAGCCATTCAAACCGTTATAGTAAAACGGTTCAAGTGGCGACCACGACCTACACCGAGTGAGAAATATGAACGATATGTAACACTGTCCATTGAAAGGTACGAATATGTCCGCACGAACGAAAATGTCCGCGGACATATTTGGGAGGGTCTAAGGCACGAAATGTCCGTAGGAAACTAGTATATCCGCAGTGATTGTGGGGGTCGTCTCAAGGTGTTCTGTGAATTTTTAATATACATACAGCTTTTTCGTTTATGGATTCTGAGTTCATATTAACGATGTTTAAGCAATGTAATGCCATATGCCCACGTGCCAGGTTATTATGAAGGGGGCATACTTTTTTCGTCCGTTCGTCCATTGTTCCGGAAAAATAAACAGTCATTAACCATTTTCCGACGATATAATTGACATTATTATACTTTGTATATCAAACAGAATTTCCTCACTGATATCAGGGGCGATAACATAACAGTGTTTCCTTAAAATGTTAACGGACATTACTATTTATTATCTGCATTTATTTTTTGATGTGCAATAATCATACTTTATAATCTGTCATTTAATTAATATAAATAATTAAAAAATACCATGCCTCATTTGCATATGAAAATAGCCTGATACCAACGCGCATAACTATCAGTAAAATACATATTACTAAATGATTATATCTGTATAGCGGGCACTCGTAAATTTTAGAACTAGTGGAATAGTGACACAATTATACACATATTTAATTATTTTAAGCAACAGTTTGTGCCTACTGAGTGGGCATGTGCCTTTAAGATACGTTTCAATTATATTCGTGAGTGATGCAATATGGTCTATTGTGCTGGTGAATATAGATTCAGACGGGCAATATGACACCAAATTGACTGTAGAATCACAATAACTTATACTATTGCTTGGTTAGAAGCGTGACGACTGTTTCACAGATGGAGTAGTATAGAGGGAGTCAAAATGATACCACATACGGTGGTATAACTTCCACCCCTTTATGCTACCCCCACAACCCCCGAAAAATCTAAAAATTGGTTAACGAGGAAATTTTATACCGACAGCAAATTTTTGGAGAAAATAATTTTGAAAAGAGTGAGTCAAAATGATACCACCAAAGTTTGTAACGTTATTGAGCTGTATTGTAGATCCCACCCCCAACCAAAAGGTGGTGGGCACAACAAAAAATAACAAAAGCCTCCACTCGTGCACACACCCCCAGCGACTGGGTACATTTCTTAGCCGGCACCCAGCCACTGGGGTGTTGGGACCTTTCTTAAGTCCATGCATCTGTTGGCTCACAGTCTAGTTTTATGGGTCGCCTTTAACCCCATTGTCAATTCCTCAATTCAGAGAAACCAACGAAGTAAGGCGAGCCTATTTTGTGATTTGGTTTCCGAAATTGCAAGCTCTTAGGCAGAAATCTTTCAGGCCAGCACCTTTAAGCTATGCAATTCCATCACCAAATTCACACATATTTATAGACTGCTACCATTAAACAGACGAGACGGACGTCATACCGGATCAACAACATGGCACACACGAGATGAGACCAATTGTTGAAAGGTCAACCAACGTATATATACTCATCAGTTTCCTATACAATATACAAATGGTGTGCAAATTATAATTATTTATTAATAACTATTGTTGAAAGAAAACATTGGATGGTTCGTTATTTTATTAATTTTATAATTAATTTTGTAAAAAGTATTAATAATTTAAAGCTGAACATCCCCTATTAATTAATTAATGTATAAATATTTCAAATATTTCAAATAAAGAAAAACAAAAACTTTTTTGTGCCCCGTTACGACACCCACTGACCACCATACATTATATAATCGCGTCTCCGTAACACACAACCACAGCTGTATTTGTGAAATGTAAACCTGAATATATATATAAACACTACACATAGTGTTGTGCAATATCGATTTGCGAAATAATCGGCTATAAATACACACATTCATAACCCGTGTAATTGAAACATTGTCGTCTGATATTAAAAAAGGTGTTTCAGTTAGATATGACCAGCCTATTATTTTATTTCATGGGTGTGCCAGATATAGATAAGCAGCGGTCGGATACATTGCGAAGTACATGACAGAGGTGTTTTGTGAACGGCCGAGTATTTCACCTTATTGGGGTTACGTGTAAACTATAACGTATACACAATTCTATTAAAATATCCTGCTATCGCCGATGCAGACACGCGAATAAGCATATCACGTCCCGAGACGGGCGAGGAGATTTTTTCTCTCGTCGGCCCTCCCCTCCATAACGAATATTTTTATATCTTCGTCCGCGAGAATTTGTGATCGAGCCTTGGACCGGATCGTACCCTTTAACTCCTGGTATCTGGCCATCTCTTCGATGACCATTTTGAACTCGCTATCTGATATATCGTTGTCGGCTATCGATTTCGACACGATAACGTCGATACTGTTTTTCTTAGATCTCGCGAGAACCGCTATTCGATCGTGCTTTCGACTCTTGGCCTCTAGTTTTCGGCCCACGAGTCTGGTCGTCATGCAAAGCAGTCCCGCCCCCGCCGCTACATCACTCAAGGTCGCCGCGACCGGTGCAGCGACAACTGTTGCCAATAAAGACACACTACCCACCCCGCTTATGCGGAAGCTGAGGCTAACGTGGTGCTCACCCACTCTAATATATTGACTGACCGCCTATATTTCTTCGCATATCCCGTACGCATCTCTCCCTCGTGTTGTAGAATATGTTGTATCTCAACGATCCTGGTCATCCTAAAGGATGCCGGGTCGGCCGTCCCCGAAGGTAAGTGTGGATATAGTTTCTCGTCATTCATCATAAATCAAGTTCTGTTAACAGTGTAACAATAGTGGAGGAAGTTGATTGGTCAGCGATTTTTGTAACAAAGTGAATAACACTACCTGCCGAAGCTTTAATTGAAGTGTCATCATCGAATATCGTAAACCCTGACCTCTGTCCCGCGTGCTTGGTGATGCCAGATTTCTGTTCTACACCATTCAGGATGATATTCACTCGGACTTCGGCAGCGGCGTGTCCGCGAAAGTTGACCGAGCAGACCGCCATTCGAAAAATCGTCCCAGACACTGCCATGGTGTATCCCATGGTGTATCCCGTAGGCCCCCTCGTTTAGCGAACCACGCTCCTCAGCCCAAACTGCTATGATGGGTTTTCGAGTTTGCGATCGCTGCACGTGCGCAACCGCCGTAGCCGCGTCTCCGCGGGCCTGCGCTACACCACTCTCCAGCCTTCTCATTGTGGCTTCATCATATGATGCGCCCGCGACGGGAACGTCCTGTTCTGCGTTGGAACTACCTGGGCCGTATATGCTCATGATTAATATGTAAATATATTATGTTTAATCGGTTATTTCGAGAACGCTAGAAATCGGGTAATCGTTATTCAACTCTCGCGCTCTATGATCGAGAATAGAGACTTTCAATTCGTGGATGTGACCAGATTCCAAACGTTTCATCTCGGGGGTTGGGAAGTCTAAGGTCAGGGTCTCGCCATAGAAACAGTCGCTGGCGTGCACAATTTTTAGTAATGTGCTGGGAGCTCCGTCTAACGTGTTGTACGATGTGTTCAATTGATCCAGGTGCACCCTGAGTGTTTTCGTGAAAACGAAGTCCACCGGGTTTGTGCCGGTGTGCTCACCTGGCTCAAACCAACCCCTATTGTCGGAGTATGTTTTTGTAAAACCGAGCCGCACAGCCAAATCCGGGGTGATCGTTACCTGGTTGATGGGTTCGATGGTAAAGGTCGTGAGTCCGGTGGCTTTCGAGATTGTGAGGCTGGCTCTACCAGCAAGCTCCGACGCAACAAAAGCTTGGAGGGATCTCGAACTCCAAAGGCCGGGGGCAGCTTTACACCTACTTGGCGAGTGGCCTTCACGTAGCCGAACCCTTCATTCTCCCCCACGTTTTTCCACCCGACCGTGAAGGTGATTGATCTGAGGCCTACCCGGCGTTCTCCGCAGCAGTTGTCGATTGACTTTTGAAGTTCACAACTCTCATTTTGAACATTAGTGATAGTAGCAAACATAATAATATATTTCAATGGATACCAAAGCATTTAGCTTTATGTCACAAATTGACGAGTTCGTTGGATAGGTCGGCAGATGGATCTGATGGCTAAGACTAGTGAACACAGTTGGATTAGGTGTAGCATTTATATTATGGCTAAAACACGTCGTCAAGTAAAATATGATTACTATTTTACACACAAGTACAAGTGAACCCCTCAACACTTCAACACAAACACATGTCAAATAACCACCCTGCTTATGAGTGTATCATTTCATAACACAATTCCAAAGTGTCTCATTACCCCACATAATGTTACAAGTGTCAACTACCCCACAACTGTTCACAAGTGTCTAATTCCCACACAGGATCATAAGTGTCTAATTCCCCACATAAGTGTCTTAAGTCCCACACCAGTTCATAAGTGTCTAATTCCTCACATAAGTTCATATGTGTCTAATTCCCCACATACATGTCTAATTCCCCCATATCAATTCATAAGTGTATAATTCCCAACACAAGTGCGCAAATCCCACACAGTTCATAAGTGTCTAATTCCCCCACACAAGTGTATAAATCCCACACAGTTTCATAAGTGTCTAATTCCCCACATAAGTGTCTAAATCCACACACAGGATCATACGTGTTACATTAGCAACTGCATTAACTTCTCTCTAGATTCCATTGTCAGTGAGTGTGAATATACAGGACGATAGTACTCAATAATACACCCGGCCACCTCAGGACAAGTAATGGTCCACATAGGACAAGTCACGGCCAACACAGGACACGTAATGTTCCACACAGGTCAAGTATTGGTTCACCCAGGACAAGTAATGGTCCACACAGGACAAGTAATGGTCCACACAGGACAAGTAACGGTCCACACAGGACAATGTTCCACACAGGTCAAATATTGTTCCACATAGGACAAGTAATGTTCCACACAGGCCATTCACAGTCCACACAGGACACGTAATGGTCCACACAGGCCATTCACAGTCCACACAGGACACTTAATGTTCCACACAGGTAGTGTAAGCTCCCGGCCTCAGAGTATAGTCCCCCACTCATGGAAACGTAAAAATGGAAAGTTCTTACATATTAGCCCAGGAACAAACGGTCTCAACAATGCACATACAGGCTCGCTTCCTCGCCTCGCTGCTCTCACATGCCCGTAGCACGGCCACACCCAAAAACCACCTGTACAATACAAAACTATCTTCTAGCAAAAATTCCAGAATTACAATGTATGTCCAAAAAGAAAATATCTTTAAAAAAAAACAATCCTCAGATATTTGTCACTTAGCCACTCTACTAAAGTGTCAATGAATGAACAATTCATTTACTGTGAAGTCTGGTATAATATTTCACAATCTTAGGCGAATGCCTATTTGAGAATATTAATAACACTTTAGTAAAAATAATCACATTTGAACTTCAGATAAAATTACACAAAGCCTTTGACTAGTAAAAATACATACTCACAATTCACACAATTCACACACAAACTACATGTCACTAAAACTAATGCACATGTACTTACAGTTGGATAACTCAGTCTGCTGTCTCTAATACAAGTATTGTTGTTGCCTAGTCGAGATTCAAATGTCCACTGTCCACAATGACCCCACTTCAACTCATGTACAATGCACATGTCCAAACACACAGGTAACCTGCTTGACCACTCAAAAAACCAATACACAGGAATGTCAACATGTATCTCACAGTAGATATTCACTCACTACATACATGTACACTACCGAATTTGACCACCTATGTGTCCAGTGTCCAGCAAACCATATACCTATATACCCAACAATGAATATTGTGACACTTTAACTCTAATGCAAAGTACAAAGTTGGTGGTAAATACACACAAAAAGACGTTGTTAACCCCCGTGTACACCCAACTATAACACTTAGATCGGACAGTGCATTTGCCACCAGTTTCCCTAACATGTTTGAACAATATAGGTTGACCAAGATTAATACAATGGTGGCCGTGAACGGGTGGAAAGCAATACCGATGCAGTTTTGGCAGAATCAGCTAAATTTCACTGTATGGTGCGCAACAGCCGGATGTGGAGTTTCACATCAAGACCATCTGACATCCAAGAATGTCATGCTCCGAAGTATCTACAACTTTGATGTGTATTATACCATTAGAATAATTTTAAAGGAACTAGGTACTCCACTACCTCAAGACGACGGGTGGAATCTCATTTCCAACACATACGACCGTAGGGCGTTCGAAAGACTGTGTAACGAATTTAACGTTTCAAAAGATTCGGATTGGAGACAGAAAGCATTTCCTAATAGCACTGGACTCGGGGACGTTCTCATTCGGGGCCAGTCCGGGAATTGGACGCAGACTGATTTTAGACACGATCATTCCGGCGACCACATCGTCAGTCGGAACGTCGGGAATTTTGATCCCGCGACGATGACCTTCGGGCCGGAAGTGTCTGGAGGTCGACGCTGCGGCATCTCATCCTGCAATTGGTTACCTCCTAAACGAGCTCACGTCGACTACATACAGCAGGCTGCTGCGGTCCAGGACGCGTGGGTACATTTATGTTAGATAAGGGTTTGGGGTTCACGCAGACCGGAGTTACTCGCCTCAACGACTCCATTCGCACGTACGTTTGGGCCATCCTCGGCGCACAGGCGCAAGCGGTATCAATACGTTTTGCAGTATGCCGGCACCCCAGTAGACTATGTATTTGAGATTTGTCTGTATATGGCGCCAAGCAATATGATACTACGAGACGACCGGGTTGACGGTTACAATAATCAGATCGTAATCGCCACCGTCAATCAACAAATCGGCCACAACGGGAACGTGAACGCGGATATCATCAAGCGCACCGCGCATGGAAACGATTTCATAAAACCGCAAGCACCCACCCCAGTGCAAAGCAACCCAGCAAGTTCCTTCGAAACTAGTGTCACTGCAAGTTCCACCCTCAACACTGTTGAACTTGATGCACCAGCGCCAAGTACGCCAGCAAGTTTCTTCGGAACTGGTGTCACAACCCACGAGGAGGAGAAATTAGGGCTCGTCGTCGCCCTCGTGGCGTTCGGACTATTTGTGCTTTGGTCTTAGGAACTCTCGGGCGGAGAATAGTTGGAGACCGGCGATCGCCACGATTAGAGCCCAAGCATTCACGGCGAGCCATGCGGCCTTTTTGATAATATAGATAACAAGTATGAGACGATACCCCCGATCACCCCAGGCAGTGCGGCGGCCGCCTTTTCGGCTAGTTTAGCCAGGAGACTGGCGAGGGCTTTTAGTTGTTGTTTTACCCACCCCTTGGCTCCACCAGATGGCGCGGGTGGTGGAGTGGGTGCAGTCACACCACCAGTGAAAGCTAGAACTATGGTAGATATAGTCATGCCGATAGCCGAGAGGATGCTTGCTATCGTGATGCCCTGCTCTCTGAACAGAGTTCGAAGACGCTCACCGAGTGTCGTGTCCTCGTGCAGAACCCTCGAGATTGTTTCGCGGATCCGACTGATTTGGGTGCGGAGAGCCTCACGGCAAGCCGATGCAGCCTCCAAGCGAGCTGCTCTTTCGTCCCGCAACGACCGCAGGCGTTCGGTGATCCGCTCGGTAGATTCTCTATCGCCATCAGGGGCTTCCCCAAGTTTTCTTTCTTCTATCGCGATATGTTCATCCAGCGCCGTGAGTTTGGAGAGGTTAATGACCAGTTCGCCCCGGACCGTTTGCAGAGCCTTATCGAGGCCCCGGAGTTCGCGAAGAGGTAACGGTGGGTCATCGTTAGACAGGTTGAGTATTTCGTTTTCGTTGAACGTGGTCTCTACCGTGTTAATAGCGTCGGTGGCCACTCGAGGAACCTCGCTGAGCTCGACAGTTTCTATCGTGGCGGCTGTCTTCGCCATCGTTTCGTCGGTAGACTTGAGGGCCTCTACAGCGCGGGCCGGCATAATATGTTTACCCTTCTTTCAATCTACGAATCCTTGTTCGCTCCTTATGATTTCGCCACCGCCCCGGTTTCCGGCAATGGTGTTTAGCGCTAGGGTTTTTTTGGTATTCATGTTGACGATTGGGATCTTTGATGATTTTAGTCACAACCTACCATTCAGATCCAATTCGAACTTGGAGTAGTCGCGACCGACAGATGGGACCAGACATTTTTCTGCCAAACTGTTGTAATAGTCGTTCACAGCTCCCTCGAGTAATTCCCGACTTAGACCAACGCTGCCGGTAGCGCCACCTATTTCCCCCAATTGTGATTGGATTCGATCTGGAGTCTGTAAGTTATCATCATCATCATCACCATAGAGGTAATCGTCTGTGCCGATTTCATCCATGCCAATATCGTAATGAGCCATATTTATAATTATGTATTAAAGACAAAACCATACCGGTTTAATAGAGTAACTTAGTTTCACTAAATAATGTCTTCGAGTCAATACGGTCGCAAACTCAATCCATATCGCAGACTGCGTGAGCCCCTCGGGGCAAAAGGTGTGAGACAGAGTGTCGTTATTACGAACAACCCATCGACGATAGATCAGAACCAGCAGCTATTAGTCCGCCTCCCCAACCTCGGAGCTAGCGACGTCATTATGCCGGGGACTGTTCGCCTCGCTTTCACTATTTCGCTGACGTCGACGGACGCGGACCGAACCGTCGTTCAGAACCTGGGTCGCGCCATCGTTAAGAAGACCATGATAAAGATTTCTGGTAATGAGGTGATGTCGATCGATGACAGCGACGTCTACCATTGCTACCAGGACCTGTTGAAGACGGCACAAGAGTGCGAAAATGCGGTATATCAAGGTATTGACACCAGCCGAAATAAGAACGTAACCAGACTTAGAATCGGGGCTGGTGACAAGGCAGATAACGTCGCAAGCGACAACGCGGTCGCGACCGCTTAGGACAACCGATTCTACATCCCGCTCGACTTTGAGTTGCTGGAGAGTCACATGACCTACTATCAGAGCGCTTTGGCGGACCGCCTCGAATACGAACTAACGTTCAACGACTACGGCCGAGTTATCATAGCCACCGATATAGCATCGACGTATACGATCGACAATGTTTCGCTGGAGTACGACATGGTCACGATGCCCGAACCTGCGCGATTGATCAGATCCCAGTACGCTGGGCGCGTTGCCATACTTTACGACCGAGTTCTTCGCCACCGCAAGATGACGAAAGACAAAGGCGACACATTGTGGAATATTAATGTCAACGTACCCGCCAGCTCGATGAAAGGTATACTGATGCTGTTCGAGGAGCGTCGGGTCGCGATCGGTGCTAGAAAAGCGACAAATTTTATAACCCCAAAATCACAAAGGTCGAGGTGACGATCGAGGGAGTCCCCAATCAACTCTACAGCGCGGGTCTTCGCGCGCACCAGCAGTGGGACGAAGTCAGAAAACAGTTTGCTTCCGGCTCTAAGCGCTCCCCGG
The DNA here is from genome assembly GCA_029237695.1 of Conchocele bisecta. Taxonomy (NCBI): domain Eukaryota; kingdom Metazoa; phylum Mollusca; class Bivalvia; order Lucinida; family Thyasiridae; genus Conchocele; species Conchocele bisecta. The sequence goes on from CM055274.1 coordinate 97,879,607, forward strand.
AGGTTGCCGCGTTTGCCAAAGACCTGCAGCTCTCGGACGTCACCCTCGCGGATTTCCTGACTACCAAGTACGCTCTATGGCTAGACATGCGAGCCAGCGACGACGACCAAATACACGGTAGTGGACGCCAAGTTGAGAACGCTAGCGAGGGTGTGATGATCCAGATAACCAAAGAGGCGGATGGAGCTGGCACATTGAACTTGTACTTATATATAATTACAGACGCACACCTCAACATCGAAGATGGCCGATACGTCTCAGCTTTATACTAAAAATCAATACCAATTCAAAATTGGAGATGCCCACTCTGCCATAATATGTGGGCAGACAGGATGTGGAATAACCGTTTTCATCCTAGACTTGCTAGAGGGCTCCTACCGCGATGCCTTTCGACACATTGTGATCCTGTGTCCCACTGTGAGGCACAATTATACTTATCAGCGGCGTGGATATGGACCGACCCTGAGGTATACGTTATTGACCCCGGCGACAGGATTCACGATTGGCTGCGTGTCTTCTATCACATATTCCAGGGTGAGCCCACCCTATATGTGATTGACGATTGCTCGGCCAAGGCGGCGATGACTAAAAAGAAGGACGTGCTCTCCGAGCTCGCATTTTCTGGCCGCCATGCGAGGCAAAGCGTATGGATCTCCACTCAAAAGTACAACGCCATCCTCAAGGATCTGCGCGAGCAAACGAAATGGGTCGCCCTCTTCCACTGCAAGGACCGAGACTCATTCGATGAATGTCTTAGAGAGAACGACGTTATCCCAACGCGCGAGGAGCGCCTGGAGGTTCGACAGATGCTTTCGGAAACTAAGCACGCCAAGCTTCTGCTAAAGACTGATCAACCAACTGCTTATAAACTTTTTAATTAATTAATTAATTTTAAGAAAATTAGCAAATGCTGAACAATTAATTTTAAGAAAATTAGCAAATGCTTAACAAATGCTTAACAATTAATTTAATTTTTTTTTTAGCAAATGCTGAACAATTAATTTTAAGAAAATTAGCAAATGCTGAATAAATGCTGATCAATTGCTGAACAATGTTGAACAATGCTTAACAAATACTTAACAATGCTGAACAATGCTTAACAATGCCGAGCAATGTTGAACAATGCTTAACAAATACTTAACAATGCTGAGAAAATGCTGAACAATGCTGAGCAATTGTTAAGAATTTGTTGCTCCGCTGCGAGCTTTGTTGCGAGCATAACGGTGATCATAAGTATCTGGTGGTGTGCTTGGCAATATGTTAAAGTTATGAGACTTGTAAGAATAGTTAAAAGAAAATTAGCAATAATGAACTGCGACGAACTTCTCGATCAGATAATGGAAGAAACCTCAACTCCGACTGCCGACACGGTATCTTTCCTGAAAGATAATGAAACCTCAACTCCGACAGTGCAATCGGGTTCAACTCCAATTTCGATTGGGTTGAGTGCAACACCTGCCGATACGAATGAAAACGCGGCGCGACGCGAGCGGCTGGCTGCGCTGGTTGCTGGGGGACAGTCGGATCATTATCTCGGTAGGCGTCTCTCAGTTTGTCAGGTGTATAAGATGTCAGATGCGGAGGTCGATAAAATGTATGCGTGATACGAATCCAAATTAGGTGCGGAGATGACAAAAACTCTCGGATCGGCGGCTATTCATTTGTACGCTACCACCGTTAGTATACTTCTCCCTATACCAGACACCGCGGGGTTGATTCGCGATCTAGAGACTGACCCTTTTATAGGACACACTCTTAGAACAGCCTGCTGCTCAATTTATCACAAGTTTGGAATGTACTTAGCTCCGCTGACAACCGCGTTGACCACGGGAAAACACTGTCAATTTGGACATATATGCCCACTAACTATAAGCCCTAATATTAATATTATAAATGATGACACAAGACACACCTGCGAGAGTGACGGAACCCTCAACACTGTTGAACCCGATTGCAGCGCTTTCAACTCCGATTGAAATTGGAGTTGAACCCGATTGCACGACATAAAAATCCAAAAAGACAGGCAACTGGGCGAGCAGCGGCTGCCACACGAAAAGCTAAACAAGATAAAATACTCGCCGAGCTTCGAGAGGCCAAACGGTCTTTGCAATCTCTGATTGCTGCTCCAACCACACCCCCAATTCATCCAATCGCGATTGGATTGGAGGAGGAGCCCCAATCACAATAGCAGTTGGTGGTTGAAATAGCAAAACATCCGAAGGCATTTCCTACCTGGATCATCCCGTGTGTTGTTGTTGGTGGTGGTCTGACAGTTGTTGGTGCCCTGTGTGTGTGGAACTACCCCCTATTACACCAATCCTTATCGGGGATTGCGGTTCCGAAGAAAGTTACGAAACAGCAATCACAAATGGATGCGCCCAATTTAAACATTGATCGCGATCCCTTTTATATGCAATAATTATAACAATGGCTGAACAAGATGGCAAAATGATAGTGAATGCGCTTTATCACGCCGTGGTGATATCGGGTCTCAGTATCGGGTATGCTCGACTAGGAAAGGCGGTCTTGGGAGGGTCCGCTCTCAAATTGGACTTTACTGTGAGAGACGTAGGGCTCGTGACCTTAGATGTAGCGGTCGCAGTTTGGACCCGAGATTATCTAATTAAAGCTGGAATTCTACGCGTTAATATATGGAAATAAAATGGCTTCGATCGCAATGCTATTAGGTGGCACGGTGGTGAACGCATTGGCTTTCAGCGGTAGCAACTATTTCTTCTCGAAACTGAAAAGCTCGGACGCGGATGAGGAGCGCAAGCGTCATGATTTAGCTGTAGAACAACTCAATAGCGCAAAGGAAGCATGGTCTAAAAAACGAACCGCCCGTCTGGACTGGCTCAGCGAAGATCTTCGTCGCGAGAATCACGCCATACAAACTTTCCGGAACGTTGACGATTCCATCCGCGAGTACGCGCGGGCATATCCGCAGAAAAGTCTCTCATCGCTGGATCCCGAGCCCCAACTTTCAGATTTCTATGTACCATCAGAGGCTCAAAAAGACCGCGAGATCACATTCATCGTCGTAGGAATGTTTGCGACGGGTCTCGTCAGCTACTATATTCAATCGAGATTGAAATAATCAATAATTATTTTGAAACTTTTCTTTTTTAAATATATATATATATGAGCCGCGCTCTGTGAAAAAAAGCCTTAATGACAACGTCATGAAAGCCTGAAAATGACGTCGCAAAGTTACGCTTAAATTTACCAACGTCACGTCGGATTTTGACACTTGAAATAGTTGCGTCATTGGAATAAGTTGACGTTGTCCTATTTATAACCGTACGCTTTACTATTTGTGGCTCACAAACATTTTAATGCTGGATACGCGTAGCAGAATTGTATAGCTGTTTCCATAGTGGTTCAGACAGTTATCTGTTTTTTCGGTTTCATTCCAGGAAACACGTAGTGATTTTGTCGATTATTTTTTTAGAATATATGGACGACTTGTGCCCTGACATATGAAACTAAATAACCATACAACCGGTAATATTTAGATAACACCATCACAGAATCAGTATTATGTAACAAATATAACTGGGCACAGGGCTTAATTCGTTTAACTTACTGTTTCGCATGTCGAATGTTTCAAAAATAAAAATAAAAATACGATTTGGAAATTTTCAGAAAAGTAAGCGTATCACAGATGTATAACTAGATCGGTCAGTAAGCGAGGCTTACGGAATACCCCCCACGTGGTCCCATGTACCCCTAAAATATGTAAAATGTTCAAGTGCGTGGGCTTGTGATCTTGACTCTGGGCTTAGCGGGAGCGGCATGAACGTGAATTTGTGACAGGGTGGTAGAGGTCCATTGGAGCAATGCGTGTGTGAAATGTGAAGCAGACCCGAGCAAGGAAATAGAAGTAATAACCGATTTCTCTGATGTTAAGTTTTGTAAAGAGACTAACTATGTGACCATGACCTCGAGATCAGCGGGAGTTTGTCACAGCATGATAGTAGAGCCTTAGATGAATGCATGCATGAACTATTAAGAATGTTCGATGAAAGAAATAGAAGTTATAACATATTTCTCTGATGTTCAGTTTTGTAGAGACTACGTATGTGACCTTGACCTTGGGATCAGCGGGGGAATGGACGGTCGTAGATTTGTCACAGCATGATAGTACAACCTTAGAGGAATGGACGAGTGAAATATTAAGAATGTTCAATGAAGGAAATAGAAGTTATAACTTATTTCTCTGATGTAAAGTTTTGTAAAGCGACCAAGTATTTGACCTTGACCTTGGGACCAGCGGGGGTTAGACGGTCGTGGATTTGGCACAGCATGGTTGTAGAGCCTTACATGAATGCATGTGTGAAACTTTAAGCATTTTAGATGAAGGAAATAGAAGTTATAACAATATTTCTCTGATGTTAAGTTTTGTAAACAGACTAAGTATGTGAAATTGACCTTGGGATCAGCGGGGGTTGGACGGTCGTAGATTTGGCACAGCATGTTAGTAGAGCCTTACAGAAATGCATGTGTGAAATATTAAGCATTTTAGATGAAGGAAATAGAAGTTATAACAATATTTCTCTGATGTTAAGTTTTACGGACGCTCGGACGCACGGACGCACGGACGCACGCACTGACGGACGGACGGACGGACAACCTGAATCCAGTATATATATAATTATGATAGTGCCAAAATATACGCCGCTCCTGGCATATCGCATCATGGTGACACTGGGCCAAACATGTTTTAGTATTTAGTGTGTTGGTATTGTGTTACATGCATATTTACTGCGACAAAATAATCATGAAAAATAAACATAATTGTAGCCCACCAAGGACGTAGCCTACTGATTTCTATCTGTATCTGCTACCACTTACGTGTACGGTGTCACGTAATATTTAGCGACTTTCACAAATATCACATTGAATCAGCCGTATGATTGTCGTTTGATAACAATGTAAATATTCTTTAAAATGACCACTTGTAAATATGGTTATATGAATGTATAGTAATTTTACTAGTATATTTGCAATAATTGCAGACACTGATCCGATTGCACAGATGCACAGGTCTCCAGGATTTACACATTTAAGAAGTCCGACTTTGCCAGATTGTTGTTAATTTTCTTACATTATACTACATTGTACTAAATAATGCACGTCTGCGTGCTTTGTTTGTTATCAAAGGGCATTTCTAGTCGGAGGCGTGTAAATAATATAAAGCAAACTCACATGTACACATTAAACGCGTCTAAATTCAAATGAGCCGCTTCGAACAATAGTCGCAGGGTGTCAGAGTTTCATTTCAACAAAAACAAGACTGTGTTATAGTGTGCAGTTATGCAAAATACATGTACGTACGCCACGGTGCTCTTCAGGGGCGGATCCAAGATTTCAGGTTAGGGTGGGGGGGGGGGACTTCTTAATTGAAATAGTTTACTATACTTTCGAACTAGCACCGTTTGTTCGTCGAGAGACTGGGGAGACTGCTAGGTGGGTCCGGCAGTATGCCTTCCGGAATATGTTTGATATTTACACCCCATTTCATTTTCAAATTAATTATTGCCGACGAGAGAATATACTGCCGGTATTTTTATCGGGACATGTAACAATTATACAACCATGTATGTTACATCTCCACATTTTCCCGGCAGTGGCGGTGGTGGCCAGTCGAGGGAGTGGGGGTCAGCGCGCAGTATTTTCCCATATACCTGCTACCTGCTAATACGGGGTACATGTACATTAGCCCGTCCGTCAGTCATATTGGCTACACAGGAAAATGTTCTTCCCGCTTTCTGAGATGTAAATTTAATTCCGAGAGTCGGGGAATGGACAGTCGATTTTTATTTTGTTTAAAAATGCCCGGGGGTGTCCGACTACCCTTTAGACCCCATCGGGCGCTGAAGTCATTGATATGTGCAGCCATAGACCTATCCACATTCTGGTCTTTAATTTCTACAGAAATAAAATGCATTTGTTTCAATCACCGATACGATGTGCATATAATTTACAATTTCCAAAACCTTTAGCCGATTTCATCAACATTGCAAAGTATACTTTAGTAGCAAAGTATACTTTGAGGGAGAAATTTTCAATTTTATGATACATTTATTAATTTTTATTATCCTGAATTTATTACATTATCACAGCCAATTTGGCTGTGATAATGTAATAAATTCAGTATATAATTCTGCATACTTTTAATCATGAAATATATGCATTTGTTAGTTCTATATGAAATAATGCATTTCAGGAAAAATAAATGATTACTCCCTCAAAGAGTATACTTTGCTAGTAAAGTATACTTCGCAATGTTGATGAAATAGGCTACAAGAATGCCGTTTAGTTTTTTTGGTATTTGGTGACGTATTGTCTAAATCAATAAATGACGTCACAATTAACTGTAAATGACGTCAATTTTGAAATAATTGCAATGATCTTTTCTGACGACACACGTATATGAATCTATTATGGCGATGGTGGCAAATTACGAAGCCACAGGTCGGCTAATTATAGATTTAAAATCGATAGTTGTTCGTTTGTTTTGCTCACTACATGTACATATCATAGTTTTATTCTGATGAATGTTTGATAGTATACATACTAACACTTGTAGATACATTTAGTGTAACTTATCAGCAAATACAGTTTACAGCAAGCACAATCAATGAGTCTATGAACACTCATTTCTACTGTAGGCTGTTGAGTTGTATTGTACAAACGTCGCCGTTTCAATAACGTCATTTTCTCGATGTACGTTTTTTTTCGGGCGTGACTCACATGGTGCTACAACAAGTGAGATAAAAAAAAACTATTAAACATAATTGCACTTTCTTTTCAGAATATTCTTTTTGAAAGGTGTCCGCATCAGAAAATGTAAAACAATGCAAATCGAAAATTTTGTCATTAAGGCCGGTTTTCACAGAGCGCGGCCCATATATAGAACGATGTTAGTTGACGAACTTTATTTTGCTATGATTGATGTAGGATACACGGCCCTTAAACACCGCTTACCTGGTGCAAAGAGCATGATTAGTCTGGCCCGAGATTCTCTCGAGACGTGGCGTGACTCCTGTTCCAACCCAAACGCGATTGGGGCTGCAGCGAAACTTCCAAAAAAGGTTTATTATTAACGACGCAGTTACCGGCCGATCTGATGAGGGCATGTTGGAGATTGTCCGATCTATTAGAATACTTCGCATACGATGGACACGCGCAAACTTGATACCAAACTATCGGTTCGCCTACCGCGCAAGCTAGCAAACACGTACTACAGCCCCCGCGGCTACTGGAAGGGACTCGCGGCCATCAAGAACCTTGCCGCGGCGACCAAGGTTTCCGAAAACGCTGCCAAGGAATGGCTCAAGAAGCAGGCCATATGGTAGATCTATTTGTCCGGGTCGCACATAATTCCACGCCCGAAATTCGACGTGCCGGTGCCGAAACAAGTTCACCAAGCAGATCTCCTGTTTCTCCCTCACGATCGCGTCGGCCACAAAACGTACAAGTACGCACTGACAGTCGTTGACGAGTCGCTATAAGGGGGCTGAGCCGTTGTCCACTAAAGAATCTAAGGAGGTGGCCGAGGCTCTTTCCCGAATATATAAGAGGAGTCCTCTCAAATGGCCGAATCTTCTCCAGGTCGATCCCGGCCGCGAGTACATGGGCGCGGTCTCTCATCTATTTTCTAAACACAACGTTTCTGTCAGACGCGACCGCGTCAACATCCACCGAGACCAGGGGATCGTGGAGCGGTTCAATCGAACCCTGGCTGAGAGGCTGTTCGGACACCAATATGCCAAAGAACTTGTAGACCCTCATACGCGATCGACCGCGTGGGTTGCCAGGCTGCCCGCCGTGGTCTCCGCACTGAACGGAGAGGTGACCAGATTGATCAATAAGAAGCCCGTAGATGCCATCAAGTCTAAACAGGTGACGAGCAAGCCCTCTGCCGTCTCGCGCGGGCGACCCGTTGGTTTAGCGGAGAATCGACTTCCATCTGATGTTGACGTCCGGTACCTATATCAACCGGGAGAGCTCCAAGGTGGCAGCCGCCGCGCGACTGATCCCGTGTGGTCTCTGAATATATATCATCTGGATCGATATATTACCAAACCCGGTGAGCCTGTGCTCTACTATTTGACTGATGGTCCATCTCGCGGGTTTGTTCGCGAAGAACTTCTTATGGTACCTTCTGACACCCATCTACCCCCGGATCGTCAGAGTCTTTAGATTGATAATTTTCTTAAAATTATTAAAGAGGTTATGTATGTATTCCTTCTGGTAACACGCTTCTTTTATCGTAGTACGCCGAGAGTCCTAATGTTTGTTGACATTACGTTTTCATAACACCTTCTTTCATTTTAAATACTCTATTTTGTGCTACATCTATAATGTGTTTTCCATCTTCTGTAATTTCACTTAGTACTCGTTTATATTTATCCAAAATTAAATTGTTAGTTCTCTTGGACATTCCTTTCGCAGAGTTTTTATTAATAGAATTAAGTTTTTCTACGAAATAACACTTACTAGATAGCGCTATCGCCCTATCTCCGCTAAATTCCATTTTGAAAAGTCCTGGCTCTCTTTCGCTCCATTTATCCCAAGCCAACCATTTCTTTTTTTCTTTTTCAAACTCGTCTAGTAAGTTAGGTCTAATCAATTCCTCTATTGTTTTTCCACTAACTCCTATATACATACTATCCGTGTCCATCTGCATTAATTCAAAGTCTTCTCTTTTTACGTATTTGTCTAGAAATTCGTAGTAAAATTCCAACATTCCCAATTTAGCTAGCTGATAAACTGCTATTCCACAGTGAATTTACTGCACACCGGGGTTTTCGGGAACATATTTCGTACGCATCTCCTATCTCTTCCAAATCGTCAAAGAATGCAGATCTTAATGCTTTGTCAACACAGGTTTCGTCTTGTGTATATGTCGTATTTAAATGTATTTTGCCTTTATCATTTTTCCACAACACGAATTGCCTAATAATTTCATTATGTCAGCCACCGGTTTCTTATTTGGTTCTACATCCCCTGTTCGTCTTGCGGCTGTAACTTCTTTGGCAAACCATTCGAAGGGTTTACCACTAATATAATCCATAATACGATAAACTACGGTTATTTCTAGGCCGTGTTTTAAATACCATTTCAATAGTGGCGCGTACAGAAGTACTTTGGTGGCCGACATAGATCCCACCAATTTTCTTCCATTTCCTCTAGTTCTTCCAGTATCTTCCAAATATTTTATCATGTGTTCTGGAACCTCATCAACATCTACTTCTCTGTTTGTGAAAAGTGGAGACATTTCAGAAAACTTATCCACCAAGTTAAAATCAGAGATTTTGGGAACTTCTATATCCACCTCCGCAAACCCAAACCAGACTCCGGATAAAACCCTTTTACAAAACTTTTTAATAACTTTATGATTATGTGGGGAATCTATATGATGTATAGTTTCTTTTCCACACGGCATATCTTTATTTAACGTAGATAAATATAATGCGTTTGCATCATACCCCAAAATAGCCTTACAAGGTTTGGAACCCCCTCTTATCTTTGAAACACCGGCTTCTGCATATCGTGTAAATACCATTGATGGACCACCAACTAGAGCGTCTTTCATCATTTCGTATGTTTCTTCTTTTGGTGCATATAGAGCATCCTCCGTTATAATCGTCTTTGAATATTTTTTGTTCTTTAATGGTTCCTCTCAATAAATATTGTATAGCTACTCCAGGTAGTGTTACCGCATCTTTGAAAATATCCACACCTCTGTGTTTATAAAATTCACACATTTTCTCCACCGCTTCTAGGTACGGTGCTACATCTAAATCGTTATAATATTTCAACCAATCTCTGAAGGTTTCCATATTCTCTTCTTTGAAAAGTCTACGACATTTGCTTAATTCTGTTTCGTCTATTAACATTTTCCCAGATAGTTTGGAATACCAATTCTCTATATCCGGTAGTCCTGGATAATCCAGCTTGTCTGTAGAATCGAACCACTCGTAAGGAAAGAAAGATTTCTGTCCTTTACAATCGTAGGCTTTTATCCAACTATCGTAACTTACACCGGGTCCTAGGTAAAGCATTACATCAAGAAATCTAAACTCTGGAGTAAATAGAAATATTGTTGCGTTCGCCCTTTTTCCAACCATTACTTTCTTTGTTGTTGATGACAGTTCACCTACTAGATATTTCTTTATTAAGTTTATATCGTACTTACTACTATTAAAACCAAGAACGGGCACTTGATCTATCCACTTCTCAATATAGGAAACTTGTTTTTTACGTAAATGTTCCGTATTAAATCCGTATCTTAACCATACTTCTTCTCTTATAGCTTTTCCCCTGACTTTCAAATCTTCTACGAATTTTTCTATAAGTTTTGCAGGATCTTTATCACAAATATGAGTTACTGTTCCTGAGAAATTATCTCCTATACTAACGCTTACCGGAACGTGCTCAGCTTCGTACTCTAAACTATTACCGATAATTTCAAATTGTGGCTGGAGATATGCCTCAAAATCATATACTAGCTGATATGGATAAAGAGTAGAGTCGCAACCGATCTTTATATCTTTACCCGTTCTTTGAAATTCGCATTCCAACATAACTACTAGGTTGAATTATTTGCTTCTAATAAATTTATCTCTTCACATTGTGGATGCGCGTTCTTCTTTTGTATGCTTAGCATGAATCTCACACCCGTGCCAGTAACAGCCGTGATATTGATATACAGTATTGGTTTCTGGACAGTATCCATCTACTGGAGCTCCTAAAATCCATCTTTCACCCCCGTGTCTGCCCTGTTCATGGTGAATGTGAATTCTCTCCTGCTTTTCCACAGAATACATCCAAACGATCGCACCATAACTGTTATAACCTTTTGGGTATAACGCTTTCTCGAACGACGAACGCGGGCGCTCTAAATAATTACCATCACATATTACTTTTGTCTCACCTTTCATACATTTTGGTCCGTGTTTCTTCATATTACTCGCTTTCGTGAATTTCTGTTTGCAATTATCGCAGGCGTAAATTTTAGATAGATTTTTAAGGTTTTTTATCAGAAATGCGTGATTATTAAACAGTCCTATTGTCATTGGTTCATTACCTATTTCCTTATAGTGCGCTGATACCTTTTTCAACCACCATACGTCACATTTGGTGGGTTGATATACTTCTATACCGATTTTAAAAAACTCTTCAATCTTTTTCAGATCTGAAAAAGGAATTGGTGAAACCACATTACTACCGGTATATTGTTTACTAAGTTCTTTCGCCCTTCCTGTACATCTGTCAGGTCTGATCTTTTTATCAAGGTGCATAGCTAGACACCTGAACAGACAAAGGTCGTCATTATACTTATCTAAAGAATACATACCTTTTTTATTCTTCAACCGTTCTGGAAGTTCTCCTCCTGCCTCCTCTTTGGATTGTAGTCCCAAATCTATTTCCCTTTTGCCCTGTATTAGCTTTACAAAAACCTCTACCCATCTTACAAACTTCCACTTTGTATTTGGTCTGTCTATTTTATCAGACATTATTCGTGTTTGCTCCTTATCTGACAGCCATTTTTTAACGGTTTTCATTGATGATAGTGGTTCGCTACCACCGAGATTTTGGTGAAATGTTATAGTTTTAGGTTTTCCATTTTTAGTTTCCTCCATATGTTCTAGCTTGTAAGAATATGAATATCTTAAATAAAAATTGGTTGTTATATACGGGGCGAGTTTATCAGACATGCGTTCAGACTCGTTATTGCCAATGTTTTTACGAAAGGATAATGTAACTACCCGTCTTCCATTTTCTACCTTTTCCAATGTTTCATCATGAGCCCCCAATATTTCTTTACCTTTTTCCACTATCGCGCGAACGATATATTGTTTCTTATTATTTGGTATTGGGTGACCTGTGCGTCTAATTTGGGACAAATTATTGGTGCTTGAAGGTTTTATTACACTAGCCCTTAATCCCGCAATACTTCCCTTTTGAATTCTGTTACCAACTTCCTCTGCTAGTGAGAGGTCTTTAAAGGCTCCTCGTTTGTGGGCTCGGATAAATCGCTTCATAAACGCCTCATTCTTTGTGGCGTTTATCAGCTTGGTCAACCCCCGAACTCTCAACCGTTTACCATAAGTAATCCCTAGAGATTCGGCTTCTCTTCTCAAACTTTCTATTTCTGCTCTATTTTCTGACGTTATCATATTTTCTGTATATATAACCTATGAAATTTATCTGTTCAATTGGACGTGAAAAAAAAACATGATGTAATTTTTCACGTCCAATTGAATATAAACATATACATATACATATATAATGGAGTGTATGACTTGTTGTAAGACTTTTGCGTGTAAGGACTATCTACGAAGGCATCTATCGAGACGTAGAAAATTTCCTTGTGTCGCCCCACAATTTCAATGCCCCAGATGCCCTTGTAAATTCGTTGGTGCCCAAACTCTTTGTAGACATAAGCAACTGCGCTGTCAGGTGGCTAAAGGTGAACGTGGTAGACTAGAGCTGGTAGAATTAGTTGCTGATCTGCGAAATAAATTAGCTATGTCGGAGGAGGAAAATACGAAATATAAACTATCACGCGCGGACGCATTGAAATTGCATTAATGATTTCGGCTATTTTTTTTCAAAAGTCAATTTCCAATATAATTGGTACTACAACAACACTTTTTATCATTCAATACCACCACCACCTTTTGGTTGGGGGTGGGATCTACAGTACAGCTCAATAACGTTACAAACTTTGGTGGTATCATTTTGACTCACTCTTTTCAAAATTATTTTCTCCAAAAATTCATAAATTTACTGTCGGTATACAATTTCCTCGTTAACCAATTTTTTTGATTTTTCTGGGGTGATGGGGGTTGTATAAAGGGGCGGAAGTTATACCACCGTAGGTGGTATCATTTTGACTCCCTCTATACTACTGATGGAATGGCGAACAGTGCAGATCCTGGTCAGACTGTGCGTAAGAACAGGCTGATCAGGAGCTACACTGGTCACAAAACACATACGTCCAATTTCTCCAGAACCACACAGACCCTAGCCAATACCAAGAACGGAAGACATTGTAATGGAGACTATTGTTGGTAGTGAAACGATATTTTGCCAATTTGCAATTACACCTCCGTCAGAAGAATTTAGGTGCAGATATAGATCAGCCACATACATATCGACTACTGTAGTATCATCTTCAGGTAACCTGTTAAGCGAATACACGCTAGCCAATATTTTCATCTCTCTCCCCAATTATTTTCCCTAAAAAATTTAGTTATTTTGATACTACGAGTACATATATACATCATTTTTATTCGGCTCGACTTGGAATTCCTATGCGTTCTTAGTCGTCTCGCCAAATAAATATGAAATGGCACTAGCCTGGTATTTTCAATGTACATGTACTCGTAAATGATTTACGTCTTTCAACTGCTAGAGATTTTACCACAGTTAGATAACTGTTCGCCCGCATGTACGAGAAGCTAATCCGTGAACTTTAGCGAGTGGATTATCGATCATCCATGACCAACTTTGGTTACCCAAAAGTTATTGGGGGGGGGGGGGGGGGGGTCGGTTTCTATTCAAGCAATTATCATAATGGAATACTAGACAGTGTTATAATGTAACGTGTTATAGTCTCAATAATAGTCACAGTAGTGCACATGAAATCAATATCATGATTGCATGGCAATACTAAACATCATCATATATTACAATGATGAAACATGATAAATTGCAATGTACACAAAGATATTTTCACTAATTGGAAGAAGGGGGCTGATGGAATTCATAAGTCGGAAAATGCGATATAACACATTAATGAACAGCCACTATATCTAGTGTACCCAACGATATATCTATTCACAGCCGTACATGTCAATACAGACGTCATTCACAGTTATTTACCATTAGTAAGCAAACATTTGATTGCGACAGGCCTTACCCTGATCAGACTGCCCGTGGCCAACTGCGCTAACTTAATAATAATAAAGAGCAACTGTGCCAATGTATTTTCTGTGCAGACTCACAGTATTACATTACTAATTATGAATACTGTATACTCTAATCAGACTGTAGGATTCCACAGGCTGACCCAAAGCATCAGTGATTGAAATAAATTATACTTCACCTCATGTCCTTATTGCAGCTTACTGACGTATAAATCAGTGCATTTAGAGCAGAACTGTCTGATCTGGTATATCCTGGTCGCAATAGCATTTACAATATTTACAATACACTGTGAACGTATATGGCTTGATAAAATGAATATACCCTAACCCATGATACATTTATTAATTTTTATTATACTGAATTTATTACATTATCACAGCCATGTTGGCTGTGATAATGTAATAAATTCAGTATAATAATTATGTATACTTTTAATCATCAAACATATGCAGTCGTTAGTTCTATATGAAATAAGTCGTTAGTTCTATATGAAATAATGCATTTCAGGAAAAATAAATGATTACTCCCTCAAAGTATACTTTGCTGGATAAGTATACTTTGCAATGTTTGTGAAATCGGCTACAGGTGGTAGGAGCTAACCGACACAAAGGTTCCTGGGTGGATAGACTTGATGTCCACAAGCTCTCCCGTACTTTCGTTTATGAAAGCGTCCTGGTGCCAATGCTAAAATAATAACTCCTGATTAGGAGATAGTATCTCCTAATTAGGACTTACTATCTCCTAATAATAAAATAGAATCTCCTAATTAGGAGTTAGTATCTCCTAATTAGGACTTACTCTCTCTAATTAGGACTTACTATCTCCTAGTTAGAACTTACTATCTGTGTAAATGCTAAAACATATTTTATCTCCTGTTTAGGACATACAAACTCCTAAGTAGGAGATACTAAGTCCTAATTAGGAGATAGTATCGAGGAGATAAAATATATTTTAGCATTTGCACCAGGACGGTTCGATAGTCGTTTCTATATAAAAAACGCTTACCGCACCATCTGGAACTAGACACATATTTAATTCCTACACGCCGGAATTATACTGCCCGCTGCTTTTACATGCGGGACAGGCATTGATATATATACGTGCATTTCCATTGCAAGTATACACATGTTCTAAGGCGTGTGTGGGCATGGACTAAAACTGGTATGATGTTATCCTCAGGACTTAGACTATTGTTCAAGTAGATAAAAATGAATCTAATTCCCAAGGGTTTGGTGCATCGGATTTTCCAACGAATGACGATGCGGACACATTTGTAGATATCCAATAGTCACAGTCCCGGAATTATTTGTCTAGACAACAATTGTTGACTGTCTAATTCCGCCCACCAAGGTTTGGGGAAGATACTGTGGGTGCATTGATTTTGACATTCAATATATTTCGTTTCGTAACAGTCAATATGCCGTTCATATGTAAACGTAGTGCTACGTGTAAGTTATCTGTCAATATGGGTATGTCTCCACCATTGCAAGTCCTAACTCAGTGTATGTGATCAGGTGTAATCTTAAAAGTGCCAACAGGTGACAATAGCACACTGTATTTTATAACTGTTTTATCTCAAATCCCCTCATCTCCCTCACCCGTGCGATAAAGCGCAGTTTCCCCCCGACAGATTGCATAACTAGGAGCTTGATTGAGTGATGATTTAATATGATATATAGTATTTATTATTATTATACGAGTATACCGATGTCATAAGAAACGAGGGTATGCCGAGTTTCTTATCAACTCAGTCAACGAGTTTAATAAATATCATATTAAATCAATGCACATGTTAGATAATATTTATTACATAAGCACATCACCATACAGTGAAGCTATACTGGTCAGCAATTTTGCATATTTATTACACTAGTGTAATATGAGTTTTACCGTATCGTCAGATACAGTTATGTTAGCGTCCGATGTCTGTTACTATTTTAGGTATCGTCATTTTATTTATCTATTTTTAATATCATTAATTATGGCTGTCGATCGCATTTTTGCGGACAGGTTTATTCGCCGGAACTCGTGTACTTATTATGTGGTAAAAAACGGAACTTTTATAAACGGTTATAATTCATATTTCATAATACATATTTTGATGGTAAATGTTTCATATTAACGGTATGTCTCGATGCTCCAATTTGATATATAATATGTATGTCTACGAGGGTGTCAATAATGCACCCCAAACTAGATCAATATATGCCAAACTAGATCAATATTATCATAAAGACTGCCAATTGGGGCGTCATCAGTGTGGGTCAGGCACACTTTCCTACTTTTTGTTCGGGCGATACAGTTTCAGTTTTTTCAGTACTTTTATTATTGCATGGTGCTGCGAGCGCCCATTTTATGCAATAATAGTTCATATTATAATAATTATTAATTTATAGTACTAATATCAAGGTGCATGATCACGTGGTTACACCAACAACAGCAAGAAGAACATGTACATTAATTAACATTTTTCAGCACTACATACCTGTACGGCAATGGTGTTGGCAAACAGCGTAGATCCAGATGAGCCGACTCTTGACGAGCCGTCTCATCTCGATCTGCACTTTTGCAAGTATTTTTCATATTTTAGAGAACAAAAATACCCCCTTTTCATAAATGGACTATGCTGAAAATCATTTTGTAACTATTGGATTGGTTGCAAAATTAGCATATTCAAATCCATTCCAGTTACTTAGGGGTGAAATGGTTAATAAAATGTAAATTTCCGCGAAGTATTTAAACTCTGAAACGGCTTCAGCTTTGAACACGGCGTCATCGCTGTGGCTGTGACTGGAGAAATAACTGCTGATCAAACAGTACATTCGTGTAACCTGATAACGATATGTATTGCTTTTTACAATCATAGCTGGTGTTTTATTGATGGAAAGGCGAACAGTGCAGATCCTGATCAGTCTGTGCGGATGCACAGGCTGATCTGGATCCACATTGGGCGCAAAACCAATAAATCCCGATAATCCCGTTACTCCAGTCACAGCCACATATGATATAATTCCCCGAGGTATCTGCTCTTGATCGAATTATAATTACTCCAGTAGATGATGAGGAAAACAAAAACACAAATATGCTCCAATAGCGTGCATTGGCCACCGGGTACATAAGGGGTGGTCAAGAACGTCCGACACGATGGGAATATCTTATTATTAAAGATAAATGCATCCAACCGATATATTTAAATAGTTTAAATGTTCAGAATTATTGACATTTTCTGGGGAAACTTTAAATTCCTTTCAGGTATGTGTTGTTGCAATTTTTAGACCAAATTTCATTGGGTTAACATTTTCAGACAAGTCCATTTATGAAAAGGTGGTGCTTTTGATCTCAAAAATATGAAAATGACTTGCAAAAAGTGCAGATCCACGAGCCGGCTCATCTGGATCTACACGTTTTACCAATACCACTATACAGGTATGTGGTGTTGAAAGGGTTAACCTAATAGTTGTAGAAGTGCTGGAACCGTTACCGGAACGTATTGATTGTCCCTCGTTAATGTAACCTTTATTGCAGTGAATCTGTCGTCAACTGGCACGGCGATTCAGTCGACAACACTGTACTGGCCTGAACGTGGGAATTTTCCTTGGTCGGCGCATCTTGCCATGGACGGGGAAATACCATCACAGTTACCAACATCTCCATCGGCCGGGTGCAGTGGAGCTAAAGTAACGAAAGGACATCCCTTGGCGTGGTGGCGCCTGGATCTGGGGGCCACATATAGCATCGCCAGGGTGGTCGTGGTCGGCGGATCAGTTGACCCTCCAGGTAGAAACACAATGTCGTGTAATGTATGTGTAACAGCGTTTCCTGCTAGGCAAGGCGTGTAGGGTTGACAACGTATACCCCACTATACCCTATTGTTTATCACGGGTTCTAATGGACCACAACACAGGCGATGATGATGATGATTACTGTATTCTGTGATATATATATAAAATATATATTAAGACAAGTACAATGTGTCGACTCTACGAAGTAGAAACGGCGAGTGCAATCTTATGTAATAATGAATACACCTGTGAAAATGCACAGGTGTAGCCATGCTTACACAAATGACATACACAACATAGAATTCGGTTCACGGTAACGCGATATCAAATAAACAATAGAATAATGAGTCGTCTTGCAGTTGCATAAGCAATACCGTACATGTATAATGTAAAGTAGATTTCATTACAATATGTTACACAGTCAAACCCACCTGTAATATATATGGGTCGCGCCATACGAAAACCGGGCTTAATGACAACGTCATGAAAAGCGGTAAACGACGTCAGAAAAACGATGATTCAAATTGTCTAACGCCGCCGTAAAAGTTTTCATTTTACCCTCCCATTTACGTTTATTGGTGTCAGTTAACATTAAGTGTGAACATAAAACGGAAAATGATAACTTACTGAAACTTTCACTGATATGAGACGCGATGCCTCAGTACACATATTATGACGTCATTACGTGACATCACGCACTTGTCACGTCACTGAACGTGAATGCATGTTTGACGTTATGGCCATGGTGTGGTGAAAAAATATTATAGCAAGGATACTTGCACGAGTTCCTCGCAGCATCAATGACTTACAAATGCTTGAGGCGCTGTACATTGTCGCCTAACTGTCGTTCTTTGACATTGTCACTCTTTTTCGTCGGTTGTCCTCATGAATTCAAAATGGTAAACGCATAATTTAACTGGCTACATATAAGCTAAGTCTTCACTTACACTGCACTTTAATTGGTAAATAACCTTAAATATGAACCTAGTGTATGCCAACGATATTACCATCTATTATCTTGGTAAATTGAGACTTTTGAACTTAGCTAATGATATGTCATTTAATGCCGCTCATTTTATCATAAACGGAGGTAGACACGCAGCTATATAATGCCATATATATCCGGGGTTTGCATTGAATTTGGCAAAACAAATGCATCAAAATCTCTCTAATAGATTCAGAATCAGTGATTTCAATGCAGCTTCTTGATTGTTTGTGTATAAGCAATACGTAATGCACAAAACACACAGTGAGGTCGGTGGAGTTTTCGAAAAGTCTTGAAATAATTAATTGGAAATTTGATGGTCATAGACTTGTTTTTCCCACGATTTGTAGTATCAAACCATCAGATTATCACCTGACTGTATACTAATGTATGTCTGAATCGGGCGATGGTAATGCGATTCTCAAGAAAGACACACGGCGACCATTATAAGGTATCACGCTACCAAATCTGCATGGCGTCGTGTTTTGTCACACAGTTAATGTTATAAACGGCTTACTGCAGATGTACACGTGCAATGTCTACAAACAAATACTCCATTTGCAGCAATTCCGTACACATCCTTATGATATAATATTGGAATAGAAAACAATTGTCGTGAAAATTACGTGTGGGCACAATCATATGATCCGGCGACGAAGGGTGGGGATTGGGGATGCAGGGACAAGCGCCCCTTGGGAATATAGTTCATCCCTGAGTGCCAATCGGTGTCTGAAATGTATTTCATGTTGAAATGAAAAGAAAAAGAAATTGAAAGTTTTTACGTGATCTTTTTATCACTTCTTTCTATTTGTGTTGGTCTGTAGTAATTAAAATAACACCACCTTATCATGATATGAAAGTCATTCGTCACACATATCTAAAGTGAACTTCCAGCTGTGGCGGATTTATATGGGGGATGGGCATCCCATATGCATAACCTGCAACTACAACATCCAATTATGTATTATATTTACTCGGTTTGGGTAATGGTCCCGCGGGATAATTTTAGAAGATTTGCAAGCACAATATGTACACAATGTTGTACGGTCACTCGTGTGGCTGATGTTGAAACTGACAACACATCACATTATTACCAGCCACCGATCATTGCGGATAGGTTGCTTGTAAGAGTTTTCGATTTACAGTGTTGGTTGAATAACCAGTAGTATTATGCTGCAACATCCATATGCATTGGGTTAACTGGAAATTCACATCCATGATGATTGATAAATGCTTCATCGATTTCATATGCACAACTCATCATTAATATATCATTGGCAATTTGATCGTTACCAACACAACGTCATCACGTGATATGGGGCCCGACGTCAAAATGACGTTATGTTAATGTTATGCTTCATATTGTTCAATGGAAGAACATGTCCATGCTTTCATTCGTGCTCGCACAATGGGTTATTATTTTACAAAATAAACGGCATAACATCTTTTTTTTATAATACATGCACTTCCGACAGCTAAGTCAGGCAATGCAATTCACATTTGTTCAAACATACCACCTGAAATACCAGCAGTAACATTATTGACTGCTGACGTTGTCGAAGTGGATTCCATTTATGCGGCTGTTCGTGTACGGTATTTAAAAAATAAATCACATGGGGCAAGATTGGGCGATTGAGGATTGAATAACGCCTCAATCGACGATATTTGATAATAAATTCATCCACTGTAACCACTCAATTGGAAAAATGTACATATGTCATTTCAACTATCCTAAAACCCGAGAGCATTTGGTTGCTCGCTTGGCCTTCTGCTACATGTTCACCATCATCGGGATCCATCTAGCCATATGTCTCCTCATATTTAAATCTTTTTAATCACGCAATGAGTTCAACTGATCTGGCATTTCACGAAAAGTGGTCAGTCGACCAAGACTTTTACTTTGGGTCACAACGTCTGACGACGTCACTTTTGTACGTCCATGTCTGGCCTAGCCTTTCGCGCCTGCATGTCCATTGTCAATCCGACTGTATCGTTCATATATTGTCATCGCGACTTTCTCTCATCAGCAATATCTTGTGTTTTGTGTTAAAATACAAACTTTAATATAACCTCTTGTTTTTTTCCGGCATATTCTCTTACACAGAGCTGGCAGACATTAAACTATGTCATTTCCAGTCATGATTTCAGATTGTTTAAATATTTCGTCGCATAAAAAATGTCGCTATTATTCCCCAAAATTATTTCAGACAGGGAAACGCCAACACTTCTCACTCTCCCTTATTTGAAAATTATTCATACGAAATTACATTACTTGGGCCGCAATCCAAAACATGACATTACATTAGCAACTGCAACACGAGCTATGAACATTATTTTCATACTTTGTCTTGGCCTAATGGGAGACACTTGGCCATGCTACGAGATATCCAAATTTGGTTGACATGCGATAAAAGATGACAAATCTATAGGACTTGTCCGGGTATTTTATCAACACCCCTTATATACGCCGTTGATATAAACGTCGTAATTTCGACGTCTTTGATCTAAAACGTCCTATCAGTTTTTACCACGCATCATAAAAATACTTCTAAAATGAAAAATAATTGGGATACATTGATAATTTTTGCGGGATATGGATTTTAAAAGATGTACACTTCAGAATACGCGAACAAGTAATAACTGAACATTTTGTCATTAAGCCCGGTTTTCGCACGGCGCGGCTCATATATGAAATATATATCAAGACATGTACAATGTGTCGACTCTACGAAGTAGAAACGACGAGTGCAATGAAGCGCGGGGAAAAGCATGCATTGCGCAATTATCAACCCACTTGACCTGAGGGCAGCTCAACCTATTGACCACATATCTAGGCAACTACACGACCACAAATTACCAACCTACGATACAATACAATACAATATAATCGACTACAGAAGAATGCAGTCCAATACAATGTAATATAATCTGATACAATACAACAGGAATTGCAACCTATGACATATGTATAATAATCCGAGCGGCTGACTCCCTTAGAGGGATCTAGTATCCGCTTCACATCGCTGTGGTCGACAGAGTGTACGACCGGGCGATCGGCATATAAGGCATACTAAAACTAATAATAAGCATATAAAATGATAGTTTTGTGCATTAAAAGTAAAGTGAGTACACATAATGGTTGCCATATTGGACGCCATGTTGAATTTAGGTGTTCGCCATAAATACAAACCAGCAGATTATTTTTGAACAACTTAAAAAACATGTAAGGTTTCAATAGTTTGTGCGCAGAATCGAATGTATATTATACAGAATCGATTATAAAGGTCGCAAAACAAATATTCAAATCTGCAATTACTTGTACATGTGTATTATTTGTACTAAGGACTAATCATTTCATCAGGTATACTCATCACACAACATGTCTATAAATACGTTGTATTTATATGAAATTGGAGAAATGCAACACACGCAATAGCGCCATATCACGACTCGGTTACGTTCATACTTGGCCTGTCAATACACAGCTCCAGTCCACGCGAAGGCCACAATCCTCCCATGCTCTCTGTATTCGTCAGGTATGGATCCTTCGGACTATATTGTAAGTGAAATATATCTTACCAGGAAAGAGGAACATATTTGGAAGTGTCATGGGAACATCTGATTACTAGTAATGTACACATTGGTTTGAACGACTCAACATGTATGTTCCAGCGGACAGAGTTTACTATTTAAATCTGGACTCCCACACCCCAGGTTGTAATATAAGGCGATTCCTGCATTAAGCTCCAGTGGGATTCATGGGGAGTTTTGATATGTTATTACTGGTAATTTTCTGAAGAATTGAGCTTTGGCTTATTTTTTTTCCGATCTCAACACTAATCTTCGCCTAAATGTCAATATGGGTGACCGTCTCGGTCGACAATATTACCTCGGTTTAACTATATCCAATGTCACACTATGTGGGAAGCAATATTTATATCATACTAGTAATTTTAATGTATTGGAACGGGCGGTTTTGTTTTCAGACACATACTTGAACTTGAAAGTCATATACTTTCAGGTCAGAGGAACTCGCGTGTATGGTATACGGTCTCAAAACCATTGACTTTACACATTGAGATACACACATGTGTGGCTGGGATATATTAACTCTATACATGATCATCGTTTTATTCAAATGTAATTACTTCGTAAATGTGATATACTATATGTATCAGCCAGTTTCACCTGTTCTGCCGTTTGACAAACAACTCAAAATGTGAAGTAGAACATATGATATAGTGTAGCTAATCACATGTAGACAAGCCAGAAGAACGGACTCCTATCAATTATAGTACACCAAACTGTAAAATATGTCAGTTTTCTGGACAGGTTTGTGCCAGTGTTTTTCACAACATGAACCACCATTGTAAATAACCTCATACACAGAAAATCGCACAGTGTATCACTTTTGCCTGACAAACCACACAACACATGCCATATATACCCACTACTATACTCTGTTATTAGCTATAAAATCCAGTGACATGTAAGCAGTTAACCGAGTGCATTGTCCCTGGTGTCTATACTCACCTACTATGCATGTAAATATGGCTTTACCTATGGAAAACGTGTACACTAACATAGGCTGTGCATCAGATTGAAAAGTTCACACATCAACATTTATTTTGAGATTTATGGGAGAAATGCTGAGATATATCGTCATTGTTTTATAGTTTCCTGGCATAATATTTATAGCTTGCCGTTGTCATATCTGTCTATTAATTTTATTCGGTTTACTGTCATATTATTTGCTGTATGTGTCAAGCGCACGAAGTGGTGAAACTATACGATGGCTTGTACATACAAATATGGCGGAGATGGCAACTCAATGTGCCATATAGTATACAGTAACAAGACAATATTCACATATCTTATATTCATATATCACATCACTCTTATGCAAAAATTATCATTGAAATCAAATGTATCTATGCCCTACTCCTTAATATACACTCTAATAAATAGGTGATCCAATTTGTAAATCAGTCACCAGTAACATCACGTATAACGATACCAGGCATCATCGGTGTTAGCATTGGCGGAATTGTCGGCTTGATGTCACGTTGCTTAAACTTGTTCTAAGTGAAATAACTCGAGATGTTCCATGTTCGCTAAATCCAGTATATAAAATAATGGTCTATTACAAACTTGCGGAAGTAAATGTACCATGTTAACAAATGGTTGTCTTTGATGATTGCTGCAAGCTGTCGTAGTTTTAATTTGTGATTCGGTTTGGGACTGCTAATCATAGACTAGCCGTGAAAACGGGACGGTGTTCTGGGCCACCGGTACTCTCTGTGACAGGTTCTACCTCCCCTGCGAGTGGCAGGACTATGAAGAAGGACTCAAACACAGCACATTCAGCCATTTAATTTCCGGAGGCCAAGTACCTTGACATTCAAACATACATGTAATTATGTTTCACATGAATACTGGAAAGAAGTTACGATACAAATAGTTGATATTAAACAAACATCGTTAGCGTTACAATAGTTCAAGCAATATGGTAATTGTACATGTGCCCTCATCTTATATCCGTCGTTATTCCCAAGTATACCTCGTTTGTCACGTCCTGTAACTTTGAGTGAATACACGTTACAGTGTCTGTTCACGTATTGCTGCCGACGAACTGTAGGCTATCAAACACATTAAATCTAATAAACTATTAAAATGTAAGCACTTTTCATCAATAACAAAAAAGTCTCTCCCTCCTCAGTTTCAGTTGATGAAATTCCATCAAATATTCATTTTATTGTGAAAACATTGAGGCGTGACTCACGGTGGGGTCGAAAAACGAAACATTTTGGAAAGTGACACTGAAACCTGATGTGTCTAGACAGCTTGGAAATGATGTGTAACAAAGAAAAATAAAAAGAAAATAGAAGTTATATTTTGAAAATCGGTCCACAAATTCAAAAAATAGTTACAACAAGAGTGCCGTAAGTCACAAAATACGCCCGTCGAAGATGGGCCAGACAGCGAAGATGCAGAAATGTGAAGCTGTCACCAAGGCAAGAAACCTTAATGCGAATTTGAAAATCTATAGCATTATTTCTTCCTCTTTTTGTGATAAACAGGTGTACTAATTTAGGTAGAGATTTGTAAAGTATAAATTATATAAAATTGGATACAACAATGTAGAAAAAATGGCTAAGTTAAAAAGGTGATATTTTTGTTAAAAAACTATTTTTTCGACAAAAGAACACCAAGGTGCACATCTTCAATAGATGATATTTTTGTTAAAAAACTATTTTTTGGCATGAAAACACAAAGGTGCAGATCTGATCTTATCAATATGTGTAGAAGACATGTGTATAGTTTCAGATCGATTGGCTGAACAGTTTCAGAGGAGTTGTGTATGCCAACTACGGAGTTTTCCTGTCCGCCACCACCCCGCCCCTCTGTAAAACATAATACGTACCGTTTACAGCCCATTGTTAAATTCCCATAAAAAATGACTTATTTTTTTCTCAATAAAATCAATATTTGATGGAATTTCATCAATTTATTTTAGGGAAGTGACTTTTCTGTTATTGATGACAAAGTATTTACATTTAAATATGTTTTATATTTAATGTGTGTAATGGCCTAAATTGTGTCGGCAGCAAACCGTCACGGTAGAACAGACAGTCGTGTATTCTCATTTGGATTTTATTTCAGTTCAACTTCGCGGATTCCGCCTATATGTGTTGGACAGCGAAACAACGATGCCGATACATCCAAGCGGACTAGTATACACAAACAATGTAACACGCGACGCTTTCAACCATAAAGCCGGACGTTTCAATATTACGCTTACTCCAGAAAGGGTTGGCCGCTATGTGTTCATAGATCTTCCAAAAACGTACATAACCAGTGAATTTCCTCCTCTGGTTTTGTGCGAAGTTCAGGTATACACAGGTACGTACAAGTGATGATTGCTAATCATGTTTGTATTATATAGAGCAGCCAGTAAATATAATGTGGAACTTGCAACATCACGAGTAACCTCCCTTAGAACAACACCCGGGGCATTATTGACTATAATTGACGGAATATGGCGGGTGACATCAAACCTACCAACTCCGCATAGTATTGTGCCGATCACGAGGGAAGTTACTCCCGATTATCCAAGTTCGGCAGCCTATTTATAAGACTAGTCTACAGCTACGCACACATTGACCTACTCGGGATGTAGAGAATGTTCTGCCCAAACTTGCCATGTGATCAATGTGTCTAGTCTCTACGCTCAATAGAAAAGGAAGGAACGAAAATTAACGTTATTCACATCCGTCTCTACTCGAAAAAAAAGACAACGACATGTATTCTTCTTAGTCGGAACCACAAGTTTCTAATGATACTGACGTGTGATTGTTTTTAGTCACCTGTGGTCGGAACGGACAGAAGAGTGTTAATCGTCTTCATGAAAATCTATGAATTTATCAATTTAAAGTATTATAAAGTGCACCTGCACGGAGCACTCTATTAGCCGAGCCGAGTCAGCATAACATAAAATTATATTATTTTATTTCTCCAAACCGTTTTAACATAGATTTATGCAAGCCGTTTAACAATATTTATTCGAATGGATACATTTTATGTTGCACATGGATTGGCCGTATCTTGCTTAGAGGTCTCAAACACGGCGTGTATTCGGTTGGAGGGTGCTGAGGCACATCATTCATTTTCGGTAACCATCAAACTGATGTATGCTTGCACTTTGTGGTTCACAGTGCCATGTGTTCTGTACATGCCGTGTTACGTACGGGCTTGACTGGTTGTATATCAGTGTGGGATCTGCAGTCAATCAGTAAACATGTGGTGCACATGGAGGGGCGGGCCGAACAACAGTATAGTCATCATTCACAAACTGTACTCTTTAGTAAAGTAGTGCATATTGGAAATTCAATATATAAACTATAACGAGTATGTATACTTACAGGCTCATCATTGGCTGAACACGCCAGTGAAGACACACCATTCTGTTTTCTATTTCAGCCTGTATATTACAAATATGAACGTGAAATACACCACCGGTTCTGTAGAGCATGGTTTATAATAATCTCTTGTTGCCCATATAAAGATATGTGATAACGTCGGAATGACGTGTTTCCTTCAGGCAATCAATCCATGTTCTAGTACACATCTTCTGAATCGCAAGAAGGTCGCTTTCGCAAAGTCCCTCTTCCTGAAATTAGTTTGTACCACGAGTGTGTTACGATTACTGTTGTCTTTTAATATAAAACATCATACGTGAAATGTTAAAAAATGTAAATTTAACCAGGAGAGCTGAGTATCGTGAAATAATAATTTCGTGACTTGGTCCTCCTAACACTAAACAAACTGGTTTCGCTAGTCACTCGTTGATTTAGCGGAAGCATCCAATCACCGACTCGCTATTTCACGGTAATCGGCGTACCTAGTTTAAAGGCACATGCCCACTCAGCAAATGTTCTTTATAGGAATTAAATACGTTTATAATTGTATCACTATTCTACCAGTTCTAATAATTACGAGTGCCCGCTATACAGATACAATCATTTAGTAATATTTATTTCTCGCGGTGATATCAGGCTATTTTCATATGCAAATGATCGAGGCATCATTGAACATCAAAAAGGTAAATACGGGGAATAAATAGTAATGTCCGTTAACATTTTAAAGAAACACGGTTATCGTCCCTGATATGAGTGTGGACATTTACGTCTGATATAATAATTTAATTGTATAATAATGTGAATCAATACGTAGGGTAATAGATTGTGAATGAATGTTTATTTTGCCAGAAAATGTCTCAGATGATGTCTCTGATATAAAGAATCGTTTGTGCCTACTGAGTGGGCATGCACCTTTAAGAAACAGAAAACGTATCAGGTGCACAAGCTCTTATCGGATCAGACAGTGTGAAGGCAGTTGGCCACCATACACTGGACCCACTCGTGGAAACTGTCATTTTCACAGATGTATGATCGCGTATGTGCGTACAATATGATACAATAAGCTGAATAAATGGGGCTTATGGTTTATGCGTCCAGTGTAGCTTCCTATCAGCCTGCGCAATTTGATCAGGGTCTGCACTGATCACCATTCAGTCCGTGAAACACCGGTGCTGCTTGTAACAAACGATATAGGTCCTTGTCATGCCCCAGGACTGAACTGGAAGACCAGGAGCGAGATTGGCCATAAATCCCAGAATCCCCATTTCTCCAGTCTCAATATTAAAGGTACATACCCACGCAGTAGGCACAACTGTTCTTTATAGGAATTAAATAAGTGTATAATTGTGTCACTGATCCACCAGTTCTAAAGATTACGAGTCGCCGCTATACAGGTATAATCATTTAGTAATATTTATTTTACTGATAGTGACACGCATTTGTATCAGGCTATTTTCATATGCAAATGATATATGTATGGTATTTTTTAATTATTTTACTAATTAAATTCGTTATATGCATGGTATTTTTTAATTATTTTACTAATTAAATGCGTCACCTGAAAATATAATATTTTCGGCAGATTATAAAGTATGATAATTGCACATCAAAAAATAAATAGAGTATAAATAGTAACGTTAGTTAACATTCTAAGGAAACACAGTTATCACCCCTTTTATTAATGTTGAAAGTTCTGTCTGATATACAATGTATAATAATACCAATCAATACGTGGGGTAATGGTGAATGAAAGTTTATTTAGCCAGAAAATGTTTCAAGATGATTTATCTGATATAAAGAACATGTTATGCCTACTCAGTGGGCATGTGCCTTTAACACTTTTAACCCGACAACCCACTATAGCGGGGTTTGCAAACCGTGCATATCCAGATCAGTCGGCTCGTAACGAGCCGTCTCATCAGGATCTGCACTTTTTGCAAGTATTTATTTATATATATATATATTCATATTTTTACAGGACTAGTATGACAATCATTTTGTGTCGGTTGGATTGGTTGTAAAATTAACATATCAAAATCCTTTCCTGTTATTTAGGGCTGAAATGGTTAAGGAACACACGTACACACAGGTCCAGTCATATCTGCATATTAATGTAAAAAATATTAATCACATACGCATATCGTTTAAAATTAATCGAGATTTGTCTCGAATATACATGTACCCGCATTTCTGAATGTTCACCTAATAAACATGACATGTTGAACAATACTTCAGTAACCAAGAACCCATTCGCCCAACGTGTCGGCACCGACACGGCCTTTAATTATAAATGCCTTGTGCCGAAACGTTGGGCGAGTGCGTTGTTGGCAGTGAAGTATTGGTAATCTACCAAATCCACTTTGTTTTATTTAACAAAAGCAGTTTTCAGGGTGATCTTGATTGTAATTTATTTTAATCACTAATTTCCTTATGTGTAGGGTGTAGCCCGGGCACATACGACCCCCATTGCCAGGTATGCCAGTGTCCAGATAACGGACCGTGTGACGCAGAGACAAGAGAATGTCTGAAAAACATCGCTCTCAGGAAACCGGTTAGAATGTCGTCGACACTGGACTGTGATTCCAATAATTGGGTCGGAACCAGAGCAGTAGACGGGTATAATGGATCGGACTGGAACAAACCAGATGCATGCGACTGCTGTAGTAGTACAGACTTCGAAACTAATCCCTGGCTCGAGGTCGACCTAGGATCCAATTTCACCGTATCAGAAATAGTTATAGCGGGCCGGAATGATGGTTATACAGGTATACTGGATTAGTAGCCTTACGGCACTTGGTCTCGAATATGCAAAGAACATGATGCGACAGCTTAGTGAAGAAAACGATTATTTGTAGATGTGCATGTACATCTTCTTTCTAAACACAACCCGAGTCGCCTGAAACTATGATATAATAAGCTGCGTGTGCTAAAACATGGCTAGTGTTGCGAACGCTTTTTTTCTTGCAAGTTACTCATTTCATTTATTTAAATTAATTCAGCTACAGACTAGAATTTAAATCATATTTCTATGGGTGGTATGGTGCTATCATTTCATAACTCAGAAGCGATACGTTGATATGATTTAGCAAAATAAAAACACACAGCGTGGAATGTAGTCAAAGAAAATGGAGAATTCGTTGATACATCATGCAATACATGTTAAGAGTGGGATGTTAACATCTACATGTACATGTACATGTATATGTAATACTGCATATATTGCATGTATAATACATCATGTCAACATATGCCTGTGCTTGTGTCTATCACCAACAATGCTTTTGTGTGGCTATATCGGATTAATGCAATTGAGGGAATTATGCAATTATGTTTGAATATCACAAAGCATTTTACAGGGAACCGTAATCCCCACCGTTGGCCTAGATGACAACCCCGACGTCTTCACTAGTTCCCGCCATTTTATATCTGGACGCATACGACCAGGGCGTGACGTTACATCACTAACTTTGACGTCATACAGGCTTGAAATCAAAACAGAAGTGCAGAATTGGCCCCCGTTCTGAGTAAAATAGACCCTCATTCTGGGAATAGCCCCCGTATTGGGAGTTGGCACCCGTTCTGTGGTTTGTTTGTTTGTTGGGGTTTAACGGCCTATCATCAGCTAAGGTCATTTAAGGCCGGGGCAATGGGTTTAGTATTAAATCCCATATATTACCTGTACAAGTACATGTACATGTTCAAGTGCATCTCAAAATCAGAACTGAATATTTACATTGAAAAAACTATATAGTCAGCCCTGAAATCAGAATAATCCTGATCTGATGCCAGGTCCTCGCCACACCAGAATCACTTGGTCCCTCCCAAAAGCAGTAGGATCTTACTACTTTTATAAAGGCAATAACCCAATTCAACTCCCAGTTAACAAAAGAGCAAAAGATAAAAACGTACCTGAGGGCCAAACCAGGCAAATCCTGATTACTATAAGGAGGAACCCCTACGTATCCCATCGCGTTCGCCCAACCAACCACACACCCCATATGCGATATTGACCGGCACATACATAGGGAGAATGTGTGTGCACCATCTTATCAATGTAGACCATATAGGGTACATACGACTCTCAATTGTATTACTGATCTGCACATCATGGTCAGGTATGAGGCATACAAATGAGTCGAAAGAAAATGTGCTTTCGTGTGTGGGCATTTGTTCTTGGTAATAGATACCCGATGGTCTATCCGGTCTATAAAGACGTCGTCTCGTTATGTAGCAATCCAGTTGCACCAAACAAAACAGAAAATTGCCTCTCAACTCCTAGTGCAACGAACTCATTGAACGTTTCTTCACCACATTGTAGAAGCATTTGTCGCACGAGTTTCTGCTATGTTATGAGTGCTTGCATTCATACAGCATGTGGAAAGTGGCTCGAGTTGTACTAATACCGCATTTATGGAACAATTGA
Organism: Conchocele bisecta; assembly: GCA_029237695.1. Classification (NCBI taxonomy): domain Eukaryota; kingdom Metazoa; phylum Mollusca; class Bivalvia; order Lucinida; family Thyasiridae; genus Conchocele; species Conchocele bisecta. The sequence goes on from CM055274.1 coordinate 97,910,663, forward strand.
AGAACATCGTTGTAGGATAACGTACCTAGAAGTTTGTCAGATGTTCTAACATTGTGTGGCCCTGAAGTATTTATGATAACTCTAATGTACTGTTTCCACTGCGCTAGTGACATAACGCTACCGGATTTTCTGAAGTCTTTTAGCACATGGTCTAGTTAATACTTCTGGATAAGTCGCATTATATAGTGGATGAATGACCCCACACTTGGAGGCATTGTAATCATATCGTCATTTATGTGAATATTGATAGCAATGTTCAGCCATGTTTGATAGACCTGTTTTTGTGAATGATACCAGAACAATGCCATCAACACCAGTATGACATTACCAGACATTATAATTCACATAGTAATTGGTACACGTGTGCTAAATAGCACAGCGATGAAATGACAACACGAACGAACGACGCGGACTGGACAGACAACTATTGGGACCCACCTACATAAAGGATCTTACATGATTGATAAATTAATATGATATTTATTAACCGCGTTTACTGACTCCATACGGTTATAAGATTCATCAGATGTTAGATTATATTTATTGCATAAACACAATATTAAATATTGAAGTTGTACTGATCATCTCCCATGTTTTCTGCAGCGGACTAATTGACATATTTATTATACTAGTGTATTACGAGTTTTATTACACACTGTGTTATTACACTGTGGACACCCATTTTGTTTCTAAAGTTGTATACTATTATTTAGTCTCAGGGAAGAAATAGGCCCGACTGGTTTATTGATGTGCTCTGTAAATCTATAGTAACATAATTATCGCATCCCATTGCAGACGACAGTGAACATGGTAAAACCTTTAAAATAATGTCGAAAATAAATATTATTTCCCCGGGTTGACAACATACACTGTCATCCTCAGTTGGATGCAATATGTATGTGTTGTGCTAGTACGTGTATAGGTGATATGCCTTGTTCTATATCCAGAGAGAAATATGCATAGATCCAAAATAGTCTAAGATTGCAACCTGACGATATGTGTATACAAACCACATCATACAATTGTAGTACGTTCCACATTTCAATATCTATATATTTTACAATCTATATGTAATCTGCGAATATAATACACACAGGCACCACGTGACCAACGAAAGGAAATAACCGATGTAAGCAACTAAGGGGAGGTTAGTCATGTACTTATGATTTATAAATATAGCAAAGCACAAAATAACGACAATTAACAGTCGGATCATTGTGATTGTTTTATTTTATATAAACAAGATCTCAAACGAGTTTCCATTTCATATGAGATTTATGAAACGAGTCACGCACAATTGGACGAGTTTCATACATATCATACCAATGGGAAACGAGTTTGAGATTTTGTTTATCAGCTTCCAAAGAGCATAAAACTTTGATAATTATCCAATATGTTTCAGTGAGCAGACGCCATTGACTATTTTCACATCCACTGTCTGTTTCATGAAACCTACCCAAATTGTACGGCCATATAAACAAATGCAAAAACAATATTTTTCTCGATAATATTAAATTTTATAAAAAATGAAGAATGAGCCTTCTTTTTATTTCGTGAAATTTAGTCAAATATTGATTGTATTACGAAAAATTGATTTGTCTATAGGAATCTAACGAAGGGAAAAAGGAGATGGGAAAGCTGTGGAAGGAGAGGGGAGTCAAGAAAGGAAAACATTTGGAAATTGCCTCCGAAACCTGGCTAGATAGCTTGGAAATGATGTAACTAAGAAAACAAAAGTTAAATTTAGAAAATCGGTACACTATTTCTGAAATTAGAAAATTTTCCCCATGTTAAATCCCCATAGACATCTTCACTGTAATAAAATCAACCTGGGACCAAATTTCGCAGAATGAAAAGAAGGCTCATTGTTAAATTTTGATGTAAGTTAACATTATCGAAAATAATATTGTGCTTGCATTGTTTATATAGTCGTAACATTTTGGTAGGTTTCGTGAAACAGACAGTAGTTCAAAATCTCCACAGAGAAAGATAGTTTTAATCCTAACAATAACAGTATTATATAATAGGTCCCTGTTCTTTTTAAACACTGCATCTTACCAAACGGGATCTCATCCTGAAAATTGCAGTAATTTTAATGAGTCACTGACGTTTTTGATGACGTTTCAAACATGATGACATCAACGTAAAAACATCATTGCTTTGTCGCGCCATTGCGGACGTCATTTGGAACGTCTCTATTTTATTTATTTGACATAACGTTGGCGCATAATACGAATACGTACGTGTGTCATAACACATTTATGAAATGGGTTAAAACACGGGATGACAAGGATTGTATGTGATAAACATAACTATTAGTTAGGGTGGTAGGGATATTTGGTTCAGATTCTTCCAAAAATACCAAATTTAGCCAAGATGTCATCCATACCATACTATTTCGAGACGAACAACCCCCGCGGTCGCCATTTTGGCGAGATCCAATATGGCCGCCAGTTGGGTAAGCAATCAGTCGTAGCTAAACAACAAAAAGGGCTATATTCATAAATCATACCACCTTTTATGGGCTTTGGGATTCGGGGAATCCGATTATAATGTTATTTAGAGACTTTGACGTCATTCTCATATCTTAAGGTCACGATAAAGGTCATTTTGAGTCAAATTCGTCATATTTAGTAAGTTTTAATCAATATGTACGAACAGTATATCATTGTATCGGTTTCCGGGGTTGAAATTAATTTGACGATTGGATGCAATATTACATACCAGGGTCACGGCAGAGGTCGCCCGAACCTGAGGTCAGTCAGAGGTCAATTGTATGAAAAATGTCAAAAGAGCAGGGATTACAAATAGTATCGCTTTTTGGGGGTTTGTGGCATCGGATAATCATATTCTGATTTACTTTTGACTATTTGAGGTCAATAATTCCTAATTCACTACCTATATGTTCTGGCGTCCTTACTACTGCATCACCATGTAAAAATTCTCGTTTTTTACGCACCCCTTCGCATTTGCAGAGGACCGTGCATCGGACACCGGCGCTGTTGCACTTGCACCTTCCTGTGCATGACTTGACGCAGCCGCAGTGTAAGATAATGGCACATGCTACTGAAGCATAGCTGAGAGTAGTCCATGGGGGCTGCCTTGTACTGGTGCCATCTTTGTGCCAACCCCACTCACTGAAGTCAGGGATTTTCTGTTGGACCGAAATGGCCTGACTCTAGTAGAAACTCGCTTGTAGAAGTGCTCGCTTCACACGCTTGAACAGCGCTGCTTGGGTAGGCGGAATATTTTCCAGTGACCTACTTCCTGTGGTGAAGAAGCGATGACTGGCCTCGTCTACACCGGCTGCACCACATCCTTTGATGTACATAAGTACGACGAAGCGTTCGATACGTTGCAATGACTCGATACTGAACATGTTAGGGTCGTGCTTTAGAACCACTAATGTGTCGGTGAGTGCAGGTATGCTTGACCAGGCTGTCCAAGCAGCGGTCTTCTTGCTACATCCAAGAAACTGTGATGCAGTGTCGCATCCGGAGGATCCTACGCCTCGGAATGGTTGCACGGCTGAAGTGATGCAAGGTCAACATGTCTATATGCGAGTACGGTCTCGAAGTGAGTACTTAGGAACAGCTTTCCGCCGATGTCAGTTTTGGAGATCTGAGTGCTGATGAATGAGAACAGCTCCTTTTTGTTCTCCTCATTTTTAGGAAGCCACTGTTCCGTTCACGCTTTGGTATCTGAGTGCTTCCATTGCCAATTCTTGTCCATGGGCTATTCCCGCACCGTTGCTGTGTAAGAGCTTTGAGGTTAATTTTCTCGGGGTAATTATCCCAAATAGCGTCGATGCATTGGGTACCACACTTCATTTGTGCCTCCAGAAATGGTACTATGTGAAGCGTACTCGCATCGCCGTAGTTGGGCGCACTATGTGGATTACTGCCGCCATATCTAAAATCACGAGCGTGGCGTGCTTGACAGCAGCTGCACGGTCAGTGGGTGCATTGAGGCATTGCAGAATGTCTGATTTTGTTCCAAACAGCAGCAACCCTCGACCGCTTGATAGTATCAGATACGGCCTGTTCCATGACAGTCTGTGTATCGAGTGCTACAAGCTCCTGGTTTGTAACAAGGAAAGGACTACCAAGCTGATTTACCACCTCGACAAACGGAAGTACATTCTTTCTAAACTTGACTTGCAAGCTGTGTCCTTCGTCGTGATGAGCTGTAGATGACGATGGTGGTTCGTGTACGGCCTCGAATTCCTTACCTTCCCTCAGTGACCGCACAAACCGAAGCATCAGCAGCTCCAATTCAAGTATGGTTGACCAGAACTTCATTGAAGAAGCGGACGCAGCCTTGTCTGGGAAGAGGGGATAGACGCCGATCTCAGCAGGAGGCTTCACCGACTCGTCACTCACGAGCAATGAGTTGTACCCCAACCAGGTGATTACGTCCCTTCTGAAAAGCTCACCTTCCTCGAGCAACCCGGTGACGTGCTCCATCCATGCCTCGTCCTTGACAATGGCAACTCGCACATCATGTGGTGGTCTGGCTTCACTGTCGCCAAGTCTGGGTGCAAATACATCAGTTTTAAAGAGTTTGACTGGGGTCTGGATCACGTAAGAGGCTGGAAACTTCGCAATGGACGTATCGGAGGGGTCAATCGTGATTGGTGGCCGCTTTACTCCGTGATTCTCGTGCGAAAGATGGTTCGTCACGCTCAAGACATATCCATGGAACTTATCCAGTGAGAAATTGCTCTGAGCCTTGCTATCTATAGTATCCACATCGTGTCTAGTGAAAACCTTGAAACAAACTATTGGTGGGTATTACAACTCCATCTGGGCATGGCGAGCACACACCGCCCTCGCAAGACATCGCTTTACTTCCATGACACGACTGTATGATACCGATATACCCTGTTCATTGTCAATTTAAATCTGTGTCTTACTCCGTCCGTGACCTTGTAGCTTGATGCCGTGATACAGGGGAAACTGGGTTTCTCTTTCCTTGTTATGTCGTACTGCATCCGTATTTACTGCATGGTGCGTACCCTTACTGGTATTGTAAATGAGCAGTTGTGCGATATTGTATGCGATTTTCGCATTCAGATTGGCATCGCCACCGCTCTGTTCACGCCCATGAAGGGCTGATGGGCCCCGAAGCACTACGTTAAAGAAACTCCGCATCGACTGGGTCCGTGCTGCAGTTCGGGGAGAATGAGCCGTCGAAAGGGTCCTGTCTCTGTAGGCAAAACTTGTGCATCATCACGGAAGCCCGCATGAACGTAAGCACGTCCTCTTGACCAATTTGAGACACATATGTTTATGCCAGCTCATCGGCCACCTTCAATGTGTGAGATATGTAAATATCCTTCCTGCCTTCATTGCCCTTGGAAAACTATACCCATTCCGGCAGGGCATCGAGCAGATGGTCTTTGAATCGAGATGAGTGTGGCTCTTTTTGTCTCTGCATGGGCGAGCTTGATCACTCATAAGCTTTTGATACATCTTGCGAAGCTCTTAGTCTTAAAACTTAAATATAGTTGTGTCCGAACGTTCGATTAGAGCAATAATTGGAGCACATATGAGGGGGTCAAAGGGTAGAGGTGAGGGTCGAGCCGAATCCCGTCGCTCGACAGCGCGAGCGAAGTCACGCAAACGTACATGACACTGATGGTGGTAACATACACAAGCCGCATGCGCGTCAGATGCTACGGCAACCAGTCTGCCAGGTAAATGAAAGTTTTTCGTGGTCTTCGCCCAACTCTTCAAGCTGGCATCTACGGCATCGGTTAATACTTTGTGAAGTTTGATCTGGTCCTCACCCTCACAAATTACACAATACTTGCTATTGGCTGGAAGGTGTTTTTGAGTGTTTTGGGTCTAGATCTATTGTGCGGGCTGGTAGGTATCTCTGTCAATAACCTCTCTCGCCCGTTTAACACGAGAACTGTTACAATACCTCTTGCAAGTTTTGTGATACTAAGCATTGTGTGATTTAAGTGTTGCTGCAATACCTATTCCATCATTCAACTTACTAATGCTGACGTTAATGCCAGAAGGAAGAGTATTGGGATTAATAGCATTGAAGTCGCTGAGAACTCTCTCACGTGATGATACAAGTCCGTCCTCCTTGAGAGTTTGCAAGGCTTCTTGAGTTTTGTCCGATTGAAAATACAACAAAGTCCCCAATTCATAATTTTAACGATTCGCGATATGCATACATCAATTTTCAAGCGAATTTTCAGTATCTGAATAAACACGGTAGCGTTGTTCACGCATTTTCGGCCTCTCAGAAGTACGCGCAGTTTTATCTGGGATGTTAGGGAATCATGTGATTATTGATTGATTTAAATGTGGTTTACGTCTGTTTAACAAATGATGTATGTGAAGAAGATCTCAAACCAGTGCGAAATAAAGCTAATATTAATAATTGGAAATTGTCATTTAAATGTTTGGGAATTTGTTATGTGAAACCCCTAAAACTCACACTTCGACAAGAATTTGACATTTAAGATGACATTCAGTGGCGAATGTGACAACAAATCGTCGAAATAAGACCAGAATCAGAATCTACTACCCCGAATACACATATTTAGTGGTATTACTCATGGTTCTAGCCCTTTGGGTTTCTACCTACGATTGATTTATAATCCGAGTGGCGGCCATATTGGATTTCGCAAATATGGCGGCCCCAAGTGGCGCCCGTCTTGGCACCCATCAAAAATCGAAACAGTAGGGTATGGGCGACGTCTGTGCCAAAATGTGTGCTTTTGGAAGAATGTGAACCAAACCTCCCATGTAATGCCCCAACATCCCCAACTATATTGCATACGCGTATACATGTAGCGGCAATAAATAGTAAATACATGGTTAGTGCCGTCGAATATAAAATATATTCGGTTGAGCCTTAGACAGCTTTATTGGGGCGAGCTTTACCGAGCGAAACCGAATATATTTTATATTCGACGGCACTAATCATGTATTTAATTTATACCGCATACCAAACTTAATCGTTTGAACGTGCGTGACGTCATGTGTTGACGTCATTCCCTCGCCATACGTCTCAAATCTAGCGACGTCATTCAAAGCAAAATGGCTGCGTCCACGCTAGGTAGATTCGGTATTGTATCTGATTATATTTCCGATTATTTTATGATGAATTTCAATATTTGCTGGTTTTATACTACATTGTTGTCATAATAAGCATTGCAATCGTAATGGACATATCCATGTCGTTGGTTACGTCGCATATACTGTAAAAATTTACAAAATTCAACTGAACAGACAGCGATTTGATATACGTTTGATACGTTCCTAATGACGTCCCTGGTGACGCGACAAAGCAATGCTCTTTTGACGTTGACGTCCTCGTGTTTCAAACGTAATTAGAAGCGCCCGTGATTAAGTAAAATTGCTGCAATGGTTAGAATGTGCTCCGTATGGTAATACAAAGTGCTTACAAAGAGCGTGAACTTTCCAATTGATATGAGATTTATGAAACTCGTCAGCAATTGTATGATGCACCTCCCTTGAGGATCGGTGCATAAATTGTGCGGGACTCGCTTCTTAATGTTCATATCAAATGGAAGCTCGTTTAAGATCCTCCATATATAGAGAATGGTAGGTTAGTGCCGTGAATGAGTAAAAATATCTGGCAAGGTTCAGGAAACTGGATGGGCGAGGCTCTGCCGAGCACATCCCGTTTCCGTGCCGCGCCAGATATTGTTTTCCCATTCACAGCACTAACCTACTGTTCTCTATTTATCCCGTTAACACATACAAATGGCTGTAAAATGCAAAAATATAACCCCAGCCACCGCACATATGCACACGCAGTGATTAGGTCGTATTGACAGGATATCAACAATGTTTCACGGCCCCGTGTTTCACGGCACATACGCACTGTATAGTAAGTGAATGTGTATTTTATATTATATTTTATTGTCCCCGATATTTGTCTAAACTTGTATGTGAACTGACATATTCAGTGGAGAAAATACTACTTATAACATATATGTCATCACTATACAGGTGATTATACAAGGAACTTGAAAGGTTTGAAAGTATATTTAGAACAGCATAAAGCCAGCATGACGACCCAATCTGTGACACCCGTGGAGTACAGAGACCATCAATTCCGCCTGGACCTATCCAATCGAACACCGTTTCGATATATCACCTTACTACTTCCTGGAGAGACGACCGGTGACCGTTATTTGATTGTGTGCGAAATACAGGCTATCCATAGTAAGTAATCTGGGTATGGGATAGCGTGGTCAATTGTTTACATTGCTGTAATGGCGGCGCCCATGAGGTATTGGGTAAATCTTATTTTGCATCAATACGACTGCGGTTTCTTCCTTTTAATGATGACCATTCTGCAGAGAAATTTGAATCGGACAGAATTGAACGTTGTTTAAACTTGGTCTGATTCAAATTTCTCTGCAGCATGTTCAGACTAGCTAGACAAATAATGCTGCTAAATTTGGTATTGGCGGACTCGTAGTGTTAACGGCTGGCATGGTCATCATTAAAAGGAAGAAACTGAGATATAGCAATTTGGAAAAACTTTAACGTAAGCTTTAACAAACACAATTCAAAGTCATTTGACCTTGGGCTCCTGGGCAGCATGCATGGGTATACAATGAAGATAATATGGATGGTGATCAATGTGTATATGAAGTTTCAAGATGATATCGCAAGCGGTCACAAAGATATAGAAATTTGAAAAACTTTAACGTAAAACTTTAACAAAAAGTTTAATGTCATTTGACATTGACCTTGGGCTCCTGGTCAGCATGGGTAGGGTATACAATGAAAGTATGGATGGTGTCAATGTGTATGCGAAGTTTCAAGTTGATATCCCAAGCAGACACAGAGATATAGCAATTTGAAAACAAATTAACATAATCTTTAAAAACAATTCTAAGTCATTTGACCTTGGGCTCCTGGGCAGCATGGGTATACAATGAAAATATGGATGGTGATCAATGTGTATGTGAAGTTTCAAGTTGATATGCCAAGCAGTCACAGAGATATATCAATTGGAAAACTTTAACGTAAAACTTTAACAAAAAGTTTAAAGTCATTTGACCTGGACCTTGGGCTCCTGTGCAGCATGGATAGGGTATACAATGAAAATATGAATGGTGATCAATGTGTATATGAAGTTTCCAGTTGATATCTAAAGCAGTCACAAAGATATAGCAATTTGAAAAACCTTAACATAAAACTTGGACAGCGGATGCCGGACGCCGACGCCGGACGCCGGACAAAGCGGTAATTATATGCTCCTCCGAATTATTTTCGGAGAGCATAACTATAGAATTTATTTTATTTTGGCCAAAGAGGCGAATACGCATGTCCACCCAGAAGGCGATATCGCGATGCTACAATGACGATAGTACGATACTACGATAACGACAGTACGATAATACGATGGTGCAAGTAAGACACTACGATATCGATAGTACAATAAGGAAAAATACGCTTTAGCAGATTTACCCCAACGTTAAGTTCTTGACATCGACACTGATCTTGGGATTACTGGTGGTCGGAAGGTCATTGATTGGTCACCGCATGCTAGAAGACCATCAGAGGAATATATGTGTGAAATACCAATACATTAGATGAAGGGAAACAGAAGTTATAAGAAATATACCAAAGGTTAAGGTTTTTAAAGCGCTAAGTTTGTGGCGTTCATATTGGGATTACTGGTAGAGGAGGGTCATGGATTTGTCACAGCATGATAGAGGACCATCAGAGGAATGTATATATGAAATATCAACCAGTTATATCAAAGTTTTAAGAAATTAACTCGGCTGTTAAGTTTGTGAAAGTGTAAGTCCATGACCTTGACATTGGGATTACTGGCAGTTGGAGGACCATGGACTTGTCGCAGCATGCATGATAGAGGACCATGAGGGGCCCGTTTTACTAAACTTCGTACGACTGAACTGTTCGTAAGTGCAAATTTAGAATCATCTGGAAATTCCAATTGGTGGATTTACATTTATTGACCATAGGCTACATCTGCATACGTTTAGTGAAACGGCCCCCTGACGAATGCATTTGTGAAATATCAACACGTTTAAAGTAGTTTATAACAAAGATAAACAATAAGTACACATTGTCGCATACATACAACAACGCAGTGTTTTCGATTGCAGTGATTAATGGATCGTCATCAGCCATCTGTTCTGTTTCTTACAGTCGTTGTATGTGTGCGTTTCCTGATCATCTCATGTGTGTATGTTAAATACAATTAACACGTAAGCATCAAACGAATCGCTTATGCTGTGTCCACATAGGCGATTCGCTTGGTTGTTTGCGTTTTGATCCTGCATAGCCGCATATATATACTGTATTTCGTTCTTCAGGGTGTCCATATTACCGTTACGGCAACACGTGTGGCGACCAATGTCATTGTTTGAGCAGTCCATGCAACCAGCTGACGGGTACATGCTCCCCCCAGGAGTGCCAACCAGGGTGGAGCGGACCACAGTGTAACACACGTAAATAGAGATACTATACCAGGATTATAATGGCTTTTAAGGACCCATTCTATACCTGAATATCGTTTGAGTAAAAGATAATTGCTTCGTAAATGTGATGTGAATACTGCCTAGTTACTGTATCCTATACGGCACATGGAATGGCCAAGTCGGCCATCTTTGTGTGTTCGAGCCATCAGCCAGTTTCACATATTCTGCCGTTTGACAAAGAACTTAAAATGTGAAGTAGAACATAGAATATAATGTAGCTAATCACATGTGAAAAAGCCAGGAGAACGGATTCCTATAAATTATATTACGCAAAACTGTAAAATATGTCAGTTTTCTGGACAAGTGTGTGCCTGTTTTTTTAACAACCTGAGCCACCATTATAAATAGCATCATACACAGAAAATCGCACAGTGTATCATTTTTACCTGGCAAACCACACAACACATACCATATATACCCACTACTGTACTCTCTAATTAGTTATCAAATCCAGTGACCCTATTGCATTGTCCCTGGTGTCTACTCACCTACTATACGCGTAAATATGGCTTTACCTATGGGTAACGTATATACTAACATAGACTGTACATCAGATTGAAAAGCTTACACATCAAAATTTATGTTGAGATTGATGGAAGAAATGCTCAGATATCTCGTCTTTTGCACTAATTTTTATTTGGTTTACTGTCATATTATTTGCTTTATGTGTCAAAGGCACGAAGTGGTGAAACTGTTCGATGGCTTGTACATACACAGATGGTGGAAGTGGCAACTCAATGTGCCATATAGTATATAGTAACAAGACAATCTTAACATATGTTATATTCGTATATCACATCACTCTTAAGAAGCAATTATCAATGAAGTCAAGTGTATCTATCTATGACCTACTACCTTAATGCCAACGGTATCAAGGCAAGGCTGAGAAACGCGTATAACTCAGTTGCCTCGGAATTCCTACCGTTTCCGAGCCGAGTCTGGTAAATTGTATATCAAAATACATGGTAACATTTTATACTATGAGTTACACAAGTGTAACGTTTTCGTTGAAATGAACGAGGCGTGCTTACGTTGCACCATCACCTGATATTATTCTGTAACGCCGCGTGACGTCGTACGGCTAATGGAATATGAGCCAAAATAGTTTTGAATACGGATAGGCCAATACACGGTCAATGAACAGCACAATAACCGATAATATATTGCAATGCAAGTCGAGTAATGATACTGAGAATACGTGCTACAAAGTTACTCTAAAACAAAAGCTGAATATGCACATGCATTCACATTATGGCCATAAATAAGATTAACAAAAATGATAATAATAAAAATACGTAAACATATGCACAAATGCCCACACATCAATGATCAAAATAACGAAAATAAAAAATTTGAAATAAAAAGAAGCTGTGATTGGGTGGATATTTCAGATGGCACGCGGCTTTATGTTGGGGTGGGGAAGAAACGAATGTTACAATTAAAACAAATTCTCTGTAACCACAAACATAGTTTGGCCATGCACATTCTCCATTTTTTTTGTCAATGAGCATCTTTTCGTTCATCAGACACTCCGTTACCATGGAAACGAGGTTATAAATTTCTGATTTGTGTATTTTCTGAAAAAGGGGAGTGCCTTATCTTGTATCCCATATACAATAATATGAGAAGAAAAAAAACATACGATTGTTTATTGACCCTATGTCTGTTAAAGTCAGACTACATAATTATACAGACAGTCGCGTACAACATCGCCTTATTACGTCACACCGGCTTCGAAAAGAGCGGATATACTGGCAAATTATGCCAATTACATGCATTTCACAATGTCCTGAGCAAGCAAAGACCGGCATTTTTTGGCTAAAATTACGTGATCACCACTGTCCATTACTCTTCAAATAGGAGATACATAAGTCAGTTTTGTTTTGACTGATCTTTTTCGTAATATGATCAATATTTAACAGAATTTAAAAAAAATGAGTATAACAATTTTTTATTTAGAAATTAAAAGATAAAATGTGCTTCATATATATTAATATTCAGTGCCTTTAATTGAGGTTGATTCTACGTGAAACAGACAATAACCAACATGTGATCTATTTCAATAAATCTGCATTGTCTGTACACTACCTTGCCAGAAAGCACCCCGGTTCCGTTTCTATTTCTATTTCAGCATGTAGTGCGGGATATTATGGCAATTGCACACAGCAGTGCGGCCATTGTATCAACAACAACCCATGCAACTTTACCGACGGTCACTGTACGGGCTGTATCGGGTACAAACCGCCATTATGCCTGTCAGGTACGTTACTTGTATGTATCCCACGGCTATATCTGGTACAAACCGCCATTGTGTCAGTCTGGTACGTTACTTGTATGTATCCCACGGCTGTATCAGTTACACACCGCCATGTTGCCAGTCAGGTACGTTACTTGTATGCATACCCAAGGCTGTATCGGTTACAAACCACCATTGTGCCAATAACGTACGTTTACAAGCCGTGATTGTGTCTGTCAGGTACGTTACTTGTATGTATCCCACGGCTGTATCAGTTACAAACGGCCATCGTGTCAGTCAGATATGTTGCTTGTACCGCCATTATGCCAGTCATGTACGTTACTTGTATGTAAACCACGGCTGTATCGGTTACAAACCGCCATTGTGTCAGTCAGGTGCGTTACTTGTAATGTATTCCACAGCTGTATCGGTTAAAATAGCCATTGTGCCAGTCCATTACGTTACTTGTATATATTCCACGGCTGTATCGGTTACAAACCGCCATTGTGTCAGTCAGTGTGTCAATCCGTTACATTACTTGTATGTATCCCACGGCTGAATCGATTACAAACCGCAATTGTGCCAGTCAGGTACGTTAGATGTATATATACCACGGCTGTATCGGACACAAGCCGCCATTGTGCCAGTCAGGTACGTTACGTGTGTGTATCCCACGGCTGTATCGGTTACAAACGGCCATTGTGCCAGTCAGGTATGTTACTTGTATGTATCCCACGGCTGTATCGGTTATAAACCGCCATTATGCCAGTCAGGTACCTTACTTATATATAGTCCATACTAAATGTCGTTCGCAACTGTATTTTCTAACGTTTTATACTGCAACAATTGCTCTATGTAGCATAATAATGGGGGTTGAATAAAATAAAAAAATATATATCTGAAGTAACCTAATATACCGGAAGTATCCTAATATACATGAAGTGCCGATTTTACCTGTATATTTTCACCTTTGACCCCTAATCACGGCCTCAGTTTGGTCAGTCTCAACAGCAAATTCAATATGGCGGTGGCTTTTAAAATCTAAATGTCGAGTCAGCTTAATTTTGTCCATTTTTACGGTATATGAGACATAGCCAACGACACGGACATGCCCGTCATGATTTTACTGTTTATTATGTCAACTGTGGGGTCTAAAGCCAGCCAATATTGAAGCTGATCGTAAATAAATAGAAAATTTAATCAGATACAATGCTGAATCTACCAAGCGTGGACGCCGCCATTTTGCTTTGAATGACGTCGCTTGATTTGTGACGTATAGTGAGAGAATGAAGTAAAAACATGACGTCACGCACGTTCAAACAATTAAGTTCAATATGCGGTATCAATTAAATATATGATTAAGGCGTCGAATATAAAATATATTCGGTTTCGCCACGACAACTTTATTGGGGATCGCTAAAGCTCACCCCAATAAAGCTGTCTAAGGCTCAACCGAATATATTTTATATTCGATGGTACTAAACATATATTTACTATATATCGGGTAGATAAAAAAACAAAACGATCCCAAACTATGCAATCAATCAATCAATCACTTCATGCGATTATCTCTGTCAACTCTACAGCTGTATCATGAAAAGACACCGACTGATATTCCTTATGTGACAAATTTCCAAATGTCCATTCCTAATTTGTATTTTCTGTCGAATGTTGGCCATTCCATCAAAAACACCCGTGCACCCGTCATGCTTCTAAAAAACACGCGATATAGATCGTTATCCGGCTACATGAGTGTACTATTTGATCAGGAGCTACACAAGTTACACAGTTACACATTACAGAAGCCCGATTTCTCCAGTCACAGCTACATATCACACACTCAGCTGTTTCTATGTTTCAGAATGCGATGATTACTCATATGGAAGAAATTGCACGTCTTCCTGCGGACTTTGCCAAAACAGGGCGATATGTGACAAGCGTAACGGGACATGTAGCGGCGGGTGTGATCCTGGTTATCTCACCACGCCTACATGTAATGAAGGTAATATATTTTGGTCTCATTTTATATTTGTAAATATGCAATAACATCAGTCATCAGACCTTTAAAGGCATTACCAGTCGTGCGTTGTGCCCTTTATCCACTCTGTTTCAGTCACCCAGCTGTAAACGGGTACCGGCTAATTACCGGGAACCTCAATAGTATTTGAAATTGTATGACTATTATATATTAAATAAAATATAATCCACATCGCTAAGTCCCCAACAGAGGTTTGAGATTAATGGAAGTAAGATAGATAATGGCATTCAGTCAGCGGCTTTTCCAAATACCCCAATCGCCGGTCAGGCGTCGATTTTATTAACGCAATTTTAAACAATTTTATCTATGAAATGATGCTACTGCACCAACTATACAAATATGTTTTCATTGGCTACTGCAATAAGAAGGTAACGTCAATTATGCCCCCTTTAGTCAGCGTTAATATTTGTGAATCAGACAATAGCTATTGGTGTAATGGGATTTTAAAACTTAAATTAAAGTAAAATTGAAATGTAATCATCCGTATTGTATATTGCAGAATGTCCGACACTCACCTATGGTATTAACTGCACTGGTACATGTTGGAACTGTTTCGGGGACGACGCACGGTGCAATGCAACTGACGGGACGTGCGTTGGTGGATGCGTGGCGGGATATGTGCCACCCATGTGTAACACAGGCAAGTAAACACATTTACTAATACTGACGTTGGTACTGTGCTGTGCATGCAGTTTCCACATTCTATCAATTTCGTTTACCTTGCCGTAAATATATTTCACTCATTCACGCACTATTCACTATGTCGCTGATCGATTGCATGTGTGTTTATTTATGAGACTATAATTACCGCTGTACGCTTGTCTGTTTAATATGATCTTAGATGGTTACGTCTTAGTTTACCTAGGTTATTATCGACATATCAAATATATTATCATACTAAAATGTGTATATTAAGTTATCTCAACACTCTCCGTTGTCTAATATTAACAAATATACTCGAACAAACGTTTTATTTTTCACGATTCACGTGTGATGCAAAATTAATAGAACATTTCAATTAAGTCGAACGCTTCTTGTAGTATCGAATGTATACACTTCTTATATAAACCTCTGTAATTTATGTTATAATGTTTCATATGTTCACTATAAAAGCAGTATTTCAAATGTGCAATATGATATACAGTTTGTACGGACGGGAAGTATGGGCGAAATTGTACGTACAGTTGTGGGAATTGCAAAGACACCGGCATGTGTAACAAGACGGACGGTAGCTGCGCTGGCGGTTGTGCTGCAGGCTACCGTGGGTCCATATGTAACCAAGGTTGGTAGGACAGCAACAATGTACACTATATACCAGTCCAGCTTTGTACCGTGGTACAACATGTAGCCAAGGTCGGTAGGACAGCAGCAATGGACACTATAGACCAGTCCTGCTACGTAACGTGGGTCCACATGTAACCAAGACTGGTAGGACAGCAGCAATGGACACTATATTATGGACCAGTCCTACTGGGTACCGTGGGTCCACATGTAACAAAGGTTGGTAGGACAGCAGCAATGGACACTATAGACCAAGCCTGCTAGATACCGTGGGTCCACATGTAACCAAGGTTGGTAGGACAGCGGCAATATACAATATAGACCAGTCCTGCTGGATACCGTGGGTCCACATGTAACAAAGGTTGGTAGATCAGTAGCAATGGATACTATAGACCAGTCCTACTGGGTACCGTGGGTCCACATGTAACCAAGGTTGGTAGGGCAGCAGCAATGGACACTAGAGACCATTCATGCTGGTTACCGTGGGACCACATGTAGCCAAGGTTGGTAGGACAGCAGCAATGTACACCATTTACCAGTCCTGCTGGGTACCGTGCGTCCACATGTATCCGATGTTTAGGACAGCAGCAATGTACACTATATACCAGTCCTGCTGGGTATCGTGGGTCCACAGTAGCCCAGATTGGTAGGACAACGCCAATGGACACCATAGACCTGTCCTACTGAGTACCGTGGCTCCACATATAACCAAGGTTGGTAGGACAGCAGCAATGGACACTATTGACCTGACCTGCTGGGTACCGTGGGTCCACATGTAACCAAGGTTGGTAGGATAGCAGAAATGGACACTATATACCAGTTATACTGGGTACCGTGGGTCCACATGTAACAAAGGTTGGTAGGACAGCAGCAATGGACACCATAGACCAGTCCTGCTTGATACCGTGGGTCCACATGTAACCAAGGTTAGTAGGACAATAACAATGGACACCATAGACCTGTCCTGCTGGGTACCGTGGGTCCACATGTAACCAAGGTTGGTAGGACAGCGGCAATATACAATATAGACCAGTCCTGCTGGATACCGTGGGTCCATATGTAACAAAGGTTGGTAGATCAGTAGCAATGGATACTATAGACCAGTCCTACTGGGTACCGTGGGTCCACATGTAACCAAGGTTGGTAGGGCAGCAGCAATGGACACTAGAGACCATTCATGCTGGTTACCGTGGGACCACATGTAGCCAAAGTTGGTAGGACAGCAGCAATGTACACCATTTACCAGTCCTGCTGGGTACCGTGCGTCCACATGTATCCGATGTTTAGGACAGCAGCAATGTACACTATATACCAGTCCTGCTGGGTATCGTGGGTCCACATGTAGCCCAGATTGGTAGGACAACGCCAATGGACACCATAGACCTGTCCTACTGGGTACCGTGGCTCCACATATAACCAAGGTTGGTAGGACAGCAGCAATGGACACTATTGACCTGACCTGCTGGGTACCGTGGGTCCACATGTAACCAAGGTTGGTAGGATAGCAGAAATGGACACTATATACCAGTTATACTGGGTACCGTGGGTCCACATGTAACAAAGGTTGGTAGGACAGCAGCAATGGACACCATAGACCAGTCCTGCTTGATACCGTGGGTCCACATGTAACCAAGGTTAGTAGGACAATAACAATGGACACTATAGACCTGTCCTGCTGGGTACCGTGGGTCCATATATAACCAAGGTTGGTGGGACAGCAGCAATGGACACTATAGTATGGACCAGTCTTGCTGGGTACCGTGGGTCCACATGTAACAAAGGTGGTAGGACAGCAGCCATAGGCACTATAGACCAAGCCGGCTGGATACGGTGGATCCACATGTAACCAAGGTTGGTAGGACAGCAGCAATAGAGACTATATTATAGACCAGTCCTGCTGTGTACCGTGGGTCCACATGTAACCAAGGTTGGTAGGACAGAAGCATGGACACAATATTATAGACCAGTCCTGCTGCGTACCGTGGGTCCGCGTGTAGCAAAGGTTGGTAGGACAGTAGCCATAGACACTATAGACCAAGCATGCTGGGTACCGTGTGTCCACACGTAACCAAGGTTGGTAGGACAGCAGAAATGGACACTATAGACCAGTCCTAGTGGGTAACGTGGGTCCACATGTAACCAAGACTGGTAGGACAGCAGCAATGGACACTATATTATGGACCAGTCCTACTGGGTACCGTGGGTCCACATGTAAAAAAGGTTGGCAGTACAGCAGCAATGGACACTATAGACCAGTTTTGCTGGGTACCGTGGGTCCACATGTAACAAAGGTTGGTAGGACAGTAGCCATAGACAATATAGACGAAGCCTGCTGGATACCGTGGATCCACATGTAACCATGGTTGGTAGGACAGCAGCAATGGACACTATATACCTGTTCTGCTGGATACCGTGGGTCCACATTTAACCAAGGTTGGTAGATCAGTAGCAATGAACACTGTAGACCAGTGCTGCTGGGTACCGTGGATCCACATGTAGCCAATGTCGATAGGACAGCAGCAATGGACACTATAGACCTGTCCTACTGGGTACCGTGGGTCCACATGTAGCCACGGTTGGTAGGACAGCAGCAATGTACACTATAGACCAGTCCTGCTGGGTACCGTGGGCCCACCTGTAGCCAAGGCTGGTAGGACAGCAACAATGTACTCTATAGACCAGTCCTAATGAGTACCATGGGTCCACATGTAACTAATGTTGGTAGGACAGCAGCAATGGACACTATATTATAGACCAGTCCTGCTGGGTACCGTGGATCCACATGTAACAAATGTTGGTAGGACATCAGCCATAGACACTATAGACCAGTCCTGCTGGGTAACGTGGATCCACATGTAACCAGGGTTGGTAGGATAAGAGAAATGGACACTATATACCAGTCCCGCTGGGTACCGTGGGTCCAGATGTAACCAAGGTTGGTAGCACAGCAGAAATGGACACTATAGGCCAGTCATACTAGGTACCGTGGGTCCACATGTAACACAGGTTGGTAGGACAGCAGCAATGGACACTATATACCAAGCCTGCTGGATACCGTGGGTCCACATGTAACCAAGGTTGCTAGGACAGCGGCAATATACACTATAGACCAGTCCTGCTGGATACCGTGGGTGCACATGTAACCAAAGTTGGTAGGACAGTATCAATGGAAAATATAGACCAGTCCTGCAGGGTACCATGGGTCCACATGTAACCAAGGTTGGTAGACCAGCAGCAATGGACACTATATACCAAGCCTGCTGGATACCGTGGGTCCACATGTAACCAAGGTTGCTAGGACAACGGCAATATACACTATAGACCAGTGCTCCTGGATACCGTCGGTCCACATTTAACCAAGGTTGGCAGATCAGTAGCAATTGACACTATAGACCAGTCCTACTGGGTACCGTGGGTACACATGTAACCAAGGTTGGTAGGGCAGCAGCAATGTACACTACAGACCAGTGCTGCTGGGTACCATTGATCCACATGTAGCCAATGTCGGTAGGACAGCAGCAATGGATGTTATAGACCTGTCCTACTGGGTACCGTGGGTCCACATGTAGCCACGGTTGGTAGGACAGCAGCAATGTACACTATAGACCAGTCCTGTTGGGTACCTTGGGCCCACATGTAGCCAATGTTGGTAGGACAGCAGCAATGTACACTATAGACCAGTCCTGCTGGGTACCTTGGGCCCACATGTAGCCAAGGTTGGTAGGACAGCAGCAATGTACACTATTGACCAGTCCGGTTGGGTACCGTGGGTCCGCATGTATCCAATGTTGTTAGGACAGCAGCAATGTACACTATATACCAGTCCTGCTGGGTACCGTGGTTCCACATGTAACCAAGTTTGGTAGGACAACAGCAATGGACACTATCGACAAGTCCTGCTGGGTACCGTGGGTCCACATGTAACCAAGGTTGGTAGGACAGCAGCAATGGACACTATAGTATAGACCAGACCTGCTATGTACCGTGGGTCCACATGTAAATAAGGTTGGTTGGACAGCAGCCATAGATACTATAAACCAAGCCTGCTGGATACCGTGGGTCCACATGTAAAGGACACTATAGACCAGCAGCAATGGACACTATAGAGCAGTCCTGCTGGGTACCGTGGGTCCACATGTAACCAAGGTTGATAGCCCAGCAGCGATGGACACTATATACCAGTCCTGCTGGGTACCGTGGGTCTACATGTAACCAAGGTTGGTAGGACAACAGCAATGGACACTATAGACCAGTTCTGCTGGGTATCGAGGGTCCACATTTAACAAAGGTTGGTAGATCAGTAGCAATGGACAATATAGACCTGTCCTACTGAGTACCGTGGTCCACATGTAACCAAGGTTGATAGACCAGCAGCGATGGACACTATATACCAGTCCTGCTGGGTACCGTGGGTCTACATGTAACCAAGGTTGGTAGGACAGCAGCAATGGACACTATAGACCAGTTCTGCTGGGTATCGAGGGTCCACATTTAACAAAGGTTGGTAGATCAGTAGCAATGGACAATGTAGACCTGTCCTACTGAGTACCGTGGGTCCACATGTAACCAAGGTTGATAGACCAGCAGCGATGGACACTATATACCAGTCCTGCTGGGTACCGTGGGTCTACATGTAACCAAGGTTGGTAGGACAGCAGCAATGGACACTATAGACCAGTTCTGCTGGGTATCGAGGGTCCACATTTAACAAAGGTTGGTAGATCAGTAGCAATGGACAATATAGACCTGTCCTACTGAGTACCGTGGGTCCACATGTAACCAAGGTTGGTAGACCAGCAGCGATGGACACTATATACCAGTCCTGCTAGGTACCGTGGGTCCACATGTAACCAAGGTAGGTAGGACAGAAACAATGTACATTATAGATGTAACAATGTGTCTGCCATTGAACGTGGAAACTGGCGAATATGGCATTGTATCACTTGTTACTTTGTGTAATTTCCGTTATTTGTGTTGCCATATCTGAAACGAGCATCTGCTGCTTTGCGTTAACGTCACCTTTAAATGTGATTAAAGTATTGTTTCGCTTTTCGAATATGTATATTGACAAACATGCAAATAACACGATAATCAAATGCACTATCATTTTCCATCAACAATTTCATCAAATGCATTCACATGCAATAATTATGCCTATATTTACAAGTATTCGACGGCGATCTACATACACGTAGTACCTGACATGAGTGATGATTTATTATACTATTTATTAAATAGAGGACATTACATGAGTGATATTTACCATAGTATGTATTGCTTCAGTGATGATTTACTATACTACGGTGTACGTATTAAATAGATGATCTCACATCAGTGATGATTTACTATTATAACAGTTCTTATTTTAGTGATGATTTACTATTATACTGTTTATTAAACAACGGATACATATGCGTGGCGATTTACTATAGTATGTTAAATAGAGGATCTTACATGACTGATAACAAACTAGGATATATATTACATAATGGGTCTTTCATCAGTGATGATAAACTATAAAATATATTGACCAGACTATCTTAATTGAATGATCGTTTACAACGATATTTATTAGCCTCCAACTTAGATCTGTGATGCTGGCTTACTACAATATGTTTTTATAACATAGAGGATCTTACATGACTGATGCTGTTCTATGATATTTATTGCATATTAAAAGAGCTTACTGGTGTCAAAAGAAAGAAGGCTATGTCGGATTTCGGATTTCCTAACATGTTTTTTTGCTAAACGAAGTTTATTGATTTGACAGTGTAATAGCACGGTGTAATGAAAATAAAGTATTTTCTCTAGTCACAGCATGTTCTTGTTGTGCATTACCCATTTATTATTACACTAGTGTGTTATGATTTTCATACACTGTGATATTACACTGTGAAAGCCCGTTTTATGTGACAAAAATATTTCCAGAGTGTTTCAGTCAAACGTTCGGGGAGAACTGTGTACAGAGGTGCCACTGCTCTCCCGGGACTACGTGTGACATCCGGACCGGAATATGCCCAAACGGCACCTGTGAATTCGGATGGGCTGGTGAAACTTGCTCTATAGGTACGTATTCTAAACCTGTGTATTCAGCATACAATCCATATCACGAATAACTGACGATCAAGGTCCAAATCATTGTGTCCCCTTTAATGTGACACTGGCATGACATTATTTATTTAAGTAACCATCGACATATATTTCAGTGGTTGAAATAATATTTAAAAGTAACTTGCCACGAGGTTGAGGCAAGGAGGCAAGGAGGCAAGATGATTGTAAATTCCACTTGCCCTCTGCCATCGTATATCGTACATACAGCAACCTAAAGGAAGTACTAATATAATAGTACACATGTTAAGAGACTATTGACTTTAAGTCACGATGCAAAGGTCCCATTTGGCATGGAAGTACCTTTAAGTTAGGACCATTGAAACTTTTTGTGTCCAAAGACACACGCTGTATCACTTGGAAAAAGTGGCAGATACTATTTAAGTTTAGCTAAATTTCAATTCTGCAATCTGGTGTTGGAGCGACTTATACAAGCATATCGCATGATAATGTGATCTCGGCAGCTAAATATTCACTCGAGTGAATTGTGTTGTAGATAACATATAATAAGGAAACATAAATAATGCATTTATACGTTCCACAGATTACATGGTATATATACATGTATATATATAATGAAAAATATAACAAAATGCCTGTTTCCAATATAATTTACATGTTTATGTAGACATTCAATATTTTATTCCGTCTAACCGGTTTCACTGCTTTTGCAGATCATCAGACACTGACGATACGTTACAACGTTACGTGGTATAATACAAAAATAGTACACTTGATGTGCGGTCTGCGTTTGGTATAATAACTGCTAAAACTAACTTTCTAAAAACAAACTAGTTAACATTATAACCTCCCCCTGGATTGTTAGTTCGTACACGATTTCTGCTGGTATTCTATTGCAGTGTTGGCTATTTGGGTTTGCGAAAAATAGATAAAACTTTAAGAAAAAAACTGTAGAAAACATAAAGTTTATGTGATCACAAATAAAATGAAAATTAATTACAGTTAAAGTAACATTAATTGTACATTTCATATTTCAATTTCTAGATCAAAACCTTCTTCCCAAAATCCGACGTAACGTGACAGCGACGATGTCCAATGTAACGTATCTGGACTGGACGGCCGACCGGGCGATAGAAGGGAAGCAGGAATACACCCCCAACACATGTCACTGCTGTAGCTCCACGGAACCCACTGATAATAACGCATGGTGGCAACTGGACCTACGAGACGTTTATCTCTTAAACTATGTAATAGTTTATGGACGTTCCGACGATCTGAGTATGTATCACTGACTGTGTCAATATTTTGATGACCCAGATAATCAATATATACAATGTTTGACTCCACGATGGTACTCCAAAAACTCTGTTAGAATCACGTGTTTGTGACAACCTACATTATGTGTCATCAGTATTAGTGGCGTTGGCTTTAACTGAATAAATAAGACGGCCCATCATTTGACACATGTACTTTTACATTGACAATGTGTAGCTTTAATTGTTCTATGATATTTTCTCTCAACAAGTGATGCCTAGCATATTCCAGTGTGCTGCCGCAGCAAATAGCTGTAACAAGTGTTAGACGTTGTTTATTTCCTCCTGGCTATGCTGTTGCTTTCTGGGTAAAACAACATTGTCGGTTAGAAAGTGCGATTATGAATCTACACATATCACAGGTTCTTGAAGAACGGTTAATATTTCCGTGTTTTATGGGTTATTTCGGTATGTCTGGTTGTTTTTGGTGCATTGTTACCAACATACAATTTACGTCACCTCCCGCGAATTACACGTATACGTACGAATTTACAAGGTGAGAAATGGAGCTTCTGCCCGCGTACGTTTTTTTACCAATAAAACCACTATTTGTTTACCGATAACAATAAAACCGGTCCCAAATTGTTTGTGTATATTAATGTAATGGACCTGAACAGCCAATGCAAGTCAAACATATATATATCGTCTGAAAGAACGTCAACTATTCTCTGATAGATGGTCGAGCTGTCAAATCAGGAAATTTGGTTACACATCCTTACATAGACGGGTAAAACTCTTTACATCGCGACGGTCATTGGCTAACATCTAATAATAGCGTGACGGGGCATACCGAAGTGGATTTTGACAGATCGCGGGAAATGGCTATCTAATCAAATGGCGCGCCACGCGTGTAATCTCCGCTTTGAGGGCTCGTTAGAAAATCGCAAAATGTTTTAAATGTAGGAACAGATAACCGCAGTTCACGAATCGGCATCAGCAGATTGTTATATGTCTCATGGGTCGATATAATTCGGAGTTTCTGGTTGAACATTGATGATAGAATCGGTCTGAAACCAGCGCATGTTGGAAATTATGCCAAATATTGAAAAAAAAATGTTGACAGTATAAAATGTGTCCAGAAGTTCAGTACGGTGAATGTGTAGATACTTGACTTCTGTCGTGTGTAATGATTGAGCATTAGTAGTTGCACAAAACTATGTAAATTACCCAAAAATCAACGAAATACACCCAAATCGACCCAAAATTCACAAAAATATCCATATGACACCAACAAACTGACCATCTGTTCAAACACCGTGATCAACTGTACATCATAAAACACAGAACAATACTAAAACAAAGCACACGTACAATTTATAAAAGACTTACAGGAGACGGATCATTAAAACGTTTTGCAAACAGTAATACCATTCAACATGTACATGAAAACACTGCATGTACTTGTTGCATATTATGCAGCTACATGTACATACACTCCGGACTATATATACACATATCCATGTTTATGCATGCACATGCATATATATTCATGTTATATGATAAAGGCAGTCATCCCATGGTGTCACAAAACTGCTGCGCCCCAATCGACCCTTTGACAAGAACGGTATTAACTGAGATGCCATGCTACAACAGGTGTGTGACACGGGACACTTGTGGATATATGAATCAGCCCCATACTCGAAAAAAATGAATATTTCCCCCCGATTTTTTCCATAAAAAGGACTCCGCGCAAATCAGCAACAAAATAATAAGCCATTGGAGTTGCCCTTGCAACTGCGCTTATCCTGGTTAAATCGATAAGAGGCAATGGCAACCGCTATTAGCTTATTTGGCGACCCGCATTGTATAGCTACAGCTAATCGTGACATTGCAAATAAATAATTCTATGTTTTATTCACCTGTCTAAAAGTTTGTTAAAATATATTGAAATAAACCAAAAACGAGTGTCTATATACAAATGCAGCTTACTACGAAAAGACTTAAGAAACCAATATTATCTCAAGTCAGATTTGAAATGAACTGATTAGCAGTAGATATACAACCGAGCTTAAGAGGGAAGTAAACGGTATGTGTAATTTACACATAAGCACATATCTTCACACATGATACTATCGTATAAACAATCATTTGTACAACAATGAAGGGTTGTGGCACAAAATACAAAATCGTAACATGTTCTCATTTGAGAACAGAAACAAATACAGTTTACAGTATGTTTCGACCCCGCCCTTCCGCCCCCACCCCACCCCTTACACACACACACACGCGCGCACACACACACAGCACGCACGCACGCACGCACGCACGCACACACACACACACACACACACACACACACACACACACACACACACACACATTTGCTTATTAATAAGTAGTTTATATCGCCTAAATTTGTTTACCCCGTTACCACGAACACTAATATCCCGGTTGACAGCTGGACGCCATTCTGATGGCTTAACGAATGTTTGCATCAGCCGATCAGTGATATCGCGTACCATACTATTTATATTTATATTCGTAGCGTCTAAATGGCGTCCGAAATTGTGAATAAATAGCTTGTAATGACACTATGTTTTCATGTATTAATGTTTTACGCTCAAATATTTGCAGTTCTATGTAGTAATTCACATTATCAATATGTGTATGCGCCACCACGATATAGTTGAGGGGGGCTTTTAGTGTTACCATTGTCCGTCCGTCCCGTCTCGTCCGTCCTTCCGTCCTGTCAGTCACCAACCTTGTAACTCTTAAACAACTTTTAAACTGTACTAGCTACATACCTGACACTTGGTATGTAGCTTCATTATAATGAGTAGATGCACAAAGTCCATTTCGATTTTTGATTCGACCGTTGGGTCATGAATTATCTTTCCCTTTTCTACTTCGAATTTCCCAATTTTGCCTTGTAACTCGTAAACTTTTAAACCGTAATAGATACAGACCTGAAACTTGGTAGCTCCCTTATGATGAGTAGATGCGCAAAGTTTATTTCGATTTGTTAATCGACCCCCGGGTCATGTTATACTTCGACGGGTCATGATATAATTTGACCAATTTGCATAATAACTTGCAAAACTTCTAAACCGTAATAGCTGGAGGCGTGATGCTTGGTATGTAGCTTCTTTACGATGTGTAGATGCACAAAGTGAAATTCTAGTTTTGCTTTCACACTGAGCCATGGATTATCTCCCATTTTGGGCTTGGAAATTTGCCTCGTTTACTATCAAAACGATATGTGTGGCAACCATTTTCTATGAACACGTTTTCTAGTTCTATACAATAATAAACACATGCAGCTGTAAAATTCAAAATGGCCACCATAACTAAGACAATTTAATTGTTGACAGTAATGCTAAGGTAGGTTTAATTCATATATATACTGCTATACAATATAACAGCATTTTATAAAATAGACATTGTACATGTGGTAAATGTATACAAAAATCTGATATCCAAGACATATTTCATGTTATGCACACTTAGTCTATATACAAATCAGGTAAAATGAAAAATATTGTGTTCAGGTTTTGTTTATAGATCTAATATTTAGTGAAAACCAACATAATCTATTATTATGTTTACCAATCCAGATGAAACAATAAAACTAAATCAATTCAACATGTGCTTTTATTATGTATAATAAGTATGTACAATTGCTCATAATATTGCTTCATGGTGCTGTCCCTGAAATCCTACTTTTTCAGCTCGGTAGCTTTTTTAATAACCATGTGGTGATAAACACATTATCATCCAAAACGGAACTGCAGGAGCTAATTGAATGATGGTTAATCAAACAGCGTCTGACCATGGATACATTCCAATTCGGATTCGTTTTTGGAATCTAAGATCACTTTATGCGTACACGCCAAATCGTAGGAGTATACATTCAGAAGTTTGTGAAAAAATACACCAGTATTGAGAAAACTGAAAAATTATGGATTGATAATAAACTAAAGAAAATGCAAAATAGCAATGGAAATTTGAAAATGGGTTAAATAAGGGATATCAGTCAGTGTCAGTTAGTGTTTGTATATGTTAGCACAACTACTGCATGGAAATGGTCTGATGCTTAGACAGTTGGCTCATTTTCCAGGTTATACCATAGAAACTAGAAACTGACGCTTGTCCACAAACGCATGTTTACCCCCAGCCCCGCATATAGGCAGCTACTAAATCAATACTTGGGATGTAACTAATATGTTAGTAACGTGAGAGTTGTTGTTCTTGCATGATACATACCTTTGGCTCATGGTTTATGCAAGTGTGAATTATCATGAAAACATTCCAAATCCAGGAATCAAGTTTTGGATTGACAGTAAATCAATCTGCGAAATAAATACAAAGGGAGATTAGTCAGAACTTGTGAGACAAGAGTTGTGCTGTACTGGGTCGTGGTCTATGCACGTGTGAAGCTTCATGAACATATTCCAGTATTCGAGTTATGATCCGGACAATAACTCAGTGTGCGAAAAAACAAAGGGGGGATAACTCGAAAAATTAGAGAAGGAAGAGTTGTCATTATTGCCCGCAACACACATTTAGGTCGTGGTCTACGTATTTGTTAAGTTTCATGAAAATATTCCAAAATTGAATTATGCTCCGAACAAGAAATCAGTGCGTACAAAACAAAGGGAGATAATTTAATGGAGATGACTCGAAATTAGTAAAGTAATAGTTGTCACTTTTCCGCCCGACATACCCTTGGTTCATGGCTTATGCATATGTGAAGTGTTATGAAAATATTCCATCAGGTATTCGAGTTATGCTCCGGACAAGAAATCAATGCGCGAAAAAAAAACAAACGAAGGGAGATAACTCGAAAAGAAGTGAGACAAGAGTTTGCTCGTGGTCTATGCATGTTTGAAGTTTCATGAAAATATTTCAAAGGGTATTCGAGTTATGCTCCAGACAAGAAGTGTCTGCGGTGGAAGCGGACGATGTTCGGTGTCAAAGCTATATGATCCCCTGATTTTCGTCCTGGTGATACAATTATACTGAATTATTGACAGCGACATACACAATGCTGCGCTGCTGTCATGTGCCGCTCACACAAACCCATACCACACTAACACAGTTACCAATATATTGTTATTCGTACTGTGCTATCGGCTTGCCATTATACGTCCAGTAGACATGCACACATGCGTCTAGCTGTATAAGGTAATAATATAATCTGTGACTGGACAAGCATCATCATCGTAAGTGCCATTTAAAAAAGGTGCAGATACGACTTTGTAATACTATACCATCGATACTACTGTGCTTATGTGCATGGTCAGGAACACAAATATGTGAAACAGCGTGCAAGAAAAGCGTTGCATTTAGAAGCATACCTATTTAAGCAGGCATGTGAAGCATACTAATAAATCCATATTGTATAATGATTGGTAGTTATAGCTGACTTATAGATGTACTCATTTTTGGACTTACTACCCAAGGTGATCATTTTGAACCGCACCAGACATTGTTATTTAATGTGCACTATTGTATTATGTGCACATTTTCAATAGAACTGTGTTGACTGTTGTATAAATTGTATTGGATTTAAAGACCAAACATGTATTAATTTACGCTCGAAGACATGAAGATACAGTAATAGAACAATGCAATAAGTTATGCCACAACACTATGTTGTGAAGTTCTGTGTCTCACACACGTTCAATCACGCATATTACGATTATATGATTGGTATATGTGTGGGTCATGAAGGGAAACCATCTACACAGTACACATGTCATGTTGAAAGTTTATGGTTTGATTCAATGAGTGAGTTTTTTTTATCTCTGGTCTAGTTATAGTATATTGTGATTGTTATTAGAACAAATATACATTTTTAAATGCAGCATTCAGACATTATCCGATAGATTCAAAATTATCAGATATATCCCTTGCCCAAGAAGCATGAGTATACAGATCGGATAGCATACCTTGGATGAACAATTCGAACAAATGAATGTAAAACACATTTACGTTTGAACTTATTGTTGCCGTAAGTTATCCATATGTTACATATGTACATACATTTTAACAATTCGTCCAATAAATGCCCTATAACTTGCAATTATAATATTCTAACATGATTAATGACGTCCTACCTTTGGAGGTCATGTTGTCACATGCCTCGTAGATGATACTTTTATATTTTTCATGCAGCAACATACAGGTAATATGTACCATATTTTAAGTGTCGAAAAAATACTACAGCCTTTGACAGCTATACATGTAAATAACATAGTGGCTACTGGACATTTCCATTTGTGAATATACACTATCAGTTCATATACTAGAACATGTTATATAGATGATAAATAATATAATGTAAATGTGTGACATTTATGGTATCCATTTGCAAATTTTCAAAAAGGCAATTGTACCCTATTATATACCTATTAAATTATTTATTTAAAATAGAAGAGTGCCCATTTTAAATATATTAATATGAATAGCAACGCATTATAACCTATTGCTTTGCAATAACGCGAACCGTAGGTATTCATTAAATATTGGCGGCCATTTTGGCACGTTTTTTTTTCAACATAACGACAACATGTAAACATACGTCCAGTTGGCTATTTTAGACGGCCATTTTGCATTTATGCATATACACATCGATTTATGCATCCAACATTATTCTTCTTCTTTCATCAGGACCAATGTGGGGTGCTAGCATCACTATTGTGTGTGATTTGGAAATCAGCCATTTTTTCATCACCTAGATAAATAAAAATTGCCACCCCCTCTATATTTATTTTGTGTGACCCAATGAACATGTGTGCACAGTTTGTGCTTTAATTTTACAACAGGTTACGATGTTTTTGTTTAAGCTACTGGGCTTAATAATAAGTGAAATGGCTAACTTGTGTCATAAATCAATGACCGCCAATATTGTAACTATCCGTGACACAAACGTCGTTAACAAAACGGATGATTTATTATTGCAGATCGCAATCAGCTTGAAGGATTTAGTGTTAACATAAGCAACTCGACAATGGAAGGCACGGGCGGTGGAGTTTGGATATACACAGAACCGAGTAGTAATAGCTCCATCTATACCTACAAGATACACATCTCTCCTCCACGTTTACTGCAGTATGTAAACATAAATCGGCAGGACAGGATCCTGACTATTTGTGAAGTTCAACTTTATGAAGAACGTACGTATATCTGATATTGCAGGGCAAACATGGTGTATTCCCCCCCCATCCCCACCCCACACACAATATTTGCAGGAGAAACATGATGTATTCCCCCGCCCCCCCCCCACACACAGTATTGCAGGATAAACATGGTGTATTCCCCCGTCCCCGCCCCACACAGTATTGCAGGATAAAACATGGTGTATTCCCCACCGTCCCCGCCCCACACAATATTGCAGGATAAACATGATGTATTCCCCCGTCCCCGCCCCACACAGTATTGCAGGATAAACATGATGTATTCCCCTCATCCAACCCACACAATATTGCAGGATAAACATGATGTATTCCACCCCCCTCATCCCAACCCACACAATATTGCAGGAGAAACATGATGTATTCCCCCCCCCCCCACACACAGTATTGCAGGATAAACATGATGTATTCCCCCGTCCCCGCCCCACACAGTATTGCAGGATAAACATGATGTATTCCCCCCCTTCATCCCACCCAACCCACACAATATTGCAGATAAACATGATGTATTCCACCCCCCTCATCCAACCCACACATATTGCAGGAGAAACATGATGTATTCCCCCCCCCCCACACACAGTATTGCAGGATAAACATGGTGTATTCCACCGTCCCCGCCCCACACGTATTGCAGGATAAACATGATGTATTCCCCCCATCCCCACCCACACAATATTGCAGGAGAAACATGATGTATTCCCCCGCCCCCCCCCACACACAGTATTGCAGGATAAACATGGTGTATTCCCCTGCCCCCGCCCCACACAGTATTGCAGGATAAACATGATGTATTCCTCGCCCCGCGCCCCCGCCCCCGCCCCCGCCCCCGCCCCCCGCCCCCGCCCCCGCCCCCACCAGCCCCCGCCCCGCCCCCGCCCCCACCACCGCCCCCGCCCCGACCCCACCACCGCCCCCGCCCCACACAGTATTTCAGGATAAACATGGTGTATTCCCCGCCACACACACACAGTATTGCAGGATAAACATGGTGGATTCCCCTGCCCCCCCCCCACACAGTATTGCAGGATAAACATGATGTATCCCCCACACAGTATTGCAGGATAAACATGGTGTATTCCCCCCCTCCCACACAGTATTGCAGGATAAACATGGTCTATTCCCCGCCCCCGCCCACACAGTATTGCAGGATACACATGATGTATTCCCGCCCCCCCACACACAGTATTGCAGGATAAATACATGGTGATATTCCCCGTCCCGCACACAGCAAATCATAGAAACTAAAAACACACAACAAAGCCAAGAGATATATAATAAACGCCGAAGACAGCTACCAGGAAAACAATACAAAGCAAGTGCCGTTTTATTGTTTTTATTCTGTTACGGACGCTGCCAATAGTATCGCATTCCAGGATACAAACGCCTCCTAGCACGGGCTTTAGCGAACTGAGACACAATTAATACAAAAACAACACTCATAATGACATCAACTGTACAACGATCACCAAGGATCGGGAAA
Source organism: Conchocele bisecta (assembly GCA_029237695.1). Classification (NCBI taxonomy): domain Eukaryota; kingdom Metazoa; phylum Mollusca; class Bivalvia; order Lucinida; family Thyasiridae; genus Conchocele; species Conchocele bisecta. The sequence continues at coordinate 97,942,729 of CM055274.1, forward strand.
ATAGTATCACCCATAGTGAGACTTTACACAGCCGCCTTATTTCACTCGACTTCTCGGATGTGAGTTTTAAAATCGAAGACAAATCGCATGATAATCATCGAACAAGACTACTAGACTAAATCAATATTGCAAGACTTAGTGAGTGTGGTTTTATTAATATCTATGATACTTTTGTAATACCGTAAATATAGATTGCCAGGCTTGTCTCTGTTGGTACCAATGTTTGCTTACAAGGCGATGCTAAAATTCAGACTCGCTGATGAATTCATATTGTTTGCGAACCCGGTGTCTCCATTTAATTGTTTGTGAATGTACCTTACACATCTGGATACGGTATGGTGTATGAAGATGCATAGACTATATTATTCTTATTTCCTTCGGAAAAAAAGATTGCATTATTAGTCTGGGGGCAATTGCTCATAATCCGGCACCTCATGTTAATTGTTCTTTGTTAGTGGATTTGTATTCGTCTGGGATCCCATTTTTCGAAAAGTCTGGGTGCCATTTTTTTCGAACACTTTCAAGGTCATTTCAAGGTCATTCAAAATCAAGGTCAAAATCCTGGTATTTATGCCCTAAAACCAAGGAATTGGTTCATTTGAAGTATCAATATCTTCGGTGGTATGCATCACAATAATTAAAAATCAACTGCAATCAAGGAATATAACAACATCTATCAAGGTCAAGGTCACAAAATTATATTGCCAAGGTCACCGAAGGAAAACGGCAACGTTATAACAGTAAGGTGTACATATATCGTTAAGTTATTACCTATAAAATATATCTCTAGAAATATGTAAGTTAATGTTCTTTTTTTTCAATAGCCACGACAAAAGGGGACTTATTTAGTTTCTTACTAGTGGAGCTCATGATGGGCTAGTACATTAATGCACCCTGGTATGAACATAACATTATCATTATAGTTCGGGGTAATCGCTATGAATGCGACACATATTGTTAATTCTTCTTCTCGTGGTTGTTTTATATTATAACCTTATGGTGTTCAGCTTTCAGAAATTTACGGTGCCATGTCTTTCTAATTAAATTCACTGTCATTTCAAGGTCATTGAACATCAAGACAAATTTGATGATATATATACTTTTAAAACAAATGCATTAATACATATGGCATACAAAAAGTGTCAATGTTTTCATTGAAATTGATAAGGGGACATATTGCTTTGCTCTTGTGGTTCCGTATATCCGTCCGTCCGTCTGTGTACATTACGTCGAAATGTTTGGAAGAGTTTCTCCAGGTAGAGCTCAGAATACCACGGGAGCATATCCATGTTTTACAAACATAATGTCTAGGTATGTAATGTATTTGTATTTCGTTTTGTTGAATTGAATGCCAGTTCAAGGTCATGGAAAATTAAGAATAATGTAGTATTGTATTTGTAAAAAGAACAAAAACAGGATAAATACCATATAATGGTCATCTACTGAATATGTGTGTCAGGTTTCATTAATCAAAAGAACTATTAAAGCACATGTCTTATGAAATGATAATTTTAATGTCATACCTCATAACGTTTATATTTACCTATTGCTACCTATTAAATTCTAATAAATGCATATTCGAACGCAGTTCATCATTACTCATGCAGGGCTATAGGCGATAGTTAATGTGTAAACGTGTTATGCTGCTACCATTGTGTATAGCGCTAGATATATGTGTTCATGGGTTCATTGGTCTCCTCTCTGTATCTTCTTTTCTAGTTTTGATAAGGTCACAGACTTGTCAAGATCGAATATATATATATATAGGATTGTATTCAAGGTTTGTGGTAATGTAGAATAATCATTATTATTTATTGGTGGGACCGTACTCAATTACTTCCATACCGTACCAACATTCAGATAGCGTCTCCCCATAATATATAACCGTGTCTAATTCTCCGAGTTAAAGGATATGTACGAAATCCAAATGAAGATGGATTCACTGTTACCCAGGCACCATACTAGAAGATATATAATTATAGTCAGCTTCTTTCATGTAATACTATATAATATTACCAACTTTCACAGAAACAATGCATTACAATGATCTCTAGCTAACAAATCATACAGACCAGCACGTATCCACAACAGTCTTAGCTTCCATCATCATACTGATATTAGATCATGTATATTTTCTAATGTACACTGGCTACCAGCAGTCTGTTGTGCCACCGGACTAGGCGCAATAATCGTTTATTGCATAAACCATGCTGGCTCTTGATAACAAAAAGACTAGCAATATACAAATACAAGCATGCTGACAGATAATGGACACGATTAGCATGTGGTATGACATATTGGCATGCATTGTATACATTCTCCGCTGTAACTAATATCGTAGAAGAACGTGGTCAAGCCCGCAATCAGCTCTGAATACAGAGCATTCTGGCATATGCTCTTACTTATATAATAGAAGCTCATACAATAACATATTATAATGGTTAAGTGTCTCGTTAAAAATGCTGTCCTTACCATGCGCATTTTTTAGTATTACCATGTTGACATTATTTACGATCCATATGGTTTACTGATTTCGACTATACGCTTAATAATAAGCATGCGATGAATTTGAAAATAGACAAAAAAAAACCAGTCTAATGACCTTCATTATGAGGAAACGTATCATTACTGGAATGATTGAATCCAGCTCGCTAACTGACTTCTAAAAAGAGCATAGGATGTGCAAATATCATTCTCGGAATTGTTCTACTTTTCTGAATGCAGTGTATGTATCAGATTCAGCTTAAGACGGATATTAATTTCACATTATTAACAAATGATATCGTTATAACTATATATACTATTGTTTTGTATAAACGGTACGTATTGTATTGATGAAAACTTATTTAGTCCATGCAGGTTTCATGAATTCACAAGTGCTATATAACTCTACATGCCATTCATACTGCACATAAGCAGAGATGTATAGTCAAAATATTAGTCCCTGATATGGGGTACCCCTGAGCACTCTATGAACATATTTAATGTATGTGAACACAATGTCAAGTGAGCAATTGATTATAACCACAATGACAATTAGTTAAGTATGTTCGAAACTATGTGTAAATATTCAAAAGTCATATAATTGTGCAGCATGTTCACAAATTAAGGAGCCTATATGTATAAATATTGTAAAACCTCATCGAGTATGTGACATAATTTGCATATGTTGCTTCGCATAACGCTGTATTCTTTGATGCTGAATATGGGTATAGAATTACTATGTTCGAACAAATGTGTATAAACTTCCAAGTATGCAATATATGTGTGAGGTATCTATATACTTGACTTGCAAATGGGATATAAACGATGACAAGACTCATTGAATATTTCACACATACGTATATTTCTGGTGTATTGTTAGAATCTTTGAAATTGAATGGATGGATTAAAGGATCCACATGAAGTTCACTCTTTGACTTTTTCACTGGTCTATACTTGGTAAATTGTTTTATTTTGGTGACCATTTTGAAAGTATGGGTAAGAAAAATACTCCTTTTTGACAAAGCAGACTGGATTAAAATCAAGGAAGGTATTACTGCATATGGTACCAGCATCCAAACTCAACTTCAAACTTTAAGTGTCCAGGATTTGTGGGATGGGTTCACAACTATGGTGGACGAAAATGTCTCTAAACATATCCCAACCAAAACTGTCACCGGCAAGCAACACCTTCCTTGGCTGAGTTACAGTAAGGCAAAAATAAAAAGTAAAAATGTAAGCCAACATGAAAAATTACGGAAAATCAAGACTATGATTAAAAAAAAGACAAGAAAGGCTTACTGGGACTACATGAATAATATTATTTGTGACACAACTTAACAAAAACATGGGACAACAAAGAAGTTTTGGGGTTTTATTAAAAGTTTAAAAAATGATTCGTGTGGTGTGGCACCTCTTAGAGATGATGACATTCTAAAGTCTGAATCTAACGACAAGTCTGAAATATTAAATAGACACTTTTCATCGGTTTTTACTCGGAAAGATAACTCGCCCCTACCAGACCTCGGCCCAAGCACATACCCGGATATGACCAAGATACATGTCACAGAGAACGGCGTCAAAAAACTGCTCATGAACCTTAAACCCCATAAAGCGGCCGTCCCTGATGCCATTAAACCTAGACTGCTCAAAGAATGCTCCTCGGAGATTGCGCCAATTTTTATGATTTTATTTAGTAAATCATTGGATAGCGGTGTAGTGCCAGCAGAATGGAATCAGGCATATGTGACTCCTATTTTCAAAGCCCGCCGTTCATGCGAAACCCAGCTTGTATTTTTTGTTAATGATCTTGTGCAGCACATACAGAAAGGCCAGGTTGACATAGCAATTATGGATTTCAGCAAGGCATTTGATGTTGTCGATCATGACAGACTATTGCACAAGGCATCATATTATGGCATACGGGGGCACGGGAACCAGTGGATAAAAGCTTTTCTTAGTAACCGGACTCAACAGGTGGTAGTAGATGGTGCAATCTCCACTAAAGCAGATGTACAGTCAGGCGTTCCTCAGGGATCAGTTTTGGGACCTCTTTCGTTTCTGCTCTCATACATGACTACCTGAAGCTATCAGCTCAAACGTCAGACTATTTGCTGATGACTGTGTGGTTTACAGACAAATTAAATCCCAGTAGGACAGTGCACAGCTTCAGGAAGATTTGGACAAGTTATCATTATGGGAGCGGAAATGGAGGATGTCCTTCAACATTGATAAATGCCACATAATGCATGTTTCAAGGTCCAGAAATGTCTCTCAGACCACATACTACCTGGGTGTGGAGTTAACATCAGATTTATCTTGGTCTCCCCATATTAATAAAATAACAGGTAAAGCCAGCCAATCTCTGGGTTTTCTGAAACGAAACCTACACTCAGCCAAGCCAGAAACTAAACAAGCTGCCTATACTTCCATTGTCAGGCCGACATTAGAATACAGCTCATCGGCCTGGGATCCATATACCCAGAAAGATACCCAAAAGCTAGAGAAAGTACAGCGACGTGCAGCGAGGTTTGTCACTAACAATTATGACAAAAGCCCGGGCACGGTCACTAACATAATGTCGGACTTACAGTGGAAGTCATTACAGTCTAGACGGCAAAATAACCGCCTCTCACTTTTGTACAAAATTGTTCACAATCACGTCGATATATCCCCAAATTTGTACTTAACTCCACACTCAGACAATCCAGACACTATCACCAATTTGCCTATCAAATTCCTACAATTTCAGTCGACTACCATAAATACTCATTTTTCCGACGAACCGTCATTGTGTGGAATACACTCCCTGCCAATGTAGTCAGTGCTGACACGATCTTAGGATTTAAGTCAGCGCTGGCTGCACTGTCACTCCCATAAGTTGACACTCTGCTTTTATCTTTTAACCATTAATATCACACTTCTCACTATACATATTGTACAGGTGCATTATAGGCTTTTAATTGGTTCTTGCATATCATTTTTAGGACTGCACAATCTTATCTCTTGCCATGTCCTCCAAGGTGGATTGAGTAGCTTTGGTGGCATGACATTCACTGTACTAACCCCCACGCATTGCCATAATAGTAAAAGTAAACATGATTGCAATGATTATTATGTCGTTGCTAGCAAAAACATTATTGGCAATAGCAGATCAGGTTGGCTGATTTCACTGCAAAGTAACGGATGTGTGCACTGGCATCACTACCTGTATTTATAAGAAACGGCAGTTTGGCGGCCATTTTGAAATGTAAATATGGTATAGTATAAGAAACGGCATCACTACATTTCTTATACGATACTTTGAACTATAAATATAGGTATATATACATGAAATTACGCTCATACGTGTCTTATATACCAGTCTATTTGATAACGTAGCTTGTTGGCGGCCATTTTAAAAATAATACCGCCATGCATTGAAAAGACGTGTGTGTTTCTGCTAGTAAGATGCAGAATATCTATTATTCTGATCTTCTGGACAATTTATACGGTTATCAGTTCAATGAGAACTGCAACTTATCCTATCAATATCATTATTAAGACACCAAACATGCATGAAGTTCAATGACCCTGAACGTGGTTTGAAAGAATGGCACCGGATTTTTTGGAAATCTTATACATTCAAGTTTATAAAATCACCGGGTGCCAAAAATCAACATGATGTGCCGGATTCGTATACGTATAGGTACATTTGCCCCCGGACTATATATTTGGGTGATTTTCTGTCATTTACTATCATTTCATGTGTCAAAATCTGAAACGATATGGCATGATCCTTATGATATCTGACTCTTGGAGCGCCGTGGCGCAATGGTTAGTGTGTCGGACTACTGATCCAAGGGTCGTGGGTTCGAGCCTGACTAGCGGCGTACGTTGTGTCCTTGAGCAAGACACTTTATCCACACTGCTCCAGTTCACCCAGCTGTAAATGGGTACCGATAATTCGTAGTTGCTCTGTAAATACGAATTACCGGCTTCTCTCAAAAAATCTCTACCTCCGTTCTTTCTCTCATTCTTGGGAGACGGCATGCAAGGTCCTAGAGCCAGTGCCGCCGTTAAATATAAGCTAAAGAAAGACTCCTTGATAATACCATACAGGCCTCAATATAGATAGTCAGTTAATATAGTCAGAAGTATATTATCTAATGTATGGGCATCTTTACTCGTGTTTATATAACTATTCCGGAAGTATCTTCCTTGTATATATTAATGAAATATACCCTACTACATGTACATGTCACTACTTAGCAAATGCCTGTTGCTGTAACATATTATTTTCAAAACTAGACAGAAGTTGCGGAAATTGGTATAGAGAGATGTATACATCAACACTACATAAACGATATACAAGTTAACCAAATTCAACGGAAGCACCAAATGATGAGACAAACATTATATTAATAGTCTTGTTCTATAATGACAATACCCGGAACATCAGTCGCTGATGTGAATTCATTTCCTCGTTTAGACTGCCCCCGGGAAACCTACGGGGACAAATGTGCGCGGTCCTGTCACTGCTACAACAGCACTGCCTGTGCCACGGTGTCCGGGATGTGCCCCGACGGTTGTCAACCGGGATGGACGGACACGGCATGTCATAGAGGTAAGCAATGCAAACAGTACACTGTATATGTTATATATTCAGTATTCATGCCGACCTGTTCTATTCTGTCCTGTAATTGCTACGTTCTATAATACGATGTCCTGTTAGCTCAATTGGTACCGAACGCGAATCTCACTAATGATACATTGGTTCGATCCCCACGTTATATGGTTTGTTCATCGCCAGATCGGACAAGCAGGGTTCCATGGATACTCCCGTTTCCTCCAATATTAAGAAACTACCGTTTCGCACCAATCTGTGACAACGAAAGCATTCGTATATTTGTGACAACGAAAACATTCGTATATTTGTGACAACGAAAGCATTCGTATATTTGCTCTCGCACTTGTTGAAACATAAGTAACGTGTAATTATGCTCCAGAATGCGATGATGGGACGTTTGGCCTCGACTGCAACAGGACGTGCCACTGTAGTCGCCTCGGTGGAACGTGCATTAAGGTTTCGGGGAAATGTCCCGGTGGCTGTGAGGCTGGGTATCATGGAGACACGTGTGAGAACGGTATGTACAATATAATACAAAATAGTACACTACAATATCATATAATTTAGTCTGGCTTATAACGTGTGAGAACGGTATGTACAATCCAATATAATATAGTACACTACAATACCATACAATTTTGGTACGATATGTACAGTACAATGCTATTTATTCTGGCTTATAACATAAAATTAATTACTAGTATATAGTTTCGCATTATACTTTTTGATAGAAGAATAACTAAATCTCTAAATCGGACACTCATAACACTCTCGTGGTATTGAATTTTGATGATTTTCACTGTACTTGTATATATCGATGGCGTATACTCACAACTACAGAGAAAACATGGATGTCGTAGTGTTCATATGACACAACCATAGTTGAGCCTCTCTAAACCGGTCACCCTGGGCACTGGCCATGGTGTCCGGTTTAGAGAGGTTCCACCGTATGCACAAATATAAAATGCAATGATCTGACACATACTATGCATCAATCAAGTTGTACATGACAATCATGTAATCTGATCACATCTGTGTACGTAGAGTTTCCATAATGATTGGACTGGTGAGTTCATTAATGACAAAAGGCACTGTGTCTCAGAGTGTGTATGTCAGTGTGTCCGTGATTAGCTTTAACCCGTATAAAATTACTCAATATATCTCTGTAACCATACAGTGTACGCCCGATTATCTTAAAAGCTCATATATAGCTTGTTCCCCATGACATCATATTTTTTTTCTTTTTCGACATGGCTATTAAATGCATCTGCGGACACGGCATGCGGTGCAGTATTATTCCACCCCGCCCTCCCCCACCCTCGATGTGTTAATGTCAATCAGAGGTACACACGTGTTCAGAGAAAAACGATACAAATGTGCAATTATATTAGTTGTTACTAATCTGTGTCACCACCGTATGTGAGACACAGTGCCTTAAATGCACTTGCTCTTTGTTGGGTATAGAACTCGGCTAGTATAGAGAGGTGACGGTTAAATTTGAGTTGTGTGTATATGAGTGTATTGCATATGTATATATACGTAGAATATACCCATAGTGTTTAGAATATTTACGACGTAACCCACGAATGTGTACATTTGAGACAGGCTATGTTTATGTTTGTACCATGCTTATGTACCTAAGGAGATATGCGGTATCTCATGAAAAATATTTACGAAATTTATGATATCTTCCGTAATTGACACTTGAAAGTTGACGGGCATTTCATAACAAATTCAAACAAGTACCAAAAGCAGTGTCACATTATTAAATGGATAGATTCGTTGAGAAAATCAATGTACTAGTTTCAACATTAAGTAAATTCACGAGTCGACCTGTTTCATATTAAAACATGGTGTGAAACAGTGCACACCAGTGGGATGGAAATACTATGAAAGTATTATTCATGCCCTGTGGTAGATTAAGCTTCAGTATTTAAGTTCCGTGTTCTACCCCTGAGCCACAGCCCATCCATATGTTGCTCTGCAAATAGAGAATACCAGGTTAGTGTATTTTGATATTAAGTCTCGCCAATGAATTCCAACCGTTTCCGAGCCGAGCCTGATATACTTGATATCAAGACACACTAGCATGATATTCTATATTTCAGGTAACGTTTTACGTTACGGCATGAGCAATTATGACGTAGGGTTTTCGTTAAAACGAACGCGGGCTTGTCTATGTTGTGTCATTACAAATATGACGTTATTCGTTTACATCATGTGACGCCATTCGACCAATGAAACGTCAGTCTCCATTTAGCCGGATATTCGTATCAGTACGTATTCCGCAATGTTTTGATCGTTACCTGATAATATAATTTATCGGGGTGTACATGCATATTATATAGTAAATGTATGGTTCGTGCCGTCGAATATAAAATATATTCGGTTGAGCCTTAGACAGCTTTATTGGGGCGAGCTTTAGCGAGCCCCAATAAAGTTGACGTGGCGAAACCGAATATATTTTATGTTCGACGGCACTAATCATATATTTAATTTATACCGCATACTGGACTTAATTGTTTGAACGTGCGTGACGTCATGTTGTTGACGTCATTCCCTCGCCATACGTCACAAAGCTAGCGACGTCATTGAAAGCAAAATGGCGGCTTCCACGTTAGGTAGAATCCACATTGTATCTGATTAAATGTTCGATTTATTTACGATGAACTTCAATACTGGCTGGCTTTAAACTCCACATTTGTCATAATAAGCATTAATATACTGTAAAAATGGACACAATTCAGATGAATGAACAGCGATTTAGATTTTAAAATCCGCCGCCAACTTGGCACTTGGCATCAAAATTGGCACTTCATGTATATTAGGCTACTTCACGTATATTAGGTTACTTCCAATATAAACAACATTTCTTCAACCTCCTTTATTATGTTACATGGAGCAGCAATGGTTGCGGTATAAATGCTATTTATAAGCATTCATGCATACTCTAATATCTATATGCTTACCGACATATTCAGTATTCAGGGACAGTTTTATTTTTGGATTGTTTCCATGTACATTTAATTTAGGTAATTATGATAATGGGTACGTACTTTTCTTAAGAATCTTAGATGACTATTTGTCGTCGGTGTCATTGAACGTTTACACATTACTTCATTGTATGCCCTGTTCTGTGTAACATTTGTGGCATACATTGTTTTTTATTCTTATTTTCATGTGTTGATTTTCTAGTACGATCGTTCTCCATTAGTCGTGAGATGCACCATCATATAGCATATGTGTTTCAAACTTATTTTTGAGGGGTTTGAAAGTGTCAAACCAGATAAAATTGACATTTATCCTGGTTCTGATTAATGACATTTAGTTCAATTTATCGTAGCATAGTTATGTTTATCCCCATGATTTATTTACTGTTATCTCTGTGAATATTAACATTCTTCATGTTGAGTCGAAGACGTGTTATCATGGTATACTAGTAAAGACACTGATACCTATTGTGCTAGATGTCTTGTTATATTTCAGTTTGCACGAAAAAGACATACGGCATCAACTGTAAACACACCTGTGGCCATTGTTTGAACAGAGAGCAGTGTCATACCCGTACAGGACACTGTTCCAGTGGCTGCGAGAGTATGTATAGCGGTATTGGCTGTATCAAATACGGTACGTTACAATAATACGCTATACGTTACATAATGAAGGGAAATGCATTAAGTAGCGTTATTGCATATAATAAAATAAATATGTTATCGACTTTAAGATCATATAAAAAACAAACAGAAACACAGAAAATAAAATGAAGTATACTCTTAGATATGCATAAGAAGTAATGCTCATCTACGGATTAATGTAGCTGGTATTACGTGGGACATGCCCATTCCATGCAAGGTCTAAACTGCCCACATATCAGTCAATGTCGTTGGGATTGTTAATCATGTCTGAAAACATGTTATGATCTGTGAACCAATATGTAGGATTGTTAACCTACCTGTATTGTCACAACTGGCATGCGGCCCGTTTCCTCTGCTAGTGTCATACCCCCTGTATTACAGACAGAAAGTTCTGGTTACTAGCGTCAAAGCTTTATTGTTCTGACTGACAGAGCCACTGGAGTCAGATTACAGGAACCCGGCAGGAGCGATCGGTGGTGCTGTAGGTAGCGTCCTCGTCCTTGTCGCGGCTGCCATTGTTGCCATAGTGATACTGAAACGACGAAGGTACGCCAACTTATGCTTAAGCCCCATTCCTCCATTTACATTCACATAAGATTTCCACTGCAGTCGGTTTCCATAATAAGTGGATATAAGTTTGGGTACGAAACGATTGTAAAACGAGTCGAACACAGACAGTAATCGCGTTAATTCTGAAAACTGTGGAAATAGTTCTGGAGAAGCTGCTAATATTTGGAATGAAGGCAATGTGTAAGACTGTGGAAGTAGTCATGGAAAAGTTAATATTGGGAATAAAGGCAAGGTGGACATATATACGTTACACACTCTTGCTTTATTATGGTGTCAAATATACCGAGTATGAAGCGGATCGCATAAAAACATCTTACGTTAAGTACACCGTGCAAGATAATACTACAGCTAGGTTCGTTTGCAAGAACCATGCCATGTATACTAAGGGGTGGTATATATGCACGGAGTCGCATGTGAGGGAATAGAGAATGCCAGGTTAATGTAGGTGTATCATGTTTTTCAGATAAGGCTGGTAAACCCATAGAAATTCCGAGGCTTGTGACAAGCCTCGGAATTCCTACGAGTTTTCCAGTCGATGAAGATCTACCATTTCCGAACTTGATACCAAAAGATACAATACTTTAGTATGGTATTATAATGATCACGTAACATGTTATGGTATGAATCGTTTATAAATGTCAAAGGAAACCCGGATTTGTTTAAGTTTCGTCATTACTCTGATGTCATTCACTAATGCCATGTGATATCTTTCGACCAATGAAACGTCGTTATGAAAAGTAGTTATGAACCTGATATGCATATAAAGTCAATGGGGGATAGTAGCGAGTTCTCTTATCTTGCTTCCCGCCAGATGGCGCCATTTCCCACAGGTCACAGAACTATCCCAGCCTCTGCAGTTCCAATACACACACGTGTAATTCATAGAATTGGTAGAGTATTAGCGAGTGAAATTATGGCATCAAACTTAAAGTACGGTTCACTAAAGTTGTGTCAACTAAAAGACGAACTAAGGAAAAGGAATGCTAGGCTCTCTGGTCGGAAAGAAGAACTATAGAAAGGTATGTATTTTCACTTTCATTGCCATGTTTCCAGGAAAAGAATGACATCGAAAGTAGCAATCACAAGATGTAAATCTACGAACATCCGTTAAAGTTTTATGAACAGCGTTTGAGAATATTCGACAATGATATTATAATATGATATTATAATGTTTACAGAACGATTTCCTTTTAACAGAAATATTATTACAAGATGATTGGCCGTTCAGTACGGTACATTAGGAGGACAGCCTAAATTGAGATGGGTTTATGTTAGGGAATCAACTATATGTATCATACAGGTGACCGCGTCTGCCCGGAGACGGAAACCAACGTGAGTTGATCATGATAGTTACAAACAGAAGCATGACCATAATACGCACGTTCGTATCCGCTACCTCACACACGCCAACACAAGCATAATAACAAATACAACATGGACAAGGAAGGCGATTTTGGCAATAAATGGCCGCGACTTTATTGGAGAAATATTGGAAAGAAGCAAATACAGGCCTCATAAGTGGCGGACAGATGTTTGCGGGTGGTGACATGTGAGCGCCATTACCGCATGGTAATGCCCATTACCGCCTGGTAAAGAAGGATCCGCTTGGATGCAAGCAACATTGCCGCTTGGTAATGCCCATTACCACCACTTAGTAATGCCCATTACCGCACGGCAATGCTAGGAAGCACATACTGCAGTCCCCCGATAGCACTGATGGCACTCAGCAGCTACACTGAGTGAATTAGCAGACCAGTGATATTCGGGGGGAAGCTGACGGGAACCTCCATCCAGCTTCAGCGAGCTTGTGCCGGGACGGTCCGTGCACGCGCCATCTGCAGAGAACCAGCTAGGTATTGTGCAACTGATATGCTATATCAAAACTATCAAATATCTCACCACCCGCAACAATCCGCTGCCAAGCAAATAATAAATTACTTTATATATAGTGGTAAATTATGTATAAGAGGCCTCCATGAGTATACACATTGCATTGACGTATTGTGTACCAAAGTGGGACTACACGTCGACTATTTAAGTATATAGGTTAATGTAGCATCATTTTACTACTTGCAGTTAGCACTTTGGTATTCAAGGAACGTCCCAATGTGTGTATGCATGGTAAGAAACAAAACAATCGAGACTTATATCGTAGTCTCCGTCGCGACGACAACTTGGCCGGCTCGTGGCATGTTACCGGCGAGGCATGGTACACAGCATATACACACAGATGGTGGAACAGCAATACTGAAACGAGAACTCGGGGCAGCATCATCATGGCAAATTTACGACATGGAAGTGCGATAAACTTTTTCTACCGATTTGTAATTACAGCATAGGAACAGTGTTGAATCTCTCATAACAATTTTTTGTTGCATATTGTATTACTATAAATATTGTAAGGGTGTGGGGGGTGGGTTACGTCTGATCTGGTTGCTGTTTGTCGAGAGAAAGGTTGTGCCAACCACATGGGTGGCTTTATATAGTGCTGAGAATTACCCGTGCTTGACGACTAAGTCGGCCCGGAACAATAACAGCGTATAATTTGTAACATGTGCAACCAGTGTCGCCCCAGATCAGCCTGCGCATAAGCATATAATAAATACGACACACACTAGATGAAAGGACGGACAAGCATTATTACGCACGCGAAAATAGGTACGACCAAACCCAGACTCCCAGAGTATTATTTAGTAGCACACTGGCGGCTTTGGTCATAAGGGCGAATTCCCAGACCCATGATGCGTATCGGGCGGCGATGGCCCGAACGGTCAATCCCTATAATAAAGGGGTCTATTCGTTACAAATAGACCAGGTTAATTTAATGAATATGAACCCGTGTAACAACCCGGGTTATCGTCAGTGTTAACCCGTGTTCGAGTCAAACCAGTACTCGTATATTGCAAATTCTCGGAAGTGATATTAATATGTACCGGCTCTGGAAGAATAACCATTTCAGACTGTCACTGATAAACTCCGGAGCTCCAGTTAACGTGCGTAATTTGACTTAATTATTTGTGTTTTTGTTTTATTTCTTCACCAAAAGTGGGGGTCACACAAAACACCCAAATACAGTATAAATAATTAAATATACACATAAATGTACTACAAATACACAATACAGTGCAACTTTTCTACAACAGCCAGCCATGGGAAGACTGAAAACTGGCTGTTGTAGAGACGATTCTAATGTACTCCCAACTTGCCAGTTTTGGTGAAGAATAAACAAATCCCCCACAAAGTTTATCAAATTACGCACATATATTACTGTATATATATGGAGATGAACAGAGTCCGCCGCAATAGCTCAGTTGTAGAGCATCCGACTAACGATCGAAAGGTCCCGAGTTCGAGTCTATTTTTTTACAAATCTGATTTTATTATCTGTGCTATAATCTAATAGTTTATCTTAACATTTCTGTTGCAGATTGAATGCGTTCCATTCTTGAGGCACAGTGTGAATGCGCGGCAGGAATGGGCCCAACAGCACATTGCAAGCATGTGTGCACAGTATTATTTGCTGCTGCAATGTTTTAAAAAAAATGTATAAAATATTTTGTTATTTCTCCACCAAAAAAGTAACAAGAAATTTACGCCAAAATCTCCACCGTAACTGGAGCTCTGACCCCATGTATGATCCACGAATCACCGCATAGGGTAGACCCAGATTAGCTTGTGCAGCAATGTATACAGAAGTCACATGATATTTTGTTGATTACATGTTATTTCAAGACGTGTTATGAGTATGACACATTGCTAAATAATATAATTGAAATGCAGTCCCAAGTTGAAATGGGACGAAACAAACGGGGACGATTCACCAGTGTAAAATTGCATGGTTTTAACAACACATTCAGGCCAACCAAAAATTAAACTTATTTACCTTGAATTGTATGCTTGACAGTCATATTATGTGAAATGGCTCTTACACACGACAGAGTACTTTGAAGGCGTCCAAAGTTTCATCGTCGTTTGTTCCTTGCGACGTACGGCGATGACCCATTTCGCTCTCAGCTCACTGTCACTTGGAAATGCATGTCCAGCACCACGCTGATGACAACCGGGAACACAACAGCATGTATTTGACATGTTTAATACCGTTTTACAGTTACTCCTTGCTAATACTCATTCGTTTAACAGTGTGATACAGTTCTAAATACTGATAATATCTAAAGTAATGTTCACAACGTGAAGCGTGTTACGATACACAATACACACACTCAGCAGCTGTGTAACACAGTTTCACCTTGACCTGTGGCACGAGGTGTCATCTAACTAGGAACGACAACTCTCTACTATCGGCCATTCAGCATACGACAATTTGTTATCAATCGGTATGTATGCGGCAATTGCAAATTTCGTTACCTGATAAATGCATTGATATGTGCATGGAAGTGTCCGGGTGCCAATGCTGAAATATTTGTATCTCCTCATTAAGAGATACTAAGTCCTAATTAGGAGATACTATTCCTAATTAATATATAACCAAGTCCTAATTAGGAGATGCAAATAACACATGTTCTTAGATAAAAATCACATGGCGTGTCTCATATGTGCATTCGTGTTACATTCAGACGGAAAGCCGGTAATAAAGGTGCACCGACGTCACGGTTCGATGGCGTAGCGGAGTCGAACGTTGACATTACTGAGAAGGCCCCCATCCATGCGCCAAAACCGAAACCGAAACCCGAACCCACACAGGGATACGTGAATCAGGCAATGAATGGTATAATGAACATATTCAATCATCAACGTTCATTTTGTATTGGTATTTGTATTCTATAACGTATTCGTTGCATCAATGTTTACGTTATGTAAACGTTATGCATTTGGAGCTTAACTAAAGGAATAATGCCAGTCAGAAGATACAACAAAAAGGATTAAGAAAATGCCAAAAGTAACTACAAATGTTTTCACACAACATATCTCGTTTCACTCGAGACGGGTCACCTACATATAAGACTGGTCAAGTGATTTATTTACCAGCGCAATTGCAAATTTCAAATGCACAGTTTTCTGGATTTGACACACCAATGCTCAGTCACCAACATTCAGAAATGTTATGTTTTCCAAAACAAACCAATTTGACTCACCAACTCAAAATGGTAGATAAAACACTGCTGGTCTATACCACGTATCAGGGGCGTCGGAACAGGTCCGGCAGGTCCGGCCACTGCCGGATCAATAATGTTACATATTTTTAATTCATGTTTTAAAAAACGGAATGTAAATATTTTTCTGCAATTTTTCTCATTTCTCAACAAACGTGTATGCTTTTACCACGTAGTTGAACCGTCTCGGCGAGACGGTTCAACTAAGTGGTAACAAGAGACACTTTGGGTGGGTAGCGGGGCCACCCACTAGATTCGCCGGACCAATTTTTAATTTTGTGATGCGTACGACTCCTCTGCGTATTACAGTTGCAGACGAGATACCAGATAATGGCTACTACGAGTTTGCTGATAGGGAAGATGACATAAAGGTGTGTCAGCTGTATGACTACATCCAGAAAGAGAAACAGAAAAAATGGGAATCATTCTATGCCGAGTTTAAGGTGAGCATCGTACGGTATGTACCGGTGTCTACCAACGACATAATTACAGAGCTACATATAAGCTTTGTGTCTAAGGAGTAGTGTACTCCCTGATTTCAAATTAAATACATATTTATTTTTTACAAATGGATTGTTGATTTTCTTCAGTATTACATAGGGAACAAATGATCAAAACAAATTTAATGATCACTTATTTGAGTGTATTATTATTTATTGACGTATTTATGTTGTAATACAGTTAACAATTTACTTAGTTTATTGAATATTTGCATTGTACCATTCCCTTTGGAATATTAGCGATTCCATGTAAAGGGTTAATTATAGTGTTCTTTATTTCAAATAGACATTGACAGGCGGGCTTGAATATGGATACGATATGTCACAACTGGAACAGAATAGAGGCAAAAACCGTTACAGAAATATGTATGCATGTAAGTGAAACTGGAAATCTATCCAATATCACAGACAGTTGGGTTTGTGATAGGATTGAATACTGTACTGTTTAGGCATACAGAAAACCTATGCAGTCATACTGTATTCATACATTGTATTTATAGTTTACATATGTAGTCATACGTTATACATACATTGTATTTATAGTTTACATATGTAGTCATACAGTATTCATACATTGTATTTATAGTTTACGTATGAGTCATACAACATGCATGCATATTTATAATGTATGGCTAATGTGGTTTAATCCCGATTCTCCCACTTTTTGACGACCAGATGTCCCGATTCTCCCACTTTACTTTTTTACAGGTAAATAATTTGGGGCTATAGTCAGTATCAATATACGGTCACTGATTTTACCTGTTAATTAATGTTAGGCCACTGTTAACGTATTAACAGGAATTTAAATGAGTTGACTTTGATCATTCATAAATCCTATGAAGTATTAAATGATTTAACACCATTTAATAATGATTGGCCAATCATATAGCCAATAGAATTGAGTAATAAATGATTAAAGAAAGTTTACCAATGACCTGTTAAAACTGATAATTTGATAATTATTTTGATGTTTAAGAATAATTCTGAAGAACATATATAAATCATGTATATTTATCATTTACTACACATTGACTGAATGTTATGGCGAATGCACAAGTTGAAATCCAGTTTGTTCGCACAAGCATGGTGGCCAAAGTCTTGTTGTTGGTGGTTACAGGTTCATGGTATGTATATATAATATGGTCTCACTATTTTCTTTCTGTCTGTCTTTCTGACTGTCTGTCTGTATGCCTCTCTCTCTCTCTCTCTCTATCTCTCTCTCTCTCTCTCTCTCTCTCTCTCATACATATAACAAAAACAATCAAAAGCAGCTAATTGTCTGTATGTCCGACTGTCCGTCCATTATTACATATCTACTATTTCGTTGGAACTACACGAAGTATGTCATGTTACAAACACTCGCAATTGTTAGTGTTATATTCGGAGATGGAACATTCTACACGTGCCCTACATTTTTTTCATCAGCTGTTCACACTTCATGGATTTATTAGCGGTGAAATGTACCCACTTGTGTTCACATTCTTACCGGGTAAATCCGTCTACGAATCATTATTCCGTCAGTTGCGACAGAAATGTGAGGGATACGGCTTACATCTCCAACCAGACCATGTGTTTCTCGACCATGAGATGGCGTCACGAAATGCGGTTCTGCGTGTGTTCCAGGACACGCGTGTGAAGGCATGCTTCTTTCACTATACGCAGTGTATATGGCGGAAGGTACAGGCTCTCGGACTAAGCACCATGTACAAGGACAATGACATTGTTCACCGACTTGTGAGACGGGCGTCCGTTCTACCACTGGTGCCGGAAGAGGACGTGGAAAGACGTGTGGTTCGAGACTTTGGAAGACGGTCGCGAATATGAACTTCCGGTGGACGTCACTCCCTTCACCGACTACGTCACGGAGCAGTGGATTGAGGGAGACAGGACCGTGTGGAACCACTTCGCGACCGAGGGACCCAGGGCAACGAACCATATGGAAGGCTGGCACAGCAAGTTGAAGAAGGCTGTTCACCACGCGCACCCCAATATATTCAGCATCATCCAGGTGTTGCAGCAAATTGAGGCAGCATCTTATGTGCGGATGCTCCAGTACGAAGCGGGAGGGGTTCGTCCTGTGAAGCGCCGAAGGTACAGATTGATTGACAATAGACTTAGTAGTCTGAAGCAGCGACTGGAGAACGGAGAAATGACGACGATGGAGTATGCGGACGCTGCATCGCAGCTGCTGCACATATAGACATCAGTGTATCATCAAGTTCCGCATATTCTATGCCTGCACATTTGTGTAATAATGTTGTTTTTTTAATTGATAACACAATTTGCATTTTTTATTAGGAAAAAATACAGATTAAATTGCTTTTTTTCTACAAATTACATTTTTGTAGATTAAACCAACACAATATGTAAGAAATAAAAAATACCGATTAAATTTCCTTTTTCTACAAATTACATATTTGTAGAATAAAACAAACTGTAAGAAAAATAATTACTATTATTGCATGTGTTATTACATATTCGTAGAATACAACAATCTGTAAGAAATAAAAACATCAGACAATTACTACATCAGTTCAGTGTCCTTAAATTGTCCTAATAAAAAAACAAAAAACAGCAACATGCATATTGGCGTATATGATTTCCAAGTTCAAAGTTGAAACCGAACATACGAAAACTGTGACCCGATGCTATGATAACACTGCACCAAAATCCCCTTTATCCCACTTTGGTTTTTACCTGTTTTCATAAAAGTGGTAGAATCGGGATGACACCGGCTAATGTGCATATGTTTTATTTTCTACATATCTAAATAAGTATATTATACCATGGTCATATTACCATGCCGACTGCGTGTGCCTGGAATATGGTGTTCATGTAAGTGTTTGTGTTCACTTATAGCTGTTATGATAGTAAACGAATGGTGACCCTTGTTAATAACACACATAGTCGAGTGTGTTATTAGTTTACATTGATGTGCATGTATGTACCTACATTTGATATTTACTCGCGTATTTAATATTTATCTTGTGAGTAGTTGTATTTATTTTATTTTAGTTATCCTGATGAACTTTATCAATTATATTTGTGATAATAAAATAGGCTTTCGCAGTGTAATACATATAACTGTAAATTACAAGCATACTACGCCGGCTTATATTAAGGGGAACACAATTAATATTAAACCACATATATATGTAAATTATATTGTTAAATAAAACACGTCAGGAGATCATCAGTAGCCTATTTCACCAAAATTGGAAAGTATACTTGTGTAGCAAAGTATACTTTGAGGGACAAATTTTCAGTTTTTTATTAATTTTTATTATACTGAATTTATTACATTATCACGTAATAAATTCAGTATGATTATTCTGCATACTTTTAATCATCAAATATATGCAGTCGTTAGTTCTATATGAAATAATGCATTTCGGGAAAATAAATGATTACTCCCTCAAAGTATACTTTGATAGATAAGAATACTTTGCAATGTTGATGAAATCGGCTACAGTACAGCTTTAAAGTATAACATATGTATTGATTTAAATTAGTACGAGATGTATTATATTCGTTTACTGATTTTTTACGCATACTGAGATAATACCATAGCATACTGTTGCTGCCTACTACACATTTCACACTGTGTGTTTCCAGATGACCATTCTCGTGTCCACCTAGAAGTGACCGAACCAGGAGAAACGGATTATATCAATGCCTGCCATATCGATGTAAGTCACGTGTCTGCACGCAGATAAAGCTCGCGTTGGCATCGTCTGTAGCAGGCTAGTTTAACCCTTTCACCCCTAAGTAACTGGAATATATTTGATATGTTTATTTTACAACCAATCCAATTTGACAATTTTATTTGATAATAATGCTGAAATAAATTAAAAAGTGTAAGTTATTTTTTTTATAATTTGAAATTGTGGAAAGTTTGTTGACGAAATAAGACGTCAAGTGACTTCTGATTCCTAATTTGACCAAAATGACTCCAAAGAATGCAGGTAGAGGAGCTGGAATCCTTAAACGTCACTGAGAACTTGCGTTCATTTCATTATAAGGGCTGTCAGCGAGGGGATTAGCTATATACTTAGGGGTGTACGTGGTAATGTATCAATTGTACGATAGTGCAATTAATACAGTAAATGTGGCTATGACTGGAAAAATGGGGCTTATGGATTTTTCAAGCAGTGCACATCCAAATCAGCATCATCATAACAGTCTGATCAGTATCTGCACTGTTCGCCATTCCACCAATGACACACCAGTGATACTTCTAACAAGCAATATATATTGTTATCATGTTACATGAGTGTGCTATGTGATCAGGAGATACACTGATCACAAATCCCATAAGCCCCAGTTCGCCAATAACGAGCACAAATTCAATTGCTTTCAGGGATATGAAAAGGTCAAGAAGTTTATTGCATCTCAAGGTAATTATACCCAGCAAGATGTACATCTGGAAAAGTAACACAAATTTAAAAGACTTAACTACAACTGAACCATGCCATGTGCATATACAATGCATTATATAGTGCATTATATAGTCCTTACCATTTGATCAGACTTAGTAGCTTTATTATAATAAATTATATACGCACAAATACAGTTCAGTCTGAGGCTACATATTTGAAATATCCGTAAATCTAACTTGCTATGTATTAAGGGAGCTTCAGATATTGTATTGGGAATCTCCAAAGCACTTGCGTAGTCTTTACTACAGACTACAGGTAATTTGACCATTATTATCTGACTAAAGCTGGAGAAATAATTGTTACAGTAACGTTAGTAAGATCTCATTTACTGAATATTGATCATAGTTCAGAATATTTTATCAGGACTCACATATAGTTATCCTACATTACAAGATCTGATGTAGATCTATTGATTCTGTCATGCCACTTTTTTTTGTAACGATATTATCTGACTGTCAAATCACGATGCATTTGAGTCAAATAAAATACGTCTCTAACCGCTACGTACTATCGTTGAAGGAAGGGACACAGTAAGCGGACCGTGGAATACCTTGCTCTAGCGCCTTTCAGCAAACCATAACCAAATATACATGGATTCAAGCTTACTATTATAATCTACTATGTTATTTGATCAGTAGATTCGTCTGAAATTCTGCCCGTCGTGCTATCTGAACTGTGAAAGCTACAATTCCAAGGTCATGATCCGATCATATAATTCAAAGATTGCGGACTTCTGTCTGTCACTTTGAGTTTGACCGACTGTCACCATCCAAGCAAAAATGCTGCCACATTGTCTGGCTTGCCATTAGTTAATTGTCACATGTAGTTTTTGTTGTTTTTGTTCTCTCTAGCTGCTGACTTTTCGGTCTATGTTGAGAATTACCCATTTAAAAAAAAAGTCTACATTTGAGCATATATACATCGCTACCTTCTACTGTATGGGGCAAACAAAATCATCACTAGCTGTACTGACCAGTCGCTGACAACTCACCTGGAATTGTCGAGACGGATACGTTATTCTGATGGTACTATATCATGCTGTGGCAAATATACGACACCAAGTTACGCTGTGACCTTGGCATATGCCAACGTATGACATTTGCCAATGTCACAGTGATTTGATCAGAGCACAAGCGGGACTATTGGTGGTAGAAGATTCAGAGATTGCCGCTTGATAGCCTACTGTTGTATATTTGTTTTAAAGGCACCTGTTCTCATATATGCATATACATGAAACAGCTTGAGGGGAAAATAATTGTAGATTTGTATCGTATTTCTTAACCAACATATAATAGTACCTGGAAGTCGTCTGGAAAAAAATCGGGAATTGGCATTTTAAGTATTATAAACATCTTTCTAAGTTAGTAAATTAAGCTTGCTAGCGTCTATGATATAAACGTCTTTCTAAACATCTAAATGTGGTATAGTATGATCATTTCAGAGCAAAATAATAAAAAATTTCACAAATTTTCCTTACGTATATTGTGAAACTGCCAAAGTATGCCAAACCAAATTATCCTGCCCTATTTATCATATTTTCTGATAATATGTACTTGAATATTACGACTATGTATTTAGAAAATTAATCAAATACAATTGGTGCCATTGATAGCTATACATGTATTTCATGTATGTGGATGAAGCGAAAATATATATATTATATATATCAGACATCACCAGAGGGACTCTCCATTTAAAATGTATATTCTTGTTTACAACTTCGGATTTCCTTGGGTATACTGTTTCTATTTTCCATTGTCACTTACTACAGGGCCGACAAACAACATGGTTGAAGACTTCTGGCGCATGGTTGTGCAGCAAAAGGCGAACATAATTGTCATGTTGACAAACGTGATCGAAATGGGACAGGTTTGTCGATATCCCTTGAGTATATATACAAATGCATTTTTTTTCTCTCCAAATTGTTCTTGTCATATTGGGTATCCACGCCTTCAGTTACCGTTGAAATATGCAACTCCTTAATGACGTTGTGTTGTCGTGGTGTTTTGTGTTTTTTCTGTCATTCGAATCATTGTCTTCTGATGTATTTATGATTATTTCATTAAAATGAATTTCAGAAGCTTTCATATGAAGCTTTGTTATAACGTTTTTTTATTCGCCTCATTCTGAAATGTTACCAAATACACCAATACAAATGTATGCTACTGGTGCACACATTTTAATATCCAGATTGCCAATATATGATGACAAGAGGGGGAAAATAACACTGATGAATGCAAGTATTTCATTAATGTCTTTAGTGCAAAAACACAGACATTCAAAATGTACAATGCATATAAAATGACAACACCCTAGTGTAATACGTATGCAAAGGATAGCGCTATGTACAGCCTATATACTAGGCCATCAGTACAGCGTTCCTGTATGGTGTTGAAATTATGCAATAAATATACTCTAACATTTCTGTTGATATAGTATTATATTTATTAAACAAGTTGACTGATTTCATAAGAAACTTGGCATAATATGGTTTCTTATGAAATCAGCTGAGTCGAATATTAGTTTATAGTTAATTGATAGGCCTTTGAAATCAGTAAACATGTTTAATACATGAAGGGATCGGTGGAAAATTGTATTATATGAATGCAACTAAGTATTTCACTTGTTATATTAAATCAACACACGTGTAGTATATTATTCACATGTATTTGACCTCCAGTTTTGCAAGTCACCCGTATTTACAATTTACAGCCAAAATGCATACAGTATTGGCCGGATGAAGACGAGATACAATTTGGGAAGATGACCATCAAGCAAATCAAGTCTGTTAAATACCCAGACTATGTCATTCGAACACTGGAACTGAAACGGGTGAGACAATATTACATGTATGTTGCTGATTTACCTACATGCGTTGTTATGTGGGCGTGGCTAGCAAATAGGGCATATGACATTTGTCACATATTTAGTCGGAATGCAGATCTTCTCAGGGTCTTCAGTGTTTACTATAAAGTCGGTAGAACATCAATTATGCTCGTAACAGTAACAAACTTACACTCAAGGGCTATATTAGTCACACGTGTCATAAACCCCATTGTACAGATAATCTAGTATACAAAGTTTACACCAGTACATTGCATCCTCTATGTGAAACCGAAAGCAAACATGTATGCCAAAAGTATAGTCATTCAAACTGTAATTACAATTTCAAATACATAGTATTTCATTATCAAACAATATCAAAACATACCTTCAGTATCAGCAGATAAAAAGGATACTCTATTTAAGGAACACACTGCTGTTTACGTTGACGTAATAGTGTCATTCTTAACCATACCATGCTACTAACTGTCCATACATGTGACCCAGTAATAGTAAAATATATACATCGTAATTACAACATAACACGGTATATATTAAATACAATCAGAAGCAAGGATACCGTGTGAGCCATTAATCACATTATAACAAGCTATAGAACAGCAGCAGCCGTGAAACAGGTTGGGTTTTATAATAAATAAATAAACTAATCGTGTAGTTTAATTCAGTATTATATTTCATATATATGTTCCCTCTGCGAGCTCGAAAACTTTATGTAATGACAATATATATACATGTCATTAAATAAAGTAGTATATATATATATATATATATTATTGAAGCGATTTAAAAACACAACAAAGAAGTATTGTATTCACACATTACATAATGTGGCAATACATTTATTTAATTATGAGGATCAAAACCAATATATTTTGAAATCACACTTCAGTATATACAGGTAAATACATATTTAGTACCGTCGAATATAAAATAAAATATATAATACCGTAAGAAGTTACATATTAAACAGAAATAATCAGAAGCCAGGACACCGCGTGAGGCAGTTATCGAATTATACATACATAATAATTAGAACATACAATGCATGTAACACCGTTTTACATTAAACAGAATCAGAAGCCAGGACACCGTGTGACCCAGTTCCACTTTAAAGCATGGCCAGATAAGGATGTTCCTGACAACGCCTGGTCGTTGGTCAACTTCTGGCGGGTTGTGTCCAAAACTGACGCCTCCACAGCACCCGTTATTGTACATTGCAGGTAGTGTCCCAATACGAAATTTGATTACTGACATATATAATGTTATATAAATACATTGTATTGCATTCCAGATATGGTGACAGTCAATACAGGTATGTTGGCGATTGTAGGTTTTTCACAGAAACCCTTAACAAATACAATTAAACTATGGACATGTAATATGTATACATCCGTTTATCCCATGTTTCAGTGCAGGGGTGGGACGTACAGGCACGTTCATTGCCCTGGACAAGCTATATAGCATGGCCAGGAAGGAGGGTGTCGTGAGACACCTGTCAGTTGTGGAGGGACTGCGGCGTCAACGTGTCAATATGGTCCAGACCAAGGTAAGTGTTACATAGCATGTATCTCTTTTTCAGTATGATACTCACGGCATAATATAAATATCTGAAGAAAATGGGGCATAGCATACATTATACAATACATAATGTTACAATACAATTGAATATCAGAAGAAATTGCACAAAATCACATAATGTCAGTGTCAGAAATCATTGCATGACGCATTGTGTCATTTCATTATCACGACTATCAGAAATTATAGTATATATCTTGTCACGTTACTACATATACTAGGGGTCGTTACACACATACTTTCATGTTACCACCAGGAACAGTACGTGTACCTACACGAGGTGGTGGCGGAAGCTCTGTGTTTCGGCACCCAGTCTGTACCGACGAGCCAGTTCAAGGAGACCTACCGCTTCATGAAGAAAGAACTGGACGACAACACGCACAGGCCCATGCTGGAACTGCAGTATGATGTAAGATATGTCAGTTTTGTGTCGTCATTCTTCCTTCTTTTCTCATAGTAAAAAACTGTCATGTTTACAGTATAATCTTCCATTTCATACTGTGATTTTTTCAATATGATTAGTGTCTTCATCGTGCATTATAGTAATCGTTGTTGAATGCCATGTATGTGTGATGCATGGGTGCGATGTAAGCGGGATATTGCGGTATGTAGTTAATTAGGCATTCGTTTTGTTGTTATGTAATTTACGTACTATTGCTTTCCTGTGTGTGATCGCACCCCGCTGGTCGAGGAATGCTTATTTATGTCGCGTTGAAGGGTCCTCAATAACAACTGTGGGCGTGTCATGTGTTTCGATCGTGACGTATTGTGTTAGATTCTTCCTTACACTGGTCATGTGTCTCCTTTGTGTATCTTCCTCTATTACAATATCAGTAGCCTATTTCACCAACATTGCAAAGTATACTTATCTAGCAAAGTCTACTTTGAGTGAGAAATTTTCAATTTTAGGATAATTTTATCAATTTTTATTATACTGAATTTATTACATTATCACAGACAAAATGGCTTTGCTAATGTAATACATTCAGTATAATAATTCTGCATACTTTTAATCATCAAATATATGCATTTGTTAGTTCTATATAACATAATGTATTTCGGGAAAAATAAACGATTGCTCCCTCAAAGTATAATTTGCTAGAAAAGTATACTTTGCAATGTTGGTGAAATCGACTACAGAAATGCTACACGCTACTACATGATTTATATTATCTTCTCTGTTAATGCCATAGAACAATATTTCTAATACGAGCCCTTGTGTTTCTAATCAATGAGCATGTTGTATGCATTTCGAGACATTTATCTATTGAATGGAAATAAATACTTTCAGCTGATCCTGGAGAGTCTGGTGGAATCACGCCAACCCGAAACGGACAGAGAACCTGAATATTCCAACGTCGCGTTAGAAAGTAGGTCTTTTGATAAATTATTTATAACTGTAGCTTATATACATATTTCATTACATTTAGCACGATTAGTATATTATATTTAACACTTTCCAATTATACTCAACAAAACTAGAAACGTCCCTGTTTTATAGCCGGTGTAGCTCTGTCTATGTATGTACCACATGTTCAAAGTACATGTATTTTAAACCGTGGCGATGTTCAGAATACGATCGTGTAGAGTTTAGCCGATACACACGGTTTACATAGCGGCCAGTGACCGGAACGTTGATTTCCACTTTTTGCACGTGCACGCTATACTTGTCATCGATAAGGTGGTGATTCAGTTCATGTCGTACCATTCATGCGATAGGGGCTATTCGGAAAATTAAAAAACTTTTTTAATTTTTCACTGTTTTCGATATGCCACGGCTTTCCGAAAACGAGCGAAATCAGGCAATTGGGATGCTTGCGGGTGGGATGGCCGCCAGGGCGGTCGCGCCTCGGTTTGGTTGCTGTCGGAAGACGATTGATCGTCTTTCAGCCCGGTACCAGCAGACTGAGGCTGTTCACGACCGGCAGCGACCTGGTAGGCCTCGTGCAACGACGGCTAGAGCCGATCGTTACATTACGTTGACGCACTTACGTCAACGTCGATTGGCAGCCACAGTCACTGCTAGGCGATACGGTGTCTCAGGGCAGACCATTCGCAACCGGTTACGTCGTAACGCCCAACCAATCCGGGCACGCCGCCCGTACAACTGGTCAGATAATGACCCAACGTCACCGTGCTGCCAGACTGTTATGGGCGCGACGTCATCTGAACTGGAGAAGGGCTGACTGGAACCGAGTTTTGTTCACCGATGAATCTCGGTTCACAGTTAGTCATGCTGACGGAAGATTACGGGTATACAGGCGTAAAAATGAAAGATTCACCGATTGTTGCATTGTTGAGAAGAACAGGTTTGGGGAGGAGCGTAATGGTCTGGGGTGGGATCATGGGAAACCGGAAGACAGATTTGGTTGTTGTACAGGGCAACATCAATGCACAACGTTATGTTGCAGATGTGTTAAATGCACATGCCTTACCATTTATCCGTCAGCATGGTCCTGGTGTGACATTGATGCACGACAATGCCCGCCCTCACGTAGCCAGGGTCACCACTCAATACTTACAGCAAAACAACGTCGACGTCATGCCATGGCCCGCGGTCTCCCCGGATCTCAATCCCATTGAGCACATATGGGATGAGCTGGGCCGCAAAGCACGAGCTAACCATCAGATTGACAATGTTCGCGATCTGACACGGGCGTTACAACGGGAATGGAGGAATTTGCCCAACGCACTGGTATTGCGTTACGTCACGTCGATGCGGCGTAGGATCAT
This sequence comes from Conchocele bisecta, assembly GCA_029237695.1. Lineage (NCBI taxonomy): Eukaryota > Metazoa > Mollusca > Bivalvia > Lucinida > Thyasiridae > Conchocele > Conchocele bisecta. Next base: position 97,971,226 of record CM055274.1, read on the forward strand.
TTCATGCATTCATGCAAATGGTGGCCACACTCGGTACTAACGAGATTTACTGAATTTGCCACATTACTTATTGAAATTCCATCTCTAAACATTAAGTAACACATTTCTGAGTTTTTGTGATTTTTGATTTTGACCCCTACCACCCTTGGCCGGTTATCTCTCGAATATTTAACAAGATATCCAAATGCAATTTATTGGCTTTGATGCAGAAATGAATGAACTTGTTTTTCCATTTTGATTTTTAAAAGTAACCCTTTTGGTTTTTGATGAATCTTTCCTTAAACATGGAGGGACGTTTCTAGTTTTGCTCAGTATATAATATGTTAACTAACATAGTGGTTATTTATAATGCTGTCGAAACACACCAGCTGTATTACCAGATACATAGTTGAATTGTGTGCATGTACGTGTAGTATGCGTGTTGTCATATGTATATTGTAGTAACACCAATGCCTTCCACGTTTTCATGGCATAGCTACATCATTAAATTCAACATAGATACAAACTAAAATTGCCTTTTCCCTAATAAAGTGTCGTTGTATATTGTTAGTCATATATCCATATTGAACAACAGTTAAAATTGCACTGCATTACATTGGCACGATACGTATAATGTAATACTACTTCTACTAAATTAATGTTTTTCTGTCGGAAAATGTTAATAAATAAATGTACAATAAGCTTGACAAGTCAAAGAATACCATACCATTGTCCATGAATCATAATCATGTACCTATACTATATAATCCTTCTCATTTTACTTTGTAATGGCGGATGCTAATTATTTATGTGTCTTATTGTTTCTAATGCTACTATTGGTTATCGATGGATGATAACCATGTATTTATATATGTGTGGTGTCTTTCTGTTAGTTGATGCATACCGACCGAAATTCATGCCTGCGCATGCTGCAAATGGAAGAGATATTGGAGCATATTACCTCCCAGTAAGTACGTGGCACAGTGTGCAGCTTCAACCACATTCATACCATATATAGTTAGCTAAGTAACTTTGCTAAGTAACTTTGCTAAGTAAACCCGACTTTTCTGTCTGAAACACAGGACGACATTTTACTTTACTTACGCCGCCTGCGTTACAGACAGACACTTCCAAAGTGTATTATCATGTGGTACTAACAACAACAACACATACTGAAACTTCCAGAATTCATCCGATTGAAAGTACATATTCTTTTATATTGTCCTTATTACGTAACGGATTTTGATGAAATATGGCGCATCAAACGCTCTTGTTAAGCTGCATTTGGTGGTCTCTGTATTTTTGCCCAAAACTTCTGTCGTTTTTGAGAAGAATCGATTTCCGTGTCGGAGACACGGAAATCGATTCTTTGAAAAAACGACATTAGTCTGTGCCAAACTCCCTGGACCAGCAAATGCATCTTATGAAGACGCGTTTGCTGCGCCATATTTCATCAAAATCCATTGCATATTAAGGAAAATATCAAATAATACTTACTTTGGAATGGACGACGTTGTTGTTGTTGTAACCACGTGATCATGCACCTTGACGACTTGACGGGTTAGGCGTTATCCTGAAGAGTAAATGGGCATAATCAGGATTTTGTGAAAAATACTATAACAAAAATACGAGCGTGTTTTCATCATGGCCCAGTGTAAAGTGGTTCAATTGAAGATATATGACGATACTCGGACCGCTGGGTTGTTTCTATTTGCAGGCATATAGGTACATACATATCGGATTTCCTATCGGAGACGTATGTACCAATATCGGTGAAATTTGAAACAACTCAGCAGTCCTAGTATCGTCATATATCTTCAATTAATGTACTTTACAGAGGGCCATGCTGAAAACATATTCATAGTTTTCATATTATTTTGTTAAAATAATCCTGAACAAAAAAGATACTCCATCGCACATGTTTGAATAGCTTGAAATAATATACTCGATAGCTTACTCGTTGTTTACGCGGAGGCCGACGCACACTCGTGTATTATTTTACGCTATTCAAACATGTACGATGGTATATCCTCTATCTCGTCCAAGTACTCCGTTACATACACAGAATATCTTTAGTTGATGTGTTCACGTGTAATAATGTGTGCATGTAAAGGCAATATAGTAACACTTTTAAGCGTATATGTGAGATTCAAATAAATAAAAATCTTCGTACGAATATTTTTATCGTAAAAGGCTTAGTGAAACGGGCCCAATGTGTAGCCCTTATACACTATCGTCTACTCCGTCATATATAAAATGACGATTGCCCCACCATTTAATAGTTAGGCCGTAAAATACTTTGGAATGTGATGCGGTGGGCGGATTTCTTTTATATTGTTTAATATGTTCGATTCTGATGTTTTTAAGTCGCCAGAAGCATATAAATTATGTTCTATACATTTACTATAACCTCTTTAGACGTCACCAGGTGTCCGTCATACATAATTGGATTTAACATGTTTTGCATGGTATACTATTTTTTTTATTGATCATGTGACGAATTTCCATGACGATAAAATGTTGACGCGCAGGGATTCTTTCTGATGCGGCGATATCTGAGAACCGAAGTACTTTTTTATGGCCTTATGTTACTTACATTGTACATGCACATGGACTAATTAATAAACATGTTTGAACACATAAACATGTTTGAACACATAAACATAGATTTTCTTTGTAATTCTGACATGACTTGTATTCCGATGTTCTCTACAGAACCACAAAGGCAATAACACCTATATAGCTGCACAGTCTCCTTCTAAGGCAACGCTCGAAGACTTCTGGACCCTTATAGCACATAAAAACATCAAAACTGTGGTCATGCTGACATCACAATCAGACGAGCCTTACTCGGTATGTACAAAACTGAGACAAACACATGTGATACACGATTGTTTATAGTCATGAACTCCATTGAACGATCAGTAAATACTTTAATTGTTAATATGTACAATATATGTTTATACAGTGACTAACTCCAACATCAAAATGCGTTGTATACACGCTGCCGTCTCAGACCAGAGCTACCTCTATAATAGTTTCCCGCTTTAGTCCTGTTAGTCCTGGTGAGAATTCATCCAGGTAATCACGTGATCTCTCTGCTCACATATCCACTGGGTGTCTGCTGCAGCTAGCGAGCGTACACTGGCAATGAAGACCTTATTCTCATGATAAGCTTATGGACCAGCATACATGGTGCTTGGCATCGGACAATGATATGGACAATGAAATGTATAATTCGTTACACATGTGATTTTGAACCTACAACATTGAAGATAAAAAAGTAGAACTTTTTTGTTCAGCTTGTACCGTCGATAAAGTTCATTTCTACGTAGGTACGGACGAAACGTCTCAAGTACGACATACAGCATACAAATAGCTGAACCCTTACGTATATTGTAGTTAAGCCAGACCTTGGGGGCAAAGGATACAACGAACATAGGACCCTATGTCGTAAACTATCTCAACGAACGTCATTTCAGCCACTTCCATGAAGCGTGCTTCACATTCAGGAAACAAGAAGAGGTAGGTTTGCAGTGTTTGAAGATAGTCAATAATGGATTGTTTACAATCGATGTCACTCAATTTACTGTTGTCCAAAATGTGCTGGTCGTGCAATGTTACAATGTGTGTTATTGAACACAATGTAGTGCATATATATATCTTCAACAGATGGTTTTACGTGGAAAGGTATTATTATTCTGTATGTCTCCCACAAAATGTTGTAGACGATTCAACTGGGTGGTAACAACATAATATTATATTAATGATGATACATTTGTTTGTATTTTTGGCAAATTGTCGATCATGTGTGTCTCATTTACAATTTAAAATCCACGACCACCTCCACCCACCCCATCTACATCTAAATCCTGGATCCACCCATGCTCTCTCCGTGTTTCTTTTTTGACTTTTTTGCATGGGTGGTGTGGATGATTGAAACAAAAGCGCAAAATAGGGTTTCCTGAAACTGTGCACATGGACAATGATACAAAACGGTTATACGCGTTTCACCGTGATGCAAAAACGGTAAAGAATTTCACCGTTTTCTTTTGTCTCAATGAGCATGCACAGCGAGGACAAAGCGGGGAAACGCACAGAAACTACAACAGCTGGTTTGCTGGCAAACCTAACATAAACGTGAGCCAAACGTGGGTCAACAAACCAAAACGTCATGTACAAACTTTACCCTTTGGACCCGAAAGCCCGCTATCGCGGTTAATGCAAACTACAGATTCAGATTCGGCTCGCATCAGGATCTGCACTTTTGGAAAACAGTTTTCATGTCTTTGAGAACAAAAAACATCCCCATTTTATAAATGTACTAGACTGAAAACCATTTTATAACGGTTGGATTGGTTACAAAATTAACATATCAAAATCCATTCCAATTACTTGGATGACGAGGTTAAAACCAAAATCATAACGCTACTGTGAATGCTCTACTGTAGGACGACGAGGATCTGGCCACGGTGAAGCAGTTCGTGTTGCGGGGGTGGCGGGACCGCGACGTCGTGCCCAGGGACCTCCAGTCCGTCCTAGACATAATGGACGCCGTCGAACGTTGGCAACCGCAAGTCTCCGATGGTCAGCCCGTACTCTTCCACTGCAGGTAGGGCCGTATACATGTATAGATAGCGCAACGCTCTATTCAGCATATCATGCACGGATAACGAACGTGTAGGAACGTGGAAGCACGTCGAGGAATTCGTATCGTTTCCACAATATATCGGGTGATAAAAAGAAAATTGTTCCCAACTTTAAATTTCCCATATCTCAAAAACTATGATGGACAATTCGGTATGAATTCTAATATTATCATGTCAATTTCAGTGAATTATTTCGGCTATTTCAACTATGTAACTTTGATATCACCCCTGTGAACCTTGACCTTGGGCGGTCGGACGTAGGTTGTATGCAAAACAAAACGCCATGCCTAGACACACATGGTGGCCAAATATTATCAAAATCGGTGAAGCGGTTCATGAGTTATTGAATTGAAAACTAAAAGGAGGTACATACGTATGTACGTACGTACATGGACTAACGAGGGGATATTGAAAATAAAAATCATGGTACAAATGCTATGTTGATAAAAAAAAGTTTGATGGTACTTCTACAGTATAAATAGCGGTGTCAGTTGCAGTATTGTTGGATCATACACTCACATTTATGTATACACACCAATAACAGCGTGGTACCTTCCGTAGTCTGTGACAAATGTACAACTAAAGAAGTATAGTGGACAAAATTACAAATCCACCAGTACTGGGCTGCCTGAAAAATACGAACAAGAACTGGCATCGTTAAACGAAGCTAACGACCTCGCTGGCAGCATTAATGAAAAAGAAAATCAAGTCCTGACTGACCTTGACATTGGGCGGTCGGACGTGGGTCGTATGTAAAACAAAGCAGCATCTCTAGACACACATTGTGGCCAAAAATTATCAAAATCGGTGAAGCGGTTCATGAGTTATTTAAAAATGAAAGGTGTTACTAACGTACTTACGCACGTACTTACATGGACTAACACTATATACCCTCTTACCTATGTGCGAGGGAATAATTAGTAATAACCTGCATGAAACGCAAATTAGTAAATTAATAGACATTGCTAAATGTGAATGAGACAAGGCGTGCTAGTTTATACAAACGCATAGGGGAGACCGGGGCAAGTTGATACACGGGGGAAGATGGTTGAGTCGAATATATTCGGCAGTTTATGTTTTTCCACTATTTTAGTAAAATCTGAGAAAAATCTCAGAAACGTTTTACCAAACGTAATGTCTAACATACCCTCAATGGCTGACATTTTAAGAGCTAGTGCATGTACATACATGGTATTAAAGACAGTATCTTTCCGCCCACATTATAGTTCAATTAAATTCCGAATATGGGGCAAGAGTTTACACCCCTGTCGGGTAAACATGTTTGAATAGTAAGTTCAAATAATATGTATGTATTGTATTGATGCCAACATGTATTTAATGACATTACTGTCTCATGTATTGAATGTCATGCATAACACGTGTTTGGATTACCCTGCTCGTGCAATATCATCAGTATGTGCTTCACAAATACGGTATTTAAAACTTGTATCTAGATGCAGAGTATTCGAATTGTGTGCCCTCAGCTTTCGGTTTCGTATCCTGAGAGTAACATCATATTCGGAATCTACATCCATTATACACCATCTGCCATAACTCTATTTCCGACAAAGGTAGGAGGTGGAAACGAAATGGCCTGCGTGTAGACTACTGATAAATGTACAGCTGAAACTGCCAGCAACCTATCATCCTGAAATCACATATCTATAATAATGCTACATGTATGTAGGTAGACCATGTCAATTTATGTCTAAGATGACCACTGGTTCGAACATGTTCTTGAGAAAACCATCTAAGAATGTTTTCCTCCCAAAGATATTAAATCGTAATTATACATAAAACATATATTTCCAAACCAATGTTTAAATTTTCAGATATTTGAATTAAGGTCACCGTTACATGGTCAGCTAGTCGTTATACTTATACATTTGAATAGTAATTTATCTCGAGTAGCCATTGTGTCATTTCATGATGTTGTATTGTATTTACCTCATGTTGTCATAATTATGTTACCTGAGTGAGTAAACGAATAATAAAAAAGGGCATGTTATTACTGTAAGCTAAGTTTTTAACATTTAGCGTAAATTAACTAATTTACAGCAGTGATACATTTTTCTGCAGTTAATAAGAAGTCCATATAGCTTTCTTAGTTCAAAACCTGAATAGTACAGTATTGCTACGCATGTTCCGATCTCCCAAAACCTAGATTACATATTGAAATTTGCGAACATACTTCGCAGTAGAATGAGAAAAAGAAAAAAGTGCAACAACTTGACCCGGTCTCCCCTGCTCTACATATAATTCACAATCATACACTTTGCTGTAACAGTACAATATTTAACGATACATTCACAAGTAACTACCAATAATATTGATTTACTTTGTTACCAGAACCGGCGCAGAAAGGTCGGGACTTTGGTGTGTATTGATGTGTGAACTACAGCGTATGAAACAGGACAGCAGCGTCAATATATTGGGAACAGTGAAGAATATGAAAACAAGAAACACCCAGCTGGTGCCAAATTATGTACGTATTGCCTGTAGTCTACACGAATATTTACGTATCTACGGTGTATAGTATGTCTGTAACGCAGAGCCAGCAGAGTCATAATACTATACAGAGACTGGTAACTTCTAGCTGGTGCCAAATTATGTACGTATTGCCTGTATTCTACATGAATAGTTACGTTTCTACGGTGTATATTATGTATGTAACGCAGAGCCAGCAAAGTCATAAATACTATAAGCAGAGTCATGAATACTATACCGAGACTGGTAGCTTCTAGCTGGTGCCAAATTATGTACTTATTGCCTGTAGAATACATGAATAGTTACGTTTCTACGGTGTATATTAGGTCTGTAACGCAGAGCCAGCAAAGTCATAAATACTATACAGAGACTGGTAACTTCTAGCTGGTGCCAAATTATGTACGTATTGCCTGTAGTCTACATGAATATTTACGTATCTACAGTGTATAGTATGTCTGTACCGCAGAGCCAGCACAGTCATAAATACTATACAGAGACCGATAACTTCTAGCTGGTGCCAAATTATGTACGTATTGCCTGTAGTCTACATGAATATTTACGTTTCTATGGTGTATAGTATGTCTGTAACGCAGAGCCAGCAAAGTCATAAATACTATAAGCAGAGTCATAAATACTATGCAGAGACTATTGCCTGTAGACTACATGAATATTACTGGATCTTTTGATTGTTCTCATTTTGTAATAATTATAGTTCATATTATGAATTATTAATACATTTGTTTTAAGCGAGCGCTAGTGAGTATTTTATCCCGTCAACATAGTGCGTATGTGCCGTGACACACGGTGCCGTGAAACATTTTTGATATCCAGTCAATACAATTTTTGCATTTTACAGCCATTTGTAGGTGTTGACGGGATAAATAGAATAGTAGGTTAGTGCCGTGAATGGGAAACAATATCTGGCGCGGCACGGAAACGGGATGTGCTCGGCAGAGCCTCGCCCATCCCGTTTCATGAGCCTTGCCAGATATTTTTTCCCATTCACGGCACTAACCTACTATTCTCTATGTATTGTTTGCCCGCACCTTTCCGTGCACATGTTTGTTTGAATGTTGCTCTGCCCCTAAACCCCTAAACGCGTTTTCGAATAACGATACTATTATACGGTTGGCGGAAGCATGTGTGTGCACATGATAACAGTGTCTGCGTCTCGTGAATTTATGACGACAGGGCGTGATATCTGGTTCTAAATATAACTTGTACATATTAGAACTTAATGATTATTTTAATAGATTTGTCAAAAGAGTGTCAATATGCGAATCAATCAGACGGAATGCTATGCTTTAATTGGTCGAGAAAATACGGCAAACAATTATTTATCATTTAAACACCCAGTTGCCGTTAGGTATGGTGAATCAAGGTGAATTCGAAGTTTCTTTTCCTCGGCCTCTGTTAGAAAGTGGAAGTCAATAAATATGTTCACCTTTGCAGGAACAATACAAGTTCTGTCATGACGTTATCCTGATGAATTTGGCGGAGGATGGCGTCTATCAAAACGTACACATATAAAGCGAACAGATGCAATGTGTCGTTGTTTGACTGGCAACGCTCCTGTTGAGAAACAATACATATTTCACGTGCTTGTTAAGGAAAATCAACACTTCTTTATACGGACGGTACGGGAGGAAAAAGAGGTGTAGCGTTAGTGTAACTATTCCTGTCACGGAAGTGAATAAACCCGAATACAGGTGCGCGTTTTGGATATCCAAAATATACACCTTAACTCTTACACTGCAGAATTAAATTTTGTCGTCTGCTGTTTATTTCTTAATTTCCATTTTTCTAAACATAAACATGGATTGGCAGCAAGTTAGAATCATTTACAATGGAAATGATTCTAAAGAGCTGTCAAATCATGTTTTAATTGACAAGAAAAGACAAAATATGAAGAAAAAAACAGCAGACGTCAATGTTCGTTTCCAGCGTTCTAAGGGTTACCGGTACACATTTTTTTTTAGCTTATATTTAACGGCGGCACTGGCTCTAGGACCTTGCATGCCGTCTCCCAAGAATGGGAGAAAGAACGGAGGTAGAGATATTTTGAGAGAAGCTCGTAATTCGTATTTACAGAGCAACTACGAATTTTCGGTATCCATTTACAGCTGGGTGAACTGGAACAGTGTGGATAAAGTGTCTTGCTCAAGGACACAACGCACGCCGCTAGGCATGCTCGAACCCACGACCCTTGGATCAGTAGTCCGACACACTAACCATTACACCACGGCGCTCCATATGCTCACTCAGTAGTCACACAATGTTCTTCATATCAGAGACATCATCTGGGAAATGTGCTGGCAAAATAAACATTCATTCACCATTACCCCACTATTGATTGGCATTATTATGCATTTTATATCAGACGTAAATTTCGACACTGATATCTACGGCGATAGCCGTGTTTCCTTCACATGTTAATGGCCATTACTATTCATTCTCCGTTATAATGTTTCGATGTCCAATGATCATACTTTATAATCCGTCGAAAATAATTGTTTGTTCAGATGACGCATTTAATTTAATGAAAAAAATAGCATGCCTCATTTGCATATGAAAATAGCCTGATACCACCGCGAGTCACTATCAGTAAAATAAATATTGCTAAATTAATGTATCTGTATATCGGGCACTCGTAATTTTTAGAAGTGTTGGAATAATTATACACTTATTTAATTTCTATAAAGAACATTTTGTGCCTACTGGGTGGGCATATACATTTAACACTTGTTTATACGGATGATATGGGAAGCAAAAGAGGCCTAGCGTTACCATAACTATTCATGTCACGAAAGTGAATCAACCTGACTACAGGTGCGGTGCGCCTTTTGAATATATCCGCGCACCTGCACACGGATTGATTCCCTCCGTGCATGTAATCATTTTTAATCATTACTATGCTGAGTAACAATCACGTACGACATACACGTGTCAGTATCTGGATGGACAATGATATTTTGTTCTGAAAAAATATGTGAGTATAAAGAAAAGTATTGTATAATCTATAAATAAATAAATTCATCCATTTGATATGTCTCATCTGCATGATCTGGGCCCGTTTCACAAAACTTACAACTAAGAAGTTCGTAAGTACAAAACTAACATCGAGAGCAACATTGATTACTAGCCGAATTTAGACGTTTCTGGTGTACTAAGTGGAACAAACGTATCATTAATCGCATTAATGTATGAAGTTAAATTATAAAAACAATCTACATACAAACATTGTTATCATATGGAGGTTAGTGAAACGGGCCACTGGATCTACACTTTTTGCAAGTAATTTTCATATTGTTTAGAAAAATATCACGGTGACTCCTATCTTTATAAATGGGCTAATCTGAAAATAATTTTGATCGGATTTGGTTGATCGGAAATTGACATGTAGCACATCACAGTGTATTCCAGCTGTTTAGCGCTGAACGTCTGATATACAGTGCGACTGAGGTTGGCTATGGTACACTCCGTTTTATTATATGCTATTAATTCGCGTACACGGTACAGGCATATGTTTATTTATTATTATATACGTAATTTCGTTTCCCATTGAAACACAATGGAACACAAACCGTCAATATTTTTCCATATTGATGACGTCTCGTGAGTTTATATTGGTCAGTGGCGGAACTACGGTTCACCTCGCAAAATAGTTCCTTCTAAACCACGATTTATTTGTTTATATTTTATTTATATTTTGTATATTTGTGAGGCGCATATAAATTGTTCCTGATGTACGTATTTAATAAAAAGGTTATTTCATTTGTATATGGATATATGCCACTCGTTCCGCCGCGCAGCGATATAGCGCTCCTAAAGTCGTGCGAACTCGTGCATATATCCACATACAAATCAAATACCCTGTAATGGCAACACTTAGTATCATTATATTTAACACAAAGGTCACACTTATAGGTGAAAAATGTCAATTTGGGGTCATTTATGTAATGTTGGAATACGTGTGACTGCACACAAATGTTCGCCATCACCGGAAGACGAACCAGACTATAAGACACTGGGGGCCGTTACGAGCCGTCTCATCAGCATCTGCACTTTATTCATATTTTTCATAACAAAAACACCCCTTTTCATTAATGGACTAATCTGAAAATGATTTTGTGACGATTGGATTTGTCGGAAAATTAGTATAACACGGTCCATTCCAGTTACTTCGGGGTGAAAGGGTTAAGCTTGTCCTGAAGTGAATACATGTACACCAGGGGGCCGTTTCACTAAACTTCGTACGACTAAAATGTTCGTAAATGAAAAAGTATGATTATGAGTCTGTAAATGTCACATTAACAATGCGTTGTTGTAAATACTTATTGGATTTACATGTATTGAGCATAGGCTTCATATGCAGCCTATGCTCAATACATGTAAATCCATGATTTGAACTTTCCAGACGAAGCTTAGTGAAACGGCCCCAAGTCCCTACATCCAAGGTCAATGTCACATTTGTAGGTCAAATGCAAAACAATGAGAACAAAGTGCCCATCTGGGGTCATATATAAATGAACCGTTAAGTGGATTTTCTAATAACTAATTACGCACGCATGTTCGCGTAAGACTCCTTACTGTCTATTTCACGAAACTTGCCCAAATTGTACGGCTATATAAGCAATTGAAAAACAATATTTGTTTCGAAAATTTCGAAAATATTTTATTTTGCAAAATTTAAGAATGAGCCTTCTTTTTATTTCTTGAAATGTGCCCATGTTAAATCCGAGTGAAGATGTCTATGGGGTTTAACATGGGCATGTTTTTTTTTTCAATTTTAGAAATAGTGGACAGATTTTCAAAATGTAACGTCTGTGTTCTTATTAGTTAGATCCGTTTTCGACTCCTCCATGTTCTCCATCTCCCCCCCCCCCACCCAGCCCAAGTAAAATTTCCATAGAGAAATAATTTTTCGTAATAAAATCAATATTTTACCAACTTTTACAAAATTAATAAAAGAAGACTAATTCTTAAATGTTGATACAATTTAATATTATCGAAAAACATTATGTTTGTATTGTTTATATAACATTTGGGCAGATTTCGTGAAACGGTCGGTCCACGGTCAAGGTCAAACTTAGAGGTTTAATTTAAAAACAAATAAATTAATAGTTGCCATCATGAGGCAACGTGACACATGCAAGACACTGGTCACTGTTCCAATGTCAATGTCATACTTGGATGTTAGAGATAAAAACTGGGAAGAAAATCTGAGTTAGGGCCATATATTACATGCTAACCAGTGATTTACCGTGATTCTGGAGAGATTTATTTTCTTGAAGGAAATATTTCTTCCTAGACGTTTGCGAGACGTAATTGACGTCATTTCTGGCGAAGAAACAATTCATACGCTAACGTCAAAATTGTAAATTTATGCAACGTTATAAGCTGGTCAAAGAGAATTTCAGATTTTCAAAGATCATGTAATATACACTTTATTCCGTGGGTGGCAGGTGGGAGCACGCGATGGGTAATTTAACGATCGGGGTTCATCCTTACCGGAATTCCGACTGGAGACCTGGTTTGGCCCTCACATACGTCTTTGGCATTTTGTATGTAACAGTTGAATCTGGTTATACCCCTTATGTGAGTATTACGATTGTTCGTAATCCTATTTTAGGGGAAGGGGCCAAGTGACTTTGGTGTGGTATGGACCTGCCACCAGGTCAGGTTATTCTAATTTCAGGGCTGAATATATTGTTTCTCGATGTAAATATTCAGTTCTGATTTTGGAATTTCCCCCCTAATGGAACAGGTTAAAACGGGATCGAACCAGTTTGCCCGGCCTTACATGACCTTAGCTGTTGATATGCCGTTAAACACCAATAAACAAACAAACAAACAAAACACTTTATTCCACTACCATTTTGAAATACCGGATTTATTTCCCGGATTTATTTCCCTTGACATCTGTAAATCCAACAGAGAAACGAGTGCTTTGTCGGATTTCCAGATGTCTCGGGAAATAAATCCGGTATTTCAAAATGGCAGTTTAATAAACTGTATATATGCCAAACAATGGATTCTTGTATCACTCCACATACGGTATAAATATTTGCCATCATGAAACGTAGCACAGTATGCAAGACGATCCTACCCGTAGTTACAAATTCAAGGTCAAACTTAGAGGTCAACGGTCGCTTGCATGATATATTTTTGAATACATGTTGTATTCTAGATGTTCAAATAGCTGTTGTTGAAATTGTGAGAATGTGAACTGTTCTACAGCTGATTTTAGAATATTCGAAGTTTTTAGTAATTGTTCTACCTTCTAACCGTTAATTCAAATAACTGTACAGTGTATTGTTTCATACGCCAGACATTCTTTAACAAATTGATTTCACACCCGTCGGGGTATATCACGTTTCTACGGAGCCCCGCAGGGGACGTATAATTCTTTTTTTATAATCGTTCCCATGAAATAACAATTCTTTCCCACGAAGTAACAATTCGTTTCCACGAAATTACAATTCGTTCCCACGAATTAACAATTCGTTCTCACGAATTAACAATTTGTTCCCACGGAATGACAATTCGTTCCCACGATATAACAATTCGTTCTCACGAATTAACAATTCGTTCCTGTGGGAACGAATTGTTATTTCGTGGGGAAGAATTGTAAAAAAAAAGAATTCTACGTCTCCTACCGGGCTCCGTACGTTTCTAAATTTGCTTGTTATAATAAAATTCACACCGTGTATATTAATTAACACGCACAACGATAACCCGAATTTTCTGTCTGTAATGCAGTGCGACTTGTAAGTCACCCTGCATTACAGACAGAACATTCGGGTTAGTACAACAACAAAGAGCATAATATGGTTTAGGTGGAATTTTAGCTGTAACGTTAGTTTTTATAATATGTACTTATAACAACGAGATGTAGCAAGCCATTCGATTATCCATATCAGGGGCGTCGGAACAGGTCCGGCAGATCCGGCAACTGCCGGGCCAATACTTGTGATAAAACTATGTTTTTATTGAAATATTCGGAATTCATATATACCAAATGATAATGTCTGCATTATTTCTGCAATGTTTCTCATTACTCATAAAATTGTATGTTGTTACCACTCAGTTGAACCGTCTCGGCGAGACGGTTCTACTGAGTGGTAACAACATACACTTTAGGTGGGTAGCGAAGGCACCCAGTAGATTCGCCGGACCAATCTTATGTTGCTTCGGGCGCCGCTGCTTAATAACGGCATTGTGCCGAAACGTTGGAAGAGTGGGTTCATTGTTACTGAAGTATTGTTCAACATGTCGTATTAAAGGTACTAGTACATGCCCACTCAGTAGGCACAAACTGTTCTTTATATCATAGATATTATCTGAGACATTTTCTGGCAAAATAAACATTCATTCACCATTACTCCACGTATCGATTGGCATTATAATTGTACATTTTATATCGGACGTAAAATTCCACACCGATATCAGGGGCGATAAGCGTGTTTCCTTAAAATGTTAACGGACATTACAATTTATTCTCAGTATTTATATTTTGATGTGCAATGATCATACTTCATAATTTGTCGAAAATATTCTTTTGTTCAGGTGACGCATTTAATTAGTATAAATAATTAAAAGATAGCATGCCTCATTTGCATATGAAAATAGCCGGATACCAACGCGCGTCACTATCAGTAAAATAAATCTTACTGAATGATTATATCAGTATAGCGGGTACTCGTCATTTTTAGAACTGGTGGAATAGTGACACAATTATACACTTATTTCATTGATATAAAGAACATTTTTGTAAAAATGGAGTAAGTACATAGCCATGTGTTATTATATACGTACTTTCGTTTCCCATTGAAACACACTGGGATGCAAGCCGTCAATATTGTGTATGTATTGACGTATTGTCAGTTCATATTGGTCAGTGTCGGAACTACGTAACGTAGTTCCTTCTAAATCATCATTGTTGAGTTGTATGTGTATGTTTCGCCGCGCAGCGATATTTCTCTAAGAGCACGATGCTGACTCGTGCATATATACACATACAAGTGAAATAACGTATACATATTATATGACCATGGACATCAAAATCAAAGGCTACACCTGTCGATGAAAATCACATTACTGTCTAGCCACCGACATGACGGAGCTATTGTATTTTGAAAGGCCATAAAAACGTGCTTTGAAGAAGTTTGCAGAAAAAGGTGCGGGAATGCGTTATTTTAATTTAAGGAATAAAACCATGGGCTGTTTAAAATGCGTGGAGTCCTAACAGACCAAATGTATTGAAAAACTCAGTAAACGCAACAGCCCATGGTTTTATTACTATAGGAATGAATGACCTTTTTGTGGAATTTATCGGGGTATAAACTTGGAAAAGTGTCGGGAATACTGGACGAAGGCCGGAAGGCCTCGTCCAGTATTCCCGCGACTTTTCCAAGTTTATATCCTCGATAAATTCCACAAAAAGGCCATTCATTCCTTATAATTCCAGCATTTGAAATCAATTCATTAAGAAAAAGTGTTTATTTTCCGTTTTTTCAATAATTATTTTAACTGCGCCTTACGGTTACGGTAAGTAGTTCGGCGTGGGAGTTTACTGGGATATAAATTTTGGACAGAGACTTGCTACGGACCAATCAAATGTTTTTGTGCTGGAATTATTTATATTTACACTGCATTTTCTGATAGTTTCAAAAATGTAAATAACCAAATATGGCGTTAAAATTAGCGTGACGTTATTGACAACGACGATGAACGGCATCTATTCTAATGACGTCAAACAGATTTTAACGAATCAAAAACGTCGATTGTATTGTACTGTGATATAAACGCAATGCGTTGAATGGGCGTTTTCATTATGAATGTACATATAAGGACAGTGTAAATATATATATGTTGTATACAAGTTCCACGTCTCTGTTTCTTTTCAAATCGGCAAGTGTAATTTGTATGTCAATTGAACATGTGCTTCACATTTGTGTTTAATAAAGCTATTATAACCGCGTTCACATCATTATCTGTTAACATATTTTCCTGCCGATATTTTGCCATTTTCGGCCGAATCGGGACTTGGCGTATATACAATGGGTTTTGGGTCATTTTGCATTTACATTTGTACATACCATATATTATTGGAATTCAACGGATGACACTCTGTCATTCTCATGCATTTTTCAAAATTCAAGATGGCGTCCATGATGGCTGTCCAAAAAAACAAAACCGGATAGCTGTCTCTTAATAATTTAAATATACTGTTTTCGTTTTCTTATATAATGCATTACATTAAACTACACCCATAAAACGTCATAATGCGTGTTTTGTTACATTCAAGTTGGCCGCCAATCGGTTTTGTTTTTTTTGGATTCTCTCTACCACGTCAAATATATTTTTATATGTTGCAAGGTCTAACTAGCTAATTTTCGTCCAATATGGCCGCCGTGATATTAACCAAAATGATGTTGTATATTCACTCACAAATGTGATATTATAGTGCTTACAGATGAATCCGTGCAGATAGTAATCACTGCTGAATGGTGTAAATGTGCTTGTGATGAGATACGTATTTAATACTCACTTCCGTAACGGTTCTTATGAACTAATGGGTTACTTTACTTTCAGACTGTGATCCCTAAACATTGATGTTTACTAGTAAATATGAAGTATCATTAAATATATGCACACTGGAAAACAAGCCCCTGGCATGCATGCCATATTTACTCAGACGTACATACATATAAATGTATACAAGTTATTTACATGTGGACGATTCTAAAAGCGCGTTGAATGAATGTCTATATCAGCATATATCAGACACTGGTTCGTCCATAAGAGAAATATGTAAACATTTACTTTACCAAAATGGATACAGATATGAGGCTTCCTATTCAGTTATAATTTCAAACGTGTCGCCTGCCATTGGCATATGAGTGCAGTGGTAGAGGGGGTGGGGAGGCGGGGGGAGGGTAGCAGGCCCTCTGTCAACTGTTTGTGAATATGAATTTCTGGTAATGGATGAAAGTAGTGATCATCGGATATATTTTATTGAAAGCTAGTAGCCAGAATGGTCTGTGCTTGCGAGAAAATCATGGTCATGATCGGTTAATAATTATAAATTTGATTCATATTCATATGTGAGATGTTTTCAACCCAATATATACTTAACGAGTCTTGAATCATTTTTTAGCCATCATTTCCGTTTTCATCTCCCAAGATGTGTATTAGCTGGGGTCTGTACTGTCGTTTATGCTCTATGACGCATTCCTTGCATTCATTGCCTAGGTTATCTGTTTTATTAATTCGTTCCCACGAAATAACAATTCGTTTCCTCAATTTAACAATTCATTCCCTTGAATTAACAATTCGTTTCCACGAAATGACAATTCGATCCCTCAATTTAACAATTCGTTCCACGAAATGACAATTCGTTCCCTCAATTTAACAATTCGTTCCGTCGAATTAACAATTCGTTCCCACGATATAACAATTCGTTCCCACGATATAACAATTCGTTCCCACGAATTAACAATTCGTTCCCCGTGGAACGAATTGTTATTTCGTGGGATCGAATTGTTAAATTGAGGGAACGAATTGTTAATTCGTGGGAACGAATTGTTAAATTGAGGGATCTAATTGATATTTCGTGGGAACGAGTTAATAAAACAAAGAATTGTACGTCCCCTGTGGGGCTCCGTAGCATTGACTGCAAAAATACGCGGTATTGTGGCAATGTTTCAAGACAGTTCGTGACAGCATTGAGTGGTATGACACATTAAACACATATCGTTACATGACAGCCGTTGCTCGACACCGCTCACAGCCGTGTTCACACGTACAGCGCGTGCTGTTTGACCATGGCTTTAGACAATGCTCATTCCGGACCCGGGGCCAAGCCAACAACTACGTAATGCATGTGTCTCATGACGTTACTAGAACGCGCCATTCTAATGCATCGAAAATAGAAAGCACTCATCTGATTGGTCAATTGTAATCACAGCCTATAAAATAAGAAAAATCACAGCCTATAAAACCTCCGTTTTACCAGTCTGTGTTTTACAACTTGACAGATTTATGTAACCCTACGCGTTTTTTTAAACAATGGCCAGCGGCGGAGAATGCAAGTATTTCCAAATTAATTTCGGTACATTTTCGGTTATCCATTCTGCAATATTGACCTGTACAACCCAAAGCGGAAAAGAGAATCTACCAACGACTGACAAATGTGACTTCAGTGGGGTGGCCCTTCAACAAATTCCCAAAAATATTACCCCACCCGCCAAAAATACAGAAGAATTTAGCAAAGTGCTCAAATGCAAACTCAATATGCTGGTACCAGCCTATAACTTTACGAATTGCAATATGCACATACATGACTATACACAAACTGTATTGCAGATGGGTAATCACCTGAATTAGGCGTAAATCCAGGGAAATCCTAGACCTGTTGCATTGACGACACAAGTTGTTGACATTTCCTTTGTAAAAATAACACGAACCCAATACAGAAATGTTGGCATTTCTTTAAATGAATAAAAGGAAATAACTGTTGCAACTACACATATAAAAGCAATACAATTGTTAAAATAACATTACAGTTGAATAAATGTATAGATGTCTCAGAACAAGTCCCTTTAATCTCTATTCGAAATGGGAATATTCTTCGGCGGAGTTACATTTCTTCAAATTAATTTGGTGTGAGGCGGTTATGACGACAATAACCTGCTGACGTAATGAAAAATATCACTATTCGTGATATGCTACGACGTTGCAGAAAGCGGGGAGCACACTAATTGCATTAGAATGGGGATAACCATGCTTTGTTTTTCGATTTGGAGCGGTATGTGTGAGGTTTCATGGTCTGAGAATCAGTTTTACGGCTCCGCTAACTCGTCGCCGTAAAACTGATTCACAGACCATAAAGCCTCCCACATACCGCTCCAAATCGAAAAACAAAGCATGGTTATCCCCTAATTACGTCACCAGACCAGCTCACAACGGTCGCAATGAAATTTTGAAATTGATGCGGCTGCATCACGCGCCGTGTACTGCGGCCCCGAAATATGTATTTGATAATCAGCTGTTTGAATGGAGCAGATCATCAAAGTACCGAAAGTACTGTATACATGTATATGCTCAAATTGCACGGTAATTCAGACGAAAATGTAACAATAACGTTCGACCATGTTCAGCCGCAGATAAATGTTTGCCGTGGCACTCGGGAACCATTTGAACCAGCGGCCTACAGCCTTGGGTTCAAACAGTTCCCTGGTGCCACGGCAAACGTTTACCCACGGTTGAACATGGTCGAACCTTATATCGGAGACATATAACCTTACATCGGAGACATATAATGACACCCAATCAACTGTTGTTGTGTGGCACAGACATACTGGTGTACGCAGCAAACATGTCAGTCTATATTTTGATGGATGTCGGACAGGGTGTTAACGATACACGTCGTTATATTGATGTGACATCATTAGCTAGTTACCTAGGTTCAGACACAGCTCGCGCCTAACACAGACTCCGTGCAGTCACCGGTGTTTGCCGCAAGCTTTGGAAAGCTGGGGGAATCGGAAACAGTATTACAGATATCTCGCAGCTGGAATCGATTACTTGCATTAACAAATAGAAAATTGCGAGTGATGTCCACTAACGAGGCAAGGTATTCTTTGTTTTGTGACAAATTATTGTGGAAGGGGGCAACTGAAGAAACCCCGTGTACTTTGAAACCGGAAAACAACGATGGAAACTTGTCGACAGAAGATATTAACTTTTCAAATCAAATGCCAGATACAGTTTGCTCACACATTAAATATACATGACCACTCAGTAGGCACACACTGTTCTTTACAGGAGTTTAATAAGTTATAACAGTTCTAAAAATTACGACTGCCCGCTATACAGATTTCATCATTTAGAAATTTACTCCTATTATAAAATGTATAATAATGCCTATCAATACGTGGGAAAATTGTGACTGAATGTTTAATTTGCCAGTAAATGTATCAGATGATGTCTCTAACATAAAAAAAACATTTTGTGCCTACTGAGAGGGCATGAATCTTTAAAGTGAATGTATTTGATTAGTAAGACGATACATCAAGACTATCATTCGTCGTCAGATGAATCAGATAGTGGCGAATGACTTGCCACCATTGGAATACAACTCATGGATTCATAATACACATACATATATGAAAACCATCGCTGTACTTGTACAATATTTGGATATTGATGTGTTAACGCGGCACGAAACGCCGTTCAACACTAGCACTATACAATCCTCAATAAAAGAAAAACCAAAAACTAGCACTATACAATCCTCAATAAAAGGAAAACCAAACACTAGCACTATACAATCCTCAATAAAAGAAAAACCAAAATGAAATAAACCAAAAGTCCAAAAGCAACACAAGCGTCACGAAAGACCTACCTCAATAAATAATGTTATGTACATGTATGTCATTTTTAAATATACGACACACTGTACCCAGTTATAGTCGACTGTATAATTTAATTAATAACATACATCGACATACATACTCGTTTTTATTTTACCACATATGACATTATTAGAACCA
This sequence comes from Conchocele bisecta, assembly GCA_029237695.1. Classification (NCBI taxonomy): domain Eukaryota; kingdom Metazoa; phylum Mollusca; class Bivalvia; order Lucinida; family Thyasiridae; genus Conchocele; species Conchocele bisecta. The sequence goes on from CM055274.1 coordinate 97,991,900, forward strand.
ATCAACAACGCTTCATAACAAACTTCGGCCATCTTGGCGGCTATCTTATAATGTACAAGCATTTTCTTAAATATTGTATTTTATTGTGGAATGAATCAATAACGTCACAAAAAGAAATGTTTAACTACATTTTGAATAGATAGCATAAATTGCATGTCTATCGACCACCTAAATGTAAGGAATCTCACAAGTATACTTAGCAACGAGGCTTTCAAAAGTGACTACCAAACCTGACTAAATGTGTCATTCATTTGAACTGAATTGTCAAGTGACACAACCGGTGAAGGTTGGCACTTTAAGGGTAAAGCCTATCTATCGTATGTTAACCAGGCTTAACCATTTCAACCTCACACATAACATAAAGGCCACATGTACAAACCCTGTAGATCCAGATGAGCCGCCTTGTATCAAGCCGTCTCAACAGGATCTGCAGTGTTTGTCCGTATTTTTTAAATATTTTAAAAATACCTCTTACCTAATGGAATAGTCCAGAAATGAGCATGGAACAACCATTGATGTCAGATATTTAGGGGAAAATGGTTAATAGGCACTTCCAAATTAAATAAAACCCCATACAAATATTTAGATTTTTCACAAATTTACCAATTGTAATTGGTTGTTAAAGAGTATTTAAGATGAAATGATTACGTGCATTCAAGCCACAAGGACATGATTACGTTTGGAGGTGATTTTGTTTTTATTAACTTATATTTAAGAGTAAGAATTGGCTCAAAAGAAATTGTCAGGCTAATGGCCGTTGGCCCGTTTGTTTCCGAATTGACTAATATCTGCAATACAGTCGAACTATGTGAATTATATGACGGAAGCGATGAGTCGGTTAATTTAACCTAGATAGTTCATTATTCTATCGCACTATGCCGGCATGTCAGGCCGGGTAAAGGGCTGAGTGTGAGTACATGTGATATACGGAACAGTGTTATGCTATATCATGATGATATTTGATGGTTGGTCAGGGCAAAATAGATCAAGCAGGGAATGACCCATATGGAATTGGGTTATGCAAGATATGATATACATGTAATATGTTTTGGGGCCCGCTACGGTCATTTTGCGGCTTGTCGTTATATACGAAATGATATTATTCGAATTCAGTCGCGGCGTTTATCTGTTGTTATTTTGTTACATGACAATTGGTTACACTCATTCTGCAGATAAGAGAAACAGAGAAAATAATACACGACGGTATGGATCTTTGCTCATATATTAGTGAGATGCAGTGAGTGACGTGTATTAGGCTGGCAGTTGTTTATCCTTCTGAGATAAATCTTACAGCTTATAGTTTCGTGCAATTGATAAGGAAAGTGTCACATACCATACCGCCGGTCATGGTCCGGGGTTGTGTTCACATTTGATAAGGTGGTATGCATACAATAGTAATTTCAAAGAGACACATTACATATACCATACACGAATTTATAATTGGCTATTACAAACTTGTCTAATATTGGTCATTATCTGAAATACAGCAGTAGTTATCTAAATAATTGCTCAGGAAATATAAAATTGCATTTAAAATTAGTGTCGACCCTGATGAAAATCAAACACTAGTGAAGTTATTTTGATTTCACAAGGGTTTGCATAGTTCAGCATTTATTCAGCAAATCATTGACAATATGCTAAGTTTGCAGATTTTGTTTTATTGCATGATCCAGTATGGTCTTGATTCCCATGAAGGCCTCTTTTTGTCTGAAACAATTTTGTTTGCTTTGCCACTTCCTTGAAATTTAGAGCTTTCATAATTATTTGGAAAATTATTTAATTGTTTGAAATGCAGTAATTATTTACTGGTTACCTTCCTTCAGGCTGTGTTAAGTAAGTATCTGCATGTGGGTTATTATTGATGCCATCGACTACAAGCAGAACTATTACGTTAGCAAATTGTATAAACCCAGTATTATTATGTGTCAATAGTTTTCCATATGTACAAGGGCCCGGCTGATACACTGCATCGATTTGCATTTGTTTACACCTTTTGTTGCGGACACCTTTCAAAAACATTATGCTGAAAAGAAAATGCAAATATGTTTCATAGTTTTTGTTTTATCTCACTTTTTGTAGCACCATGTGAATCACGCAAGGAAAAAATAGTAACGTCATTGAGAAAATGACGTTATTGAAACGCCGACGTTTTACAATGCAACACAGCAGCCTACAGTAGAAATGCGTGTTCATAGACTCATTGAACGTGCTTGCTGTAAACTGTATTTGCTTATAGGGTACACTAAATGTATCTACACGTGTTAGTGTGTATACTATCAAACATTGAACAGAATCAAACTATGATATATGTACATGTAGTGAACAAACCAAACGCACCACTATCGATTTTAAATCTATAATTAGCCGACATGTGACTTGTAATTTGCTACCATCGCTAACTATGATAGGTTATATACATGTACCGTCAGAACGATACATTGTAATTATTGGAGAATTTAGTTCAGAATCTAATTGACGACAGTGAATTGTGACGCAGCGTCGTATGAGGGTATTGAAAAGTGGTGCGGCCATACCGTTGAACGAGCAAAGCTAGCGGGGTCCGGTGGAATGGTTACACGAAACTCCAAACTACACTCAAATGCACCCAACTATAGTTTAAATACATATAAATATACCACAAATACACTCTAAATAGTGTCAGATATTAGTGTAAAGCATATTATGACACAAAACACATCATATAATTGACATATGTAGTCAAAGAAATCTGTTAAATTGGCTATATGTTCGATTTATGCACATTGAATCACCAATCATGTGGGAAATACATGCAACTATAGTTCAATATATATAAATATGCCACTAATACACCCTCAAACATATCAGTGTATGCTCTTACGTTATCATAATTTGTATAACCTATTTTATGTATCAGTGTAGACCCTGATCTTTATTATTGTAGGCCCTTTTGGGATACGTGTATATTTTATTAAAATGCCCCACAAATATGCCACAAATACACCCTCAAACGTAGACTACCAGTGTGAACATCGGCTTACCTCTTCAAACATTATATGAGCCGCGTCGTGCGAAAATGTGCCTTATGGCAAAACTGACGTTATCGAGTAAATGAGGTCGGATTCGTCGCTTCCATTTACGCTTTTGACATAGCTGACGTTGTTGTTGACAGCTGGTAATGACATAAGATATAAGTGTATTATCGTGTGCCATTAGCGAAACAAACCAATTGTATGTAGACCATTGACTATTTTAATTACAATTTTATGCCAAAATATAAATGTACGTTCTCGGGGTTGTTATGAAAATAAATAAATAAATGATCAGAAACGAGCAATGTTGAGTAGCATGTAAGCAGGTGGTGTCGGCAGCCCAGTTCGCGTATGGACCCGATACATGTTTTTCTTGTTTGTGTTAGTATATCGTTTACCGAGATTTTATATGCATGTATGTACAGTAGATATGTGCTAGTATATGGATAAAATGTTATGTAACGCTAGTGTGAAAGTTCAAAAACGTACATGTAGTCGTAAACGTTACAGTACATGTTACATAGCGTCTCCCTTGCTTTATACGCGTATCTGTTTCTGATTTAATTTCATTTATGTGTGTCAGATTGCATTTAGTGAATACAATTTCGTATTTGGTAAACTCGTGCATGTATCAATAACGAGGGAATTGTATCACATACCATGTGATAACCGCCGTGACTCATCAAAACTGTGAACATAATATGTGACGCGCCAAGCGAAAACCTCCTTTATGGATCAAACATGTGAAATTGAGTTTTTCATCCAACCGTGATACTTAGTAAATTTGATCTCTCTCGAACAATATGATATATAAACCAATGCTGTATTCAACTGATAAACCATCTTTCTAGACCAACAGAGACACATATCTGACGTCACTTTGTCGCATCGACGTTGTTTTGATAATACGTACGTTACGTCGTCGTTATCAATATTTGCGGACAGTGGACCGCACGAGTCGTGACGTTTTCGTGCTACAATTGTACTCGCACAGAAACTTCTCTTTGTTTCATCAGAATGCACATATTTATGTATATTATTATTAATATTTCAAAACATTTATATTTAATTTATAAATAATATAAGAAACAATGACAATTCGTTACAACGGCACACGTCGCCGGTAAATGATATTGCATACGTCAAGTCCACAGGTGGAAGACTGGGACCTAGGACCCAATAAATGGCTCATTTGAAAAACGCTTACTCCACCCACCCGTTTCCGGTGTCTATTGTACGGAAATTGTTTGGTGGGGTCCCAGTCTTCCACCTGTGGTAAAGTCCTTGGAGATAGCATATTATGTCACGCCAATTTATATGGGGGCAGCCATTGTCGTGCTGCGCCTAAACGGCGAGTACGACCAAGAAAATAGTGCCCTGTGCAAACTTATCCTATTGTGTTTTGATCCGTCTTGTTTTGTATCTAAAACTCTACATATACTATTCTCTATAGTTTTCACAGTTTTAGGCTGAGTTTATCAGTTAAATTTTGGAAAATACGAATCAAGACAGTTCGTGCGTATGAATACAACAGCTATTATCTTTAGATCTCACGGGACAGTACGTACGGAGCTAGCTACACAAATTCGCCTCCGATATGTTATCTACGGCTACAATTTGACCAATTTAAAAATGTCAAAATTTAGTTAACTGTAAATTGTATACATTTAAACAAATAATCTTTGATGTAGAGCTAGTACATTGCCCAAAATAATAGAACAGGGAAATCATTTTCCCATGGAATCCATCTTTTCTCTAGTTGTTGTTCAACATTCAATATAACGAAATGAAGCTTTCAAATTTATAAGATGTACATTTAAATGTCAGATAAACACCTTGAGACGGTAACATAACCAATTTCTGCATGTGTATTTTCTTTATTAATACTTTATTGATACAGCTTTGACAGTTTTATATTGCTAACATATCAAACACGCCAGATAACCGATTGAAAAAAATCACTCTTCCATGCGCTACATTAAACATATGTGGCTAAACGGCCGCACCCGTTGTTACACCTATGTACATGTATATCTGATGGTGGTCGCCAGACAGGATAAGTTTGTTTTCTTTAAGCATTCCGGTTTCAACCCAAATTATGAAACATGCAGACGCCTCCATCTACGCCAACTACAAATGTTCTCACGTTTGTTTGTAACTGTTATATAAATAAAGTTTAAAAGAAATATTAGCATTATGATTACATCATACTGATTTTGTGATGTGTTATCTAAAACTACCGGTCATATGGTTATTTAGTTTCAAATGTCAGTTATAAGTCGTCCATATAATATTATACAAATCATTTGCAATATGCTCATTTGTATAACAAATAATCAACAAAATCACTACGTGTTTCATTGAAGGAAACCGAAAAAACAGACAACTGAACCACTATGAAAACAACTGTAAAATTCTGCCACGCATATCAAACATTAAAATATTTGTGAGCCACAATTAGTAATGCGTACGGCTATACATAGGACAAGTAGTAGTATATAAGAGTCACAATGATACCATCACCTCTGTAAGATACCGGCTACGCGCGGCACCTTCCACAGCATGATGGTATCATTTGTGACTCTTATATACTACTACCGCGAGACCATATATTTATGACATGAGAAGATACACCCTATTAGAGATTAAAATCCCTATGTTATACTCAGTATATATATACAACAATCTGTCATACTTTTATTACGAAAAAATAAAATAACAACTGACACCCTATTAAAGATAAGAAATCCATAAGTTATACTCAGTATATTACAGCAATCTGTCACAAATATAAACTGACACCCTATTAAAGACAAGTTATCCATAAGTTATACTAAGTATATTACAACAATCTGTCATACATTTATTACAAATAAAATATAAACTTACACCCTATTGAAGATAAGAAATCCATAAGTTATGCTCAATATTTTACACCAATCTGTCACAAATATAAACTGACACCCTATTAAAGACAAGTTATCCATAAGTTATACTAAGTATATTACAACAATCTGTCATACATTTATTACGAATAAAATATAACTTACACCCTATTGAAGATTAAAAATCTATTGGTTATACTCAGTATAATGCCTACCATAAAGCAAATGAGAGAGCAAGCTAAGAGTTGGGGAATTTCCCTAAGAGGTTTGAGACTCAAGAAAGATATAGCAGATAGGATAAGTGATGCGCGAGCCGTAGTCTACGAGTAGAGGCTGCGGCGTGCGGTTTCGACCGGACGACTGCCCGCCGACCCTGAAAAACGCTCCGAGAAATTGGAGAACGAGACGACGGCCAGTCTGCGCACCACCGCTTACGCACAGCGTGTAAAAGAAGATCACAGCGCACGTAGAAAACCCCTATACAAGGCGTACTACAATAAGTTTTATCAAGGGTTGGTGGGGAGACCTCCCAAGAAGAGGAGAGATATCGCCAGAGCTTTGGTGGAGGAGGGTCCCAGGATTCTCGCCGAAGAAGCCGAAGTTAGGGAAACTGTTGATAGGGGTAGGAGGAGGATAGTATGGACTTTCGAGAGGGGGGTAGACGGGGAGATCGCTAATCGCATAATGAATAAAATTCGCCCAGAGATGACCACGGCACGGTTATCTGAGGTATTCGTGCTCGTATCGTATTAGGAACATAGAGACCGATGCTACTATGATCGATCACAAACAATCAAAGGGCAGTCCGTGGATAAACGAGATCGCCAAAGCCGAGAGTTGGATATCCGATAGAGAGAAAGGTCGAATGGACATCGACAAAGTCGATAGACCAAGCACAAAATGGACCTTCGTTCGTTGGATATCGGTCGAGGTGAAGATGATCATCGACGCACAACAACTTCTCATGGGAGCGGGAAAACTCCCAGACTGGTTAAGACAGAAAAAGGGAATGTATTCCGTCGACACGTACGACGACTACTTGTGTCTGTTTAGGTGCATAGCCAGCCAACGTGGAGGGAGACCAGACCGCTGTTGTGAGAAGGCACGAGCTCTGGCTCGCGAATATCTCGGGCATGATAACGGACCGGGTAGCCAGGGAATTCCCCTGGACGATATTAAGAAGGACGAAGAGCATTTCAAGCTGGGTATTCGCGTTTACGAGCCCACCGCCGATGGAGTGTGGTACCTCATGAAGGTTCCGGCAAATTACGATGTGGTTGGGGGGAAGACAATGACGATAGGAATGTTTGGAGGTCACTCGTTCCTCATAACGAATCTCCGCAAGATGACGAACGAGTACGGGTGCACCGGATGTCAACAACGGTTCACAAAGTCGTGTAACATGCACAGGCACACGACCACCTGCATGGGTGGGAAGACCGTGGTGACTGTCCAGGTAAGAGGGTAGAGAGACCGCAGTCGGCCTACGAGGAAGGCGTCATCCTAAGGGGTCAGCGAGTGTGAGGTCGATTCAATGGTTGAACAGAGAAGAGAGGGTGGGAAAGCACATACATCACGCCGACTGCGGTCACGATGGTGAGAGGTGGGTGGCCGGTGATCCGGTCGACGGTTACTGTCACGAGACGGAGACCGTGTTTCAGTTTCACGGATGCTACTGGCACGGGTGTCCGAGGCATTGCATGAGATGTAACGCGAGATCGCTGTACAAGAGGACGAAATTTCAAGACGCCAAGATAAGGAAGGCGGGTTACGAGCTGGTGGTGATGTGGGAGTGCGAGTGGTTGAATGAGGTGAATACCTACTATCCACAATCGCCACGCGAGGAGGAGACGACTCTGTACCCTCACGACTTCGAGGCGTATCTCGACAAGTCAAAAACCACGCGACCCACCAAAGACCTGACCTTCGAGGTCGAGCACGTTCCCATATCGGTGTCGTTGGGGGATACGATGCATGAAGGGATCACACACATATGCGAACGAGATCCCGACACGCTAGTCGAGAAGTTCGTGACTGAGCTACAGATGAGAGGCAAGGCAATCAGGGAGGGGGTTAGGAAGAAGTATCTGCCGGCCGACATAGATATGTTATCGAAGTCTCAGCAAGCAAAGATTATCTCTTGGATTGACCAAGTCCCGGTTGTGGGGTTCAACTGTAGCAGGTACGACCTGAACCTCATCAAGCAGTACTTTGTAGAGAAGTTGGCGGCCACCGTGAATAAGGTGATGGTCGGAAAGAGAGCCAGCACGACGATGTTTCTGTTTACCCCGGAGTTTAGATTTCTCGACATCATCCAGTATCTGGGACCCGGTATCATGTACGACCGGTGGGTTAAGGCGTACGAGTGTAAAACAGTAAAGTCTCATTTTCCGTACGAGTGGTTCGATAGCGCGGACAAGCTCGACCATCCGGGGCTGCCAGACTATCCCGAGTGGTACTCGAAGTTGAAGGGTGAGTTCCTTCTGTCGTTGTCCGAGTGGAAAGAGTGTAAGAAGGTATTCCGAGAAAAGGGGATGAAGACGTTCAAGGAATGGTTGCAACACTACAACGACTTGGATGTAGGACCGTTCCTGGAGGCTCTGACTAAAATGACGGATTTCTACAGGGGAAGAGGCGTGGACATACTCAAGGATGCTGTGTCTCTGCCCGGTGTTTCCCTTCAGTACCAACTCCGCGGGTCGATCGATGGGAAGGCGGACACGCCCGACCTGTGGTCACCGAAGTCTGAAACTTACGAGATGATGAAGCAGGGATTGGTCGGTGGTCCGTCCATAGTATTCTCCAGATACGCCGAGGCTGGAAGGTCAACGATCAGGGGTCAGGTGGGGAGTCGGGAGGAGAAGATATGCAAGGCGGTGCTGGGGTACGATGCCAATGCTCTGTACCTATCTACTCTGTCGAAGGACATGCCGTGCGGGGAGGAGCAGATATGGACGTGTGACGACCCGGAAAGACAGTCGTATATAGACTGTTTCGTGAGGAAGGTCAGGAGTGAAAAGTGGTTCGGATTTGCGGAGTTGGATATAGAGGTCCCGGAAACGTTGAGAGACAAGTTCTCGGAAATGTCACCGCTGTTCGTTAATCGAGAAGTCGATGAGAACGAGGTTCCACAACACATGAAGGACTACCTGGCAGGGACCGGGAGGAAAAGAGTCGAAGGACAGAGAAAGCTCGTGGGGGCAATGTCCGCCAAGAAGATGATCATATACTCCCCGCTGCTAAAATGGTATCTGGAGCACGGTCTGATCGTCAAGGCGGTGCATAGGGTGATAGACTACACGCCCGGCAAACGTTTCAATGGTTCGTTAAAGAGGTTCACCGCTGCAGCGTGCACCGCTGCTAGAGGGGGGGACGTCGACAAGAGCAAGGCGGTGTTGGCGGAGATATTCAAACTGGTTGGCAACGCGTGTTGTGGCAAGCTGATAGAGGCACAAGAGAGACACCTGAACACCACATATACGAAGGATGAGAAGACTGTCGATCGGGCACTGAGGTCGGCGTGGTTCGAAGACCTGGAGAGATTGGTGAGGCTTACGAGATATCGAGCAGGAAGACTCGAGTGGTGATCAACAGACCGTTTCAGTGTGGCATAGCGGTCTACCAGTTGGCCAAGCTCCGGATGCTGGAGTTCTACTACAAATTTCTTGGACAAGTACGTGGATCGCGGAGATTTCGAACTGATACAGATGGACACTGACAGCATGTACTTCGCGCTGTCGGAGAAGACGCTGGCGGCGGTGGTGAGAAAGAATATGAAGAGAAAGTTTAATAAGGAGAAGACCGAGTGGTTGGCGTGGGACGTGTGGAGCAACAGAACTCCGGGGCTGTTCAAGCTGGAATTCGAAGGGGATAGAGCCATCGCTCTGTGTAGCAAGTGTTACTACGTGAGTGGTGATGGAAAATCTAAGCACTCGGCCAAGGGGATGTCGAAGATATCTAACGATCTGACTTGGGGAAGGTATAAGAGTGCTCTCGAAGGGGGTAGGGATATGGCGGAGAACAGGGGATTCCGAATGATTAACGGGGTGATGAAGACGTACTGTCAACAAAAATTAGGACTCTCGGCGTACTACGACAAGAGGAGAGTGATGGAAGACGGGTTACACACCGAGCCTATAGGATAGGTAAACAAAAAAAGAGAACTCTGAGAGAATACTAAAGACTCTGACGATCCGGGGGTAGCTGGGTGTCAGAAGGCACCGCAAGAAGTTCTTCGCGAACAAACCCTCGAGATGGCCCATCATCCAAATAGTAGAGCACGGGCTCATCGGGCTTGGTAATAGATCGATCTAGATGATATACATTGAGAGACCACACGGGATCAGTCGCGCGGCGGCTGCCACCTTCGAGCTCTCCCGGTTGATAGAGGTACCGGACGTCAATATCCGATGGAAGCCGTTGCTCCTCTAAACCAACGGGTCGCCCGCGCGAGACGGCGGAGGGCTCGCTCGTCACCCTTTTAAACTTGATAGCATCTACAGGCTTCTTACCTATCAATCTGGTCACCTCTCCGTTCAATGCGGAGACCACGGCGGGCAGTCTGACCACCCACTCGGTCGATCGCGAATGAGGGTCTACAAGTTCTTTATCGTATTGGTGTCCGAACAGTCTCTCAGCCAGGGTTCGATTGAAGCGCTCCACGATTCCCTGGTCCCGGTGGATGTTGACGCGGCCGCGTCTGACAGAAACTTCGTGCTTAGACAATAGATCGACCTGGAGAAGATTCGGCCATTTGAGAGGACTCCTCTTATATATTCGGGAGAGAGCCTCGGCCACCTCCTTATACTCTTTAGTGGCCAACGGCTAAGCCCCCTTATAACGACTCGCTACGTCAACGATTGTCAGTGCGTACTTGTACGTCTTACGACCGACGCGATCGTGAGGGAGAAACAGGAGATCCGCTTGGTGAACTTGGTTCGGTACCGGCACGTCGAATTTCGGGCGCGGAATATTGTGAGGCGCGGGTAAATAGATCTGCCAGATGGCCTGCTTCTTGAGCCATTCCTTGATGGCAGCGAGTCCCTTCCAGTAGCCGCGGGGGCTATAGTACATGTTCGCTAGCTTGCGCGTTAGGCGAACCGATAGTTTGGTATTAAGTTTGCGTGTGTTCATCGTATGCGATGTATTCTAATATATCGGACAATCTCCAACATGCCCTCGCCAGATCGTCCGGTAACTGCGTCGATAATAATAAACCTTTGTTGGAAGTACAATCGCGATTGGGGGTTAAGTTCTGAAGGAACTTGGGAAAATCTAATCCTCCAGGATTGGTGGAGGAATCTAGCATCCGCTTTGCGAAAAGGGTGGCCGCTTTTTCGTCCTCCCGCCACGTCTCGAGAGAATCTCGGGCCAGACGAATCATACCCTTTGCACCAGCTATGCGGTGTTTAAGGGCAGTGTAGCCTACATCAATCATACCAAAATAAAGTTCGTCAACTGACATCGTTCTATATATATATATTTATAAAAAAAGTTATTTAAAATAATTAATTTAAAACTCGATTGAATATAGTAGCCGACGAGACCCACCACACCCATTCCCACGACGATGAACGCGATCTCGCGGTCTTTTTGGGGCTCAGACGGTACATAGAAATCTGAAAGTTGGGGCTCACGATCCAGCGGCGCGAGACTTTTGTGCGGATATGCCAGCGCGTACTCGCGGTTGGCTTCTTCAACGTTCTGAAAAGTTTGTGCGGCGTGATTTTCGCGGCGAAGCTCTTCATTGACCCAGTCCAGATGGGCGATTCGTTTTTTCGACCACGCTTCCTTTGCGCTATTGAGTTGTTCTACAGCTAAATCGTGACGCTTACGCTCCTCATCCACGTTCGAGCTTTTCATTTTAGAGAATATAAAGTTGCTACCGCTGAACGCCAATGCGTTTACAAGTGCACCACCTACCATTAATGCGATTGAAGCCATTTATTTCCATATATTAACTGGTAGAATTCCAGCTTTAACTAGATAATCTCGGGTCCAAACTGCGGCGCTACATCTAATGGTCGCGAGCCTACGTCTCTCACAGTAAAGTCCAATTTGGGAGCGGACCCTCCTAGGGCCATCTTTGATAGTCGAGCATACCCGATACTGAAACCCGATATCACCACGGCGTGATAAAGCGCATTCACTAACATTTTACCATCTTGTTCAGCCATTATAATTATGCATATAAAAAGGGTCGCGATCAATGTTTAAATGGGGCGCATCTAATCGCGATTGGTGTTTCGTAACTTTCTTCTGAACACTGGCTGGTTGTTTTTTCGATAAAAGGGGGTATTTCCACACGCACAGGGCACCAACAACTGCCAGACCACCATCAACAACCCAACTCCAATTCACGAATTTGGGTTCAATCGGATTCGCCCAACCTCGATTGGGTGTTGAGTGTGCTTCCAAATCGTGAATTGGGGGCGTTGTTGTACTCAACTCTGTCTTCAGATGTTTTGCTGTCTCCGTCCCCAATTGCAACGACTGTTTAGCCTCTCGAAGCTCGGCGAGTATTTTATCTTGTTTAACTTTTCGGGTGGCAGCCGCCGCCCGCCCAGCTGCCTGTCTTTTGGGATTTTTTATATGCGGTATGTCATCCAGTGGCGGAGTAACACTCGGGTTTCGATTGGGTTGGAGCAATCGGGTTCAACTCCGTCACTCTCGCGGGTGTGTCTTGTGTCATCATTTATGATATTAATATTAGGGCTAATAGTTCGTGGGCATATATGTCCAAATTGACAGTGTTTACCCGTGGTCAACGCGGTTGTCAGCGGAGCTAAGTACATTCCAAACTTGTGATAAATTGAGCAGCACGCTGTTCTAAGAGTGTGACCTATAAAAGGGTCAGTCTCTAGATCGTCAATCAATCCCGCGGTGTTTGGTATAGGGAGAAGTATACTAATGGCGGTTGCGTACAAATGAATAGCCGCCGATCCGAGAGTTTTTGTCATCTCCGCACCTAACCTAGATCGTATCGCGCATACATTTTATCGATCTCCGCATCTGACATCTTATCCACCTGAAAAACTGAGAGACGCCTACCGAGATAATGCTCCGATTGTCCCCCAGCAACCAGCGCAACTAGCCGCTCTCGTCGCGCCGCATTTTCATTTTCATTCGGAGTCGTTGCACTCAACCCAATACCAACCGCCGTTGGAGTTGGAGTTGATTCCGATTGCTCTGTCGGATCATTATCTTTCAGGGTGTTGGCAGTCGGAGTTGAGGTTTCTTCCACTAGCTGATCGAGAAATTCGTCGCAGTTCATTTTTCTTAAAATTAATTTAACTATTCTAACAACTCTCATCACTTTAACATATTGCCAAGCGCACCACCCGATACTTATGATCACCATTATGCTCGCAACAAAGCTCGCAGCGGAGCACCAAATTGTTAACATTGTTAACCATTGTTCAGCATTTGTTCAACATTTGTTAAGCATTTGTTCAGCATTGTTCAGCATTGTTCAGTAATTACTAATTTTCTTAAATTAATTGTTAAGCATTTACTCGGCAATTACTAACGAGCGTTAAGTAATTGCTAATTGTAAAATGAATTGATAACTTCGTAAGCAGTTGGTTGATCAGTCTTTAGCAAAAGCTTGGCGTGCTTAGTTTCCGAAAGCATCTGTCGAACCTCCAGGCGCTCCTCGCGCGTTGGGATAACGTCATTCTCTCGAAGGCAGTCATCGAATGAGTCTCGGTCCTTGCAGTGAAAGAGGGCGACCCATTTCGTTTGCTCGCGCAGATCCTTGAGGACGGCGTTGTACTTTTGAGTGGATATCCATACGCTTTGCCTAGCATGGCGGCCAGAAAATGCGAGCTCGGAGAGCATGTCCTTCTTTTTGGTCATCGCCGCCTTGCCTGAGCAATCGTCAATCACGTATAAGGTGGGCTCACCCTGGAATCTTTGGTATAAACCACGCAGCCAATCGTGAAGCCTATCACCGGGGTCAATAACGTATACCTCAGGGTCGGTCCTTATATCCACGGGCGCCGCTGATAAGTATCGTTGTGTCGCACAGTGGGACACAGGATCACAATGTGACTAAAGGCATCGCGGTAGGAGCCCTCGAGCAAGTCTAGGATGAAAACCGTTTTTCCACATCCTGTCTGCCCACATATTATGGCAGAGTGGGCATCTCCAATCGTGAATTGGTATTGATTGCTAATTTTCTTAAAATTAATTAAATCAGTAGGGTGCTGAGACGTATCGACCATCTTCGATGTTGAGTTGTGCGTCTGTAATTATATATAAGTACACGTTCAATGGCCCGGCTCCGTCCGCCTCTTTGGTTATCTGGATCGTCACACCCTCGCTAGCGTTCTCAATTTGGCGTCCGCTGCCGTGTATTTGGTCGTCGTCGCTGGCTTCGCATGTCTAGCCATAACGCGTATTTGGTATTCAGGAACTCCGCGAGGGAGACGGCCGAGAGATGCAGGTCTTTGGCAACCGCTGCAACCTCCGTAGAGCGCTTAGAGCCGGCAGCAAACTGCTTTCCTACTTCGTCCCACTGCTGGTGCGTGCGAAGACCCGCGCTGTAGAGTTGATTAGGTACTCCCTCGATCGTCACCTCTACCTTCGTGATTTTGGGGTTATATAATTTGTCGGTTTTTCTAGCACCGAACGCGAACCGAGCATCCTCGAACAACATCAGTATACCTTTCATCGAGCGGGCGGGTACGTTGACATTAATATTCCACATTGTGTCGCCTTTGTCTTTCGTCATCTTGCGATGGCGAAGAACTCGGTCGTAAAGTATGGCAACGCGCCCGGCGTACTGGGTTCTGATCAATCGCGCGAGTTCGGGCATCGTGACCATCTCGTACTCCAGCGAAACATTATCGATCGTATACGTCGATAACATGTCGCTGGCTATGAGAACTCGGCCGTAGTCGTTGAACGTTAGTTCGTATTCGAGGCGGTCAGCCAAAGCGCTCTGATAGTAGGGCATGTGACTCTCCAGCAACTCAAAGTCGAGCGGGATGTAGAAGCGGTTGCCGTAAGCGCCCGCGACCGCATTGTCACTCGCGTTGTTATCTGCCTTGTTAGCAGCCCCGATTCTAAGTTTGGTTACGTTCTTATTTTTGCTGGTGTCAATACCCTGATAGACAGCGTTTTCGCGCTCTTGCGCCGTCATACATAGGTCCTGATAACAATGGTAGACGTCGCTGTCATCGATCGACATCACCTCATTACCAGAAATCTTTATCATGGTCTTCTTGACTATGGCGCGACCCAGGTTCTGAACGACGGTTCGGTCCTCGTCCGTCGATGTCAGCGAAATAGTGAAAGCGAGGCGAACAGTACCCGGCACAATGACGTCGTTAGCTCCGAGGTTGGGGAAGCGGACCAAGAGCTGCTGGTTCTGGTCGATCGTCGATGGGTTGTTCGTAATAACGACACTCTGTCTTACGCCTTTTGCCCCGAGGGGCTCACGCAGTCTGCGGTATGGATTGAGTTTGCGACCGTATTGACTCGAAGACATAATTTAGTGAAACTTATATTAAACCGTATGGTTTTGTCTTTAATACATAATTAATTTTAAGAAAATTATAAATATGACTGATTACGATATTGACATGGATGAAATCGGCAGAGACCATTTCCGCGATGATGATGACATCGATGATGACATCGATAACTATGACGAAACGACCTTCATAGGGACGCCACCCCAAAATACACCTTTGTTTGTTCCAGGCGAACCACGAAATACGCCTTCGCTTGGTCCAGGCGCATCTTTGTTTGATCCAGACGCACCAGGAACTTCATCTGCTGGTGCCCCTATGTGGGAGGCCCCACCCGAAACTCCGGCATGGGCGGGCGGTGCCGATATTCCTGCGGGGATCTCCAAGAATGAGCTGGCGCCTCTCACGGAAACGGATTCTCTGGTGAAACGGTGGAGATGTGATGTCTAAACACGGCATCAATGCCACGTTGGAGTTCCGCAGCACTAAAAGAGGAGACCTGTGGGTTAAATGGGGCAAGAGCTGAAAGTTGCTATTAACACAGTGGAAACTACGGTCAACGAAATGAACGGCACGAAATATGACCCACCATTACCTCTTCGCGAACCCCTGGGACTCGATAAGGCTCTGCAAACAACTCGGGGCGAACTGGTCAATAACCTCTCCAAACTCACGGCGCTGGACAAACATCGAGCTAGAAGAAAGAAAACTTGGGGAAGTCCGTGACGATAGAGAATCTACCGAGCGGATCAACAAACTCCTGCGGTCGTTGCGGGACGAAAGAGAAGCTCGATTGGAGGCTGCTTCGACTAACCGTGAGGCACTTTCCGGCCAATTAAGTCGGAGCCGCGAAACAATCTCGAGGGTTCTGCACGAGGACACGACACTCGGTGAGCGTCTTCGCACTCTGTTCAGAGAGAAGGGCGTCACGATAGTAACCATCATCGCAGCTTTCAGCATGATTATATCGACCATAATTCTATCTATATCGTCTCTATTTGTAGCTGTCAATGCTGGTGCCGCACCAGCACCCGCACCAGCACCAGCACCCGCACCAGCACCCGCGCCATCCGGCGGAGCCAAGGAGTGGATAAAAAAACAACTAAAAGCCCTCGCCAGTCTCCTGGCTAAATTAGCAGGAAAGTTGGCTGCCGCGCTGCCTGGTTTGATAGGAGGTCTCCTCTCCTTCTTGTTATCTATATTATCAAAAACGGTCGGATGGCTCGCCGAGAATACCTGGGCTTTAATCGTGGCCATCGCCGGTCTCCTACTATTCTTCGCCAGAGAGTTCCTAAAACCAAAGCGTAAATAGTCCGATCGCCACGAGGGCGACGACGAGCGCTAATTTCTCCTCCTCGTGTGTTGTGCTTCCAATCTCGATTGGTGTTTCAACATTGTTGATGATTGGATTGGGGGAACTCGATGGTGCATCCCAATTTACGATTATGGGTACTAGGGTTCGATCGAGGGAGGTGTATCCATTTTGTGTTTTGGGGGTTTTATGAAATCGGTTCCACTTACAACTCCGCTCCCAATCATCTTGGGTGGGAGCTTGATGATATCCGTGTTCACGTTACCGTTGTGACCGATTTTGTGATTGGCGGTGGCGATTACGATCTGATTATTGTAACCATCAACCGGGTCGTCTCGTAGTATCATATTGCTCGGCGCCATATAAAGACCTATTCCAAATGCGTAGTGTACTGGAGTGCTGGCATTCTGCAAAACGCTCTTGATAATTCTGGATCGCCTTCTCCAGATCCACCCTAGCTGAGATGGCGTCCTATCAAGTGCCAAGAATTGTTTTTGTGCATCAAACGCCGTTCCCGTGCCCAGTATAGAACTGCGAGTTTGCTTCTGTGCGCCGAGGATGGCCCAGACGTACGTGCGAATGGAGTCGTTGACGAGAGTAACCCCGGCCTGCGTGAACCCTAGATCCTTATCTAACATAAATGTACCCCACGCGTTCTGAACCTCAGCAGCCTGCTGTATGTAATCGACGTGAGCCCGTTTCGGAGGTAACATTTTACAAGAAAAACACGCCGCAGTGCCGACCTCCAGACACTTCCGGCCCGAAAGTCATAGTCGCGGGGTCAAACTTCCCGGCGTTCCGACTGACGATGTGGTCACCGGAGTGATCGTGTCTAAGATCAGTTTGCGTCCAATTCCCTAACTGGCCCCGAATGAGAACGTCCCCGAGGCCGGTGGTGGTAGGAAATGCTTTATGTCTCCAGTCCGCGTCTTTTGAAACGTTAAATTCGTCTTAAGGTAGTGAAATACCTAGTTCTTTGAGAATCCTCCTAATAGTATAATACGCATGAAAGTTTTTAGATTGAATAATGTCGTCGCTATGCAGGATATTTTAGTTAGAGAATATACAAATAGAAAAAGAAACGCTAAAAAATATAGACGCGCGGTGAACACGGCTGAAGCATCTAGCACGGCTCTAGCGAGTGTTTCTGTGTTGTGTGGGGCGGGGACAGCTGCAACTATATCCACCATTATAACGGTTCCTGTAGCGGGGATTTTATGTGCGGTGTCGGCCGTTTCTGGGTTGTTGTGTATGGTAATTAGGGCGTTGGGTTGAAAACTCGAGAAAAATGTAGAAAACATGATAGAATATCTGTTTCTCGCCAGGTCGAAGAAAAATACCATCGAAGTTATGGTGTCCAAAGCGTTGGCCGATAAGAAAATATCAAATTTAGAGTTTGAATCCGTTGTGGAAGAAGAAATGGGGAGATATGAACAATTAAAAAAATGATATAAGAATCAAGGCGCGCGCCACCATGCCCAAAATTGAGTGTACGATGGGATTGGGATAAATTTAGGGAAAAAATTGGAGATAAAGTCGGAAGAAATGTTACAGCACCATTGTGATATTTTATAAAATAATTAATTTTATAATTAATTTAAAAGAAAATTATAAAATTAATTATATTGGTGCAGTAAACAATTTATTAATTAATTTTAGGAAAATTATTAACAATTTAAAAAGAAAAAAAGAAAAAAAAGTTTTAGGTTCCACCGAGGCTCGAACCCGCGCCAGCAAAACCCTTCTGGGTCCACCCCGCTAAGCCTTCGCTTAAATTTCTTCTATTTTTTTTTATTTTTTCGGCTTAGCGAGGTGTGTTACACTCACATCTCCTACACCCCATCATTGGACCGATGCCGCGGACCCCACCTCATCGTTACCTCCATCCGCTATAATGTGCAGAGCGGCCAGAGTGAAGTACATGTGGCGAAACTTATCTCACTGTTGAGATATTAATGCCGGCGTCCCGACACCGAAATGTGTTTAATTCTCGTATATAAACTTAACTTTGCTGGTGAAATAAAAAAAATTGTTATTTATTATTAATTAATTATTTTATTATATTAATTAATATGTTTTCTATATAATAGGGGGTGTTCAGCTTTAAATTATAAATAATTTTATTAAAATTAATTAATAACGAACCATCCCGGAAATTCGTGAACTATATAAACCCTCACTAAGTGTTTATAAACTGTGTACACCACCTGTGTAAATCGATAGCCCGTTTACATACCATCGATAAGGCTATAAATAGCCACGTGTGTAATATATATTACAGTGTGTTTATTTTCCATCCCGGAAGACGTAATCGTGTAAACCTCTCTATAAATGGACACTTAATATACGTGTAAGGTGGGACACCTAATTTACATTTTCATAACGCGTGTAATTGGAACATTGTCGTCTTGTTGGTGTTGTGATTACAACATAAATTTATAAGTGATATCGTAGAAATGTACGTTCGTAAACGAATCGTTGGGTTTTAATAGTTTTATATAATACGCCTTAGTTTCATATCCGATACGCATTATCTGTCTTAATGTTCGTATTTGCCTCTTGTATAGTTGACATAATTGTCGGTATAATATTGTAAATGCAACGTTTTTATCGGAGTGTAATAAATTACGCTGGTATTTCATGTATTCGATATCGCCTAGTGTTATCATTTTATAGAATTTATATATAGGATTATAACCCCCGTATTCTTCGTAAACTTCTTCAACACAGCCATTAAAAACTTTCAATTCCAATTGTATTGTATTATCCATTTTCTCTAATATTATTGGTACTTGTTTTTTCTGTTCAATTTTCTAATTTTATAAAATAGTTTGATAATGTTTTTTACAGTGTTTTAATGCTGTAGAAACACCGTGACTTATTAGATCGATTCTATCTTTGTAACTGACTTTCCGATTTGAATTATTACTAAACGATAATACTTGCGAGCATGTAATCCCTTGTTAACCATTCGATGAGTAGCCTGAGTGCCACCACATGGTGGACATAGCAGTGACTCGGCTTTGGTCCCTACCCCACAATGTCGACATGGGCGTTTGCAATATTCGTAAATACCGGTGCGAAAACATCTCTCGTGACTTCCTGTCTTCAACCATGCACACTTAACTAGAACCATTATGTTGTATATATATACTGAGTATAACATAGGGATTTTTATCTCTAATAGGGTGTATCTTCTCATGTCATAAATATATGGTCTCGCGGTAGTAGTATATAAGAGTCACAAATGATACCATCATGCTGTGGAAGGTGCCGCGCGTAGCCGGTGTCTTCCAGAGTTGATGGTATCATTGTGACTCTTATATACTACTCAAGTTATTGCAATGACGCAACGATTTCAAGTGTCAAAATCCGACGTGACGTTCATAAATTTAAGCGTAACTTTGCGACGTCATTTTCAGGCTTTCATAACGTTGTCATTAAGGCTTGTTTTCACAGAGCACAGCCCATATGTATTAGTTATAGTTCACATATTGAAATTTTAGTAAATTAATTTTGAAGCGAGCGTTATCGAGCGAGAAATTAATTTATTGAAAATTCAATATGTGAACTATAACTAACTTATTGGTTGCCCGCCTTCTTCGCGTACACACGTCTGCTTCAATGCAGGTCCCGCCCATACGCGCTTCCGACTTGCGATAATTCTACGTTATTCGCCGTCTGACATCGCAGCGCACAAGCACACGTCACAATCGGATTTGACGTCTAGATCTAAATATAACTTTCCTTCGTATTGGAACATTTAATGAATACATTTAGTAGATATTGGAACAATATGTGATTAATGGAGACGCCATGCTATGCTTTCATTGGTCGAGAAACTAGGGTAAACAATAAGTAGGATGAGCTTGCTGTTAACAGACGTAGACCCCTATTCAACGAATACATTTGATGGCGACTGGAGATACGGGGCTTATGGGATTTGTGACCAGTGTTGCTCCTAATAAAATAGCGCACTACTGTAGCCTGTAGATCTATATTGCTTGTTATAAGCATGGCGTGTGTCTCATTGATGGAATGACGAACAATGCAGTTCCTGTTCAGAGTGTGTGTAAGCTTCACAATAGTCTAACCGTTGAATGTAGCTTGATTTTCTGGATGGTGCAATTTTAAATCCTGTATCACATAAAACGTTCAATATATAGAAAATTCCACGATCACCCCTGGTATATTTTATGTTATTCCTGTTCGGCTTATTTAAGTATACACTTAAATGTAGAAGTATATCATGTACACCATGGTCAGTCCTAAATTTATACAAATTATTTTGATGAACCAGGTATTTTCCATACGCGGACTGGGCTGAAGACTCAACATACTGAAAGTACTTGTTTTTGCTCATTAGTTTAATAACAACACAGAGAGCACACGTTTATATGTTGGTATGAAATGGTAAAATAATCAATGTCCTACATACAATTCGTTAGTTTCTCTAAAGGAACAAGCATATGATAATACGTGTTATCGTGTGTCATTGCAAGCTGTTAGTTACGACATCAGCCATGTCAAATGCGAACATCGAAGCGACGTTTCCGACGCCATTTACTCGATAACATACTCATTTATGCCATAAGGTACAATTTCGCACGACACGGCTCATATACCAAAGATAGATAGATATATACCTTTAAGTTGATACATTTACCATACAAATAGGTATTATGAAATATGAATTTTACCGCATAATAAGTACACGAGTTCTGGCGAATCAAACCTGTCTGCAAAATGGCGACCGACAGCCATAGTGAATCTAAAAATAGATAAATAAAAAGTCCGATAACTAAAAATAGTAACATAGATCGGACGCTGACATAATTGTATCTGACAATACAGTAACATTGTAGTTCTGTCAATGATTCGATACACGCGTCGCTGGCTGGAGAATATACCGTACAATGTTTGCGACCAGCTTAGCCCAAGATCAGCCTGCGCTGCGCGTTCACGCAGTCTGATCTGGGCCTACGCTGTTCGCCATCCAGTAATTGAAGCAGACTAGCATCAGCGAAGATGATTAGATTCCAACTGAGTGAGTACAAGAGTACCACTATCTCCAAATTGTTGTAAATGACGTACGGTACCTATTCTCAGCCAGCGGTCCATATACATGATATTCATACGCGTTATACTAGCGAAAAGTAGTTGGTAAGAAAATAATCCTGGACCAGATATTTATACATGTAGGCCATACACACTTCTGCTTGCAGTACCTTGTCAATTAGTGCACACATATACTTCACTTGCACGCTAATGTATCTGTGTCATCATTTCAAGTAAAATGATATTGTTGTTGTTTTACTACAAAATATTCTGAACAGGTTTATCATGTGAGATAGTTTCCAATCCAGCCGCTGACATTTTGACCACTACCAGCATGGTCATAGAATATTGAATTTATGTTTCTGAACAATCATTATAGTTTGATTATTAGAGATGTGTGAAGCTTATGGGGAAAAATAGGAATCATACAAAACTACAATTATTTTGGGGTAAATATTTACTTTATAGGCGTTTGCGACGAGTGTACCCGATATTTGCCTGTGATACACACAGTCTGATCAGGACCTTCACTGTTAATCATCATTACCGAAGTCGGCCAGCTCATCCGGAGTTTACTAGAAACAAAATTGCTACCCCGCTCCTTACCTCTCGCGAGGGTATAGAGAATAGTACTATCTGTTCCACGTTTTGCTGCCGACGAACGTTTGGCTATTAAACACATTAAATCTAAAAAATATTTAAAAGTAAGTACTTTTGTATCAATAACAAAAAAGTCACCCTTCCCAAAAAGAATTATTTGATGAAATTTTGATTTTAATGCGAAAAAACGATTTTCCTATAGGAATTTAACATGGAGGCCAAAAATAGATTTTTTAAAAATATTTTCTTATTTGTGGACCGATTTTCAAATCTAATTTTGTTTTCTTAGGTACATCATGTTCAAGCTATCTCGCCAGGTTTCGGAGTCAATTTCCAAATGTTTTCGTTTTTTTATGAAATTATGAAATTAAATTCCCACAGGAAAATCGTTTTTTCGCAATACAATTTCATCAAATATTTGTTTTTGGGGAGGGTGACTTTTGTTATTGATGAAAAAGTACTTACTTTGGACGGCGCCGTGCTACTGATCCCGTGTGGTCTCTGAATGTATATCATCTGGATCGATCTATTACCAAACCCGATGAGCCCGTGCTCTATTATTTGGATGGTGGTCCATCTCGCGGTTTTGTTCACGAAGAACTTCTCGCGGTGCCTTCTGACACCCATCTACCCCCGGATCGTCAGAGTCTATAGATTGATTTATTAAAGATGTTCTGTATGTATTCCGTCTGGTAACACGCGTCTTTTATCGTAGTACGCCAAGAATCCTAATTTGTGTTGACAGTACGTTTTCATAACGCCGTCTTTCGTTTTAAATCCTCTATTTAGTGCTACATCTATAATGTGTTTTCCATCTTCTGTAGTTTCACTTAGTACTCGTTTATATCTATCCCAATTTAAATTGTTAGTTCTCTTGGACATTCCTTTCTCAGAGTTTTTATTAATTAATTCTTTTGAATTATCAAAATTAGTGGAATTAAATTTTTCTATAAAATAACACTTACTAGATAACGCTATCGCCCTATCTCCGCTAAATTCCATTTTGAAAAGTCCGGGCTCTCTTTCGCTCCATTTATCCCAAGCCACCATTTCTTTTTTTCTTTTTCAAACTCGTCTAGTAAGTTAGGTCTAATCAATTCCTCTATTGTTTTTCCACTAACTCCTATATACATACTATCCGTATCCATCTGTATTAATTCAAAGTCTTCTCTTTTTACGTATTTGTCTAGAAATTCGTAGTAAAATTCCAACATTCTCAATTTAGCTAGTTGATAGACCGCTATTCCACAATGGAATGGTCTCTTTACCGCACACCTGGGTTTTCTTGAAGATATTTCGTACGCATCTCCTATCTCTTCCAAATCTTCAAAGAATGCAGATCTTAATGCTTTGTCAACACAGGTTTCGTTTTGTGTATATGTCGTATCTAAAGGTCTCTCTGTTGCCTCTATCATTTTTCCACAACACGAGTTTCCTAATAATTTCATGACATCCGCTACTGGTTTCTTATTTGGTTCTACATCGCCTGTTCGTCTTGCGGCTTTTACTTCTTTTGCGAACCATTCGAATGGTTTTCCACTAATATAATCTATAACCCGATGAACTCCAGTTATTTCTAGGCCGTGTTTTAAATACCATTTCAATAGTGGTGCGTACAGCAATACTTTAGTGGCGGTCATAGATCCCATCAATTTTTTTCCATCTCCTCTTGTTCGGCCAGTATCTTCGAAATATGTTAACATGTGTGCGGGAACTTCATCAACCTCTACAACACGATTTATAAAAAGTGGAAACATTTCAGAAAACTTATCTTTTAAGTTATTGGGAACCTCTATATCCACCTCCGCAAACCCAAACCAGTCTCCATAAAAACTCTTTTACAAAACTGTTTAATAAATTTAGGGTTATGTGGGGTATCTATATGGTGTATAGTTTCTTTCCCACACGGCATCTCTTTATTTAACGTAGATAAATATAATGCGTTTGCATCGTACCCCAAAACGGCCTGGCACGTTCTACCACCCAATCGCGATTGGATTGGAGTTCTAATCTTTGAAACACCCGCTTCGGCATATCTTGTAAATACGATCGTTGGGCCTCCGAGTAGAGCTCCTTTAGTAGTAGTAAGGGAGTCAAAATGATACCACCTACCGTGATATCATTTATAACCCTCTATAATACCCCCACCACCCCCGAAAAATCAAAAATTGGTTAACGAGGAAAATTGTCTCCCGACAGCAAATTTATGAATTTTTGGAGAAAATAATTTTGAAAAGAGGGAGTCCCAATTATATTGGTAATTGACTTTTGAAAGTATATATTGGTGTCATAAATACATCATGTTTTTTTTTCACGTCCAATTGAACAGAAAAAAACGAGTACCAATATTATTATAGGAGTGTAAAAATCCCGCCGACAACCATGTTTTCGACAACCGCCAACAAAAATTCTATATTTTTTTGTGCCAAAATATTCCAGCAGATGCCAAAATATTCTCGAACAACCAATTGAACACATGTTGTTTTGTATATACTCGACAACAAAGTTTGAAAAATGGCAACCACAACAACAACTTTCCAAGCGATGGGAATCCGTGCAGCGAAAAGTATGTCCAAGCATTTGCTCTTGGAAAACGCGTTCGAAAACAATCTTGTGTCCGACATTGGGCGCGTATACTACCTCGAAAACCACGAGGGACAAACAAATTTGCAACCTCTAGAAGGTTTGCCAGCATTTGTAGACGATTTGTACGTGTTTGGGTACCTAGATAGAGAAGAATGCGTAGTAGTAGGAAACAAAGCATCTTGCACAACTGGGGAAAAGGGGTCTGCGAAAAATTGTGTGGGTAGAATAGCAATTGCATCTAGAGAAACAATTGGGAAGGATAGCAAACCACTGCACACTACAATCGTGCATACAATTCGAATCGCGCGAGAAAGAGTTTGGAAATAGTTCCATTCGAAATACTGTAGAACGCATAGAAGAAGCTAGTGGAAGCATAGCAAAAAGAAGGTGGGTAGAAATACACCAAGGGGCAAACCCCACCCCTTCGCATTGTTTGTTGCAAAAATAGCGGTGTCAGAAATAGCGATAGAAATTCTAGAAGAGCAGCTGCAATCTATGCAAACTAGACTGCGAGCGGCTGGAATGGAAATCTACTGTGTGGACTACACGAAAGACTTTTCCGGTACGCTAGATAGACCGGCTTTGGTAGAATATTCTACAGAAAGAGAAAGAATTGCGATGCAAGGAAAAAGTAGAGGTTGGGGAGGGTTCGAAGAAAATGTAGGAACAATTCTAGACAACACAGGTACAGTAGGGAACCACGTTTGCACTTGGATACAAATCAGAGACAACAGAACCACTAGAACGAAATTGTACAACAAGGTAGTTTCCAATTTCGAGGCTGGAGAAGTACGAGAAAGCATTGGTGGACATCTAGCGGACTACGCGGATTGCACCAACGAACATCTTCGGAAAATATTCCACCACGCGGATGTACAACGAAGAGGTTGCACTAGAATCGAGGTTTCGGTCTACGGTTCTCCGGATATTTCCAAAGAGACAGCACTAGAGGTGCTTGCGGAAGCGGAAGAGACTGTTTCCAATGCAAATCTATTCGTAGTACAACCTCCGCACAAACAGTGAGAAAATCTAGCAAAATCCATCGATAGATGTTTTGTACTAGGAGACAAACCATGCGGAGAAATCTTTGTAGCATGGTACGCGCATACAGGTACGGGTAGGATTTCTGGAGTTCGTGTACATCCAACCGCTGCCACTCTTGCAGATCCTTCTAGATGGAGTAGAGCGATGGAGTGGGCAGCTGCAGATTTTGGTTTCCGAGCATGTCCGATCTTTCTAGCGGAGATTCTGTCTGCGGAAAATGGAGAAATAGAAATGTCTCCACTACGGTGTTTTGCAAAGGCAAAAGATTCTTCCACGATACTCTGCGGTTGCAAACATCCAACCGAAATTCGCGCTAGAAGCGAGGAAGTAGATCTAGAAGAAGTACTTCCATCTACAAACCACATCCAATGGAAGTGGAGAGAGGAAAAATGCCAAGCGGTAGGTGTAGAAAAAATCCAAGTTCGCAATTCTAGAAGTTCCAGCAATAGCAGCTACTAGGTGTATTTCCACGCTCTCTCCACGCAATAGAGCACAGATACTGGTACAATTGCAAGATGCGGAGGAAGCAGAAATTTGGAGAAGGACAACTCTCCGCGAGAAAGCTAGAAAACTACTCTAGCGAAGAGTACAATAGAAGAGCCATCGAGATAGAAAAGCTTGCGGAAGCTGCCAAGGAACATACAGAACACATTCGCAAAAAAGAAGAACTCCGTCTAGATGTTCGAGAAATGCTGGGAGACAAAAGAACGTGCAAAATATCGGAACTACCAGACGAAAACGAAGTGTGGCACATTCTAGGTTTCCGTAGTAGACCCGGTGGCAGGTTTGGAGATAGTACTAGAGTAGTTTTCTACCAACAAAATGCCACAAAACATCTTTGTGTTTGGCCAACTAGACGAATTTCCAAAGTTCTAGACAGTTGCAAGGATGCATTCGAAATGGAGCGCGAAGAGCACCTAGAGAGGGAAACATTCTGGCTACCACCACGTGTTTCTCTTCGAATTCGAGTGTGCAGTGGGAAGGAGTTCCAGAGCCAAGGTAGGACCATCCGATGGAATCCCATAGAAGTTGTAGAAGCACCAAATCCAAGAGAGTTGGAGAGAATACAGAGATTGGCTAGAGAGACGGAAGAGTACGATTCTACAGAGAAGTTGTGCGTAGAGGAGACTTTCTTGCAACAGAAAACGGAAACATACAGAGACATAGATGTAGAAGCGGGTTTGTACGATTGTAGTAGGTACTGCGACACAATGTACAGAGGATGCAAAAGAACAATTCTATTTATGGTGGCCACAAACGAAGATGGTACTCCAACAACGGGAGTGGAAATTCCTACCTACGGATTTTTCCTACAGAAAGAAATAGAGAGAATTGGTAGGCCTCTCCGCGAACTACAGAATCCACTACGATGTAGAATGGGGGAGCCTCGCACTACACCGAACAAGAGAAAATCTAGAACATTTGTAGTGTGTCCTGTAGATTCTTTTTCTTTGGAAAAAGTATAGAAACTAGAATATCCGGCGGCAGTTCTAGCGGTTTTTCGAAAACGAATAAAAAAAACTACAATCGAAGCTCCCAATAGGGTAGTTTTGCAAAGAAAATAGAAAACTTTTCGAATTCATTTTTTTCCCAAAGAGAGCTACTCCATGTAGAAAGGGTCGCCAGGGCGTATGGACTCGCTAGGAGTTTTCTTTTTTTCCTCCGGTTTGGCGGACTGTTTGGCGGGGTGCGCGAACTGGGTGTCGGGATCTCCATTCTTCCAGATTCTACAAGACTCTAGGGACACGAATGGGAACAGTGGTTTGCAGACCGCGTACGCCACCACGACCCGAACCCGAGCCACCACTTCGCATTCTCTACGGTTTTCCAAATGTCGTGCACCTCCCGCTCGTCTTTCTTCGGACACTCGAATCGATAGTTTTTCCATAAAACTGCTGGTATCGTCGGAAATCGCGTCCAAAAACAGTCTAACGTTCCAGCGCGTCCAATCGTCTCTCCATGTCGGACAGGCGCGTCGATTCTTCGAACGAGCTGGCGTTTCGTACATCTTCGAGTAGATCCCGAGGGAACTCGGTGGGACCAGGCGCGGTCGCCCTTTGTACTACGGGGGTAGGGGTTTCTTGTTCTTCCGGTTTTGTACTACGTTCCGCATCGACGGCGTCCCATATTCTTCGAAGACGAGTTGTACCGATCCTATATTTTTTCTTCGTGTCGTCCGCAGACTCGACACCTCGAAGATTGCGAATATCTTCTATATCCTCTCGCAGACAAATTTTGTTTTTGTGGCATTTGTTGGTACAAAATATGCCAGCAAATGTATATATATTTATATATATTTGCCCACTGTACAACAAGAAAAACTAGGCAAACCTAGGCAAAACTTGCCAAATAGAAGTCGACCTGGGCCAAATAGAAGTCGACCTGGGCCAACTAGTAGTCGACCTAGGCCAACTGCCGGTATGCCCGGGCAGACGGTAGAAAATACAATACCGTGTATATAGACATTCTAGAATATTTTGGACTACTATTTCGAAAACTTGCCGTGGTCGGTTTTGTATTTTCTACCGTCAAAAACAAAATTTGTCTGCGCAGGATATAGAAGATATTCGCAATCTTCGAGGTGTCGAGTCTGCGGACGACACGAAGAAAAAATATAGGATCGGTACAACTCGTCTTCGAAGAATATGGGACGCCGTCGATGCGGAAACGTAGTACAAAACCGGAAGAACAAGAAACCTCTACCCCGTAGTACAAAGGGCGACCGCGCCTGGTCTCACCACCGAGTTCCCTCGGGATCTACTCGAAGATGTACGAAACGCCAGCTCGTTCGAAGAATCGACGCGCCTGTCCGACATGGAGAGACGATTGGACGCGCTGGAACGTTGACTGTTTTTGGACGCGATTTCCGACGATGCCAGCAGTTTTGGAAAACTATCGATTCCGAGTGTCCGAAGAAAGACGAGCGGAGGTGCACGACATTTGGAAAAACCGTAGAGAATGCGAAGTGGTGCTCGGGGTTCTCGTGGTGGCGTACGCGGTCTGCAAACCACTGTTCCCATTCGTGTCCCTAGAGTCTTGTAGAATCTGGAAGAATGGAGATCCGACGCACAGTTCGCGCACCCTGCCAAACAGTCCGCCAAACCGGAGGAAAAAAAGGAAACTCCTAGCGAGTCCATACGCCCTGGCGACCCTTTCTACATGGAGTAGCTCTCTTTGGGAGGGAAAAAAATGAATTCGAAACGAAAAGTTTTCTATTTTCTTTGCAAAACTACCCTATTGAGCTTCGATTGTAGTTTTTTTTATTTGTTTTCGAAAACTGCTAGAACTGCCGCCGGAGATTCTAGTTTCTATACTTTTTCCAAAGAAAAATAATCTACAGGACACACTACAAATGTTCTAGATTTTCTCTTGTTCGGTGTAGTGCGAGGCTCCCCCATTCTACATCGTAGTGGATTCTGTAGTTCGCGGAGAGGCCTACCAATTCTCTCTATTTCTTTCTGTAGGAAAAATCCGTAGGTAGGAATTTCCACTCCCGTTGTTGGAGTACCATCTTCGTTTGTGGCCACCATAAATAGAATTGTTCTTTTGCATCCTCTGTACATTGTATCGCAGTACCTACTACAATCGTACAAACCCGCTTCTACATCTATGTCTCTGTATGTTTCCGTTTTCTGTTGCAAGAAAGTCTCCTCTACGCACAACTTCTCTGTAGAATCGTACTCTTCCGTCTCTCTAGCCAATCTCTGTATTCTCTCCAACTCTCTTGGATTTGGTGCTTCTACAACTTCTATGGGATTCCATCGGATGGTCCTACCTTGGCTCTGGAACTCCTTCCCACTGCACACTCGAATTCGAAGAGAAACACGTGGTGGTAGCCAGAATGTTTCCCTCTCTAGGTGCTCTTCGCGCTCCATTTCGAATGCATCCTTGCAACTGTCTAGAACTTTGGAAATTCCTCTAGTTGGCCAAACACAAAGATGTTTTGTGGCATTTTGTTGGTAGAAAAATACTCTAGTACTATCTCCAAACCTGCCACCGGGTCTACTACGGAAACCTAGAATGTGCCACACTTCGTTTTCGTCTGGTAGTTCCGATATTTATTTTGCACGTTCTTTTGTCTCCCAGCATTTCTCGAACATCTAGACGGAGTTATTCTTTTTTGCGAATGTGTTCTGTATGTTCCTTGGCAGCTTCCGGAAGCTTTTCAATCTCGATGGCTCTTCTATTGTACTCTTCGCTAGAGTAGTTTTCTAGCTCTCTCGCGAGAGTTGTCCTTCTCCAAATTTCTGCTTCCTCCGCATCTTGCAATTGTACCAGTATCTGTGCTCTATTGCGTGGAGAGAGCGTGGAATTACACCTAGTAGCTGCTATTGCTGGAACTTCCAGAATTGCGAACTTGGATTTTTCTACGCCTACCGCTTGGCATTTTTCATCTCTCCACTTCCATTGTATGTGGTTTGTAGATGGAAGTACTTCTTCTAGATCTACTTCCTCGCTTCTAGCGCGAATTTCGGTTGGATGTTTGCAACCGCAGAGTATCGTGGAAGATTTTTTTGCCTTTGCAAAACACCGTAGTGGAGACATTTCTATTTCTCCATTTTCCGCAGACAGAATCTCCGCTAGAAAGATCGGACATGCTCGGAAACCAAAATCTGCAGCTGCCCACTCCATCGCTCTACTCCATCTAGAAGGATCTGCAAGAGTGGCAGCGGTTGGATGTACACGAACTCCAGAAATCCTACCCGTACCTGTATGCGCGTACCATGCTACAAAGATTTCTCCACATGGTTTGTCTCCTAGTACAACACATCTATCGATGGATTTTGCTAGATTTTCCCACTGTTTGTGCGGAGGTTGTACTACGAATAGATTTGCATTGGAAACAGTCTCTTCCACTTCCGCAAGCACCTCTAGTGCTGTCTCTTTGGAAATATCCGGAGAACCGTAGACCGAAACCTCGATTCTAGTGCAACCTCTTCGTTGTACATCCGCGTGTGAATGTTTTCCGAAGATGGTCGTTGGTGCAATCCGCGTAGTCCGCTAGATGTCCACCAATGCTTTCTCGTACTTCTCCAGCCTCGAAATTGGAAACTACCTTGTTGTACAATTTCGTTCTAGTGGTTCTGTTGTCTCTGGTTTGTATCCAAGTGCAAACGTGGTTCCCTACTGTACCTGTGTTGTCTAGAATTGTTCCTACATTTTCTTCGAACCCTCCCCAACCTCTACTTTTTTCATGCATCGCAAAATCTTTCTCTTTCTGTAGATATTCTACCAAAGCCGGTCTATCTAGCGTACCGGAAAAGTCTTTCGTGTAGTCCACACAGTAGATTTCCATTCCAGCCGCTCGCAGTCTAGTTTTCAGAGATTGCAGCTGCTCTTCTAGAATTTCTATCGCTATTTCGGACACCGCTATTTTTGCAACAAACAATGCGAAGGGGTTTGCCCCTTGGTGTATTTCTACCCACCTTCTTTTTGCTATGCTTCCGCTAGCTTCTTCTATGCGTTCTACAGTATTTCGAATGGAACTATTTCCAAACTCTTTCTCGCGTCGAATTGTATGCACGATTGTAGTGTGCAGTGGTTTTGCTATCCTTCCCAATTGTTTCTCTAGATGCAATTGCTATTCTACCCACACATTTTTCGCAAGACCCCTTTTCCCCAGTTGGGCAAGATGCTTTGTTTCCTACTACTACGCATTCTTCTCTATCTAGGTACCCAAACACGTACAAATCGTCTACAAATGCTGGCAAACCTTCTAGAGGTTGCAAAATTGTTTGTCCCTCGTGGTTTTCGAGGTAGTCTACGCGCCCAATGTCGGACACAAGATTGTTTTCGAACGCGTTCTCCAAGAGCAAATGCTTGGAAATACTTTTCACCGCACGGATTCCCATCGCTTGGAAAGTTGTTGTTGTGGTTGCCATTTTTCAAACTTTGTTGTCGAGTATATACAAAACAACATGTGTTCAATTGGTTGTTCGAGAATATTTTGGCATCTGCTAGAATATTTTGGCACAAAAAAATATAGAATTTTTGTTGGCGGTTGTCGAAAACATGGTTGTCGGCGGGATTTTTACACTCCTATAAACTATTGTACTTGCATGAATGATTTAGACTTTTTTCAAAAGTCAATTACCAATATAATTGGGACTCCCTCTTTTCAAAATTATTTTCTCCAAAAATTCATAAATTTGCTGTCGGGAGACAATTTTCCTCGTTAACCAATTTTTGATTTTTCTGGGGTGGTGGGGGTATTATAGAGGGTTATAAATGATATCACGGTAGGTGGTATCATTTTGACTCCCTTACTACTACTCCTTTCATCATTTCGTATGTTTCTTCTTTTGGTGCGTATGGAGCATCCCCGCATTTGTGCATGTACATCAGCCGCACTGGTGGTGGGTAGTTTAATGGTTCCTCTCAATAAATATTGTATAGCTACTCCAAGTAGTGTTACCGCATCTTTGAAAATATCCACACCTATGTGTTTATAAATTTCACACACTTTTCCCACCGCTTCTAGGAACGGTGCTACATCTAAATCGTTGTAATATTTCAACCAATCTCTGAAAGTTTTCATATTCTTTTCTTCGAAAATTCTACGACATTTACTTAATTCTGTTTCATCTATTAACATTTTTCCAGACAGTTTGGAATACCAATTCTCTATATCCGGTAGTCCTGGGTAATCCAGTTTGTCTGGAGAATCAAACCACTCGTAGGGAAAGAACGATTTCTGTCCTTTGCAGTCGTAGGCTTTTATCCAACTATCGTAACTTACACCAGGTCCTAGGTAAAGTATTACATCAAGAAATCTAAGCTCTGGATTATATAGAAATATTGTTGCGTTTGCGCGTTTTCAGATCATTACTTTCTTTCTTGTTGATGCTAGTTCACCTACTAGATATTTCTTTCTTAAGTTTATATCGTACTTACTGCTGTTAAAACCTATAACCGGTACTTGATATATCCACTGTTCGATCTTGGCGATTTGGTTTTTACGTAAATGTTCTGTATTAAACATACTTCTTCTCTTATAGCTTTTTCCCTGACTTTCAAATCTTCTACGAATTTTTCTATCAGTTTTGTAGGATCTTTATCACAAATATGAGTTACTGTTCCTGCGAAATTATCTCCTATACTAACGCTTACCGGAACGTGCTCAGCTTCGTACTCTAGATTATTACCGAGATTTTCAAATTCTGGGTTGAGATATGCCTCAAAATCGTATACTATCTGATATGGATAAAGAGTAGTGTCGCAACCGATCTTTATGTCTTTACCCGTTCTTTGGAATTCACATTCCCACATAACTACTAGGTTGAATTCTTTGCTTCTAATAAATGTATCTCTTCTCATAGTGGATGCGCGTTCTTCTTTTCTATGCTTTGCATGAATCTCACACTCGTGCCAGTAACAGCCGTGATATTGATATACGGTATTGGTTTCTGTACAGTATCCATCTACTGGAGCTCCTAAAATCCATATTTCACCCTCATGTCCACACTGTTCGTGGTGAATGTAAATTTTTCCCCTGCTTTTTCCACAGAGTACATCCAATCGATCACCCATAACTGTTAGAACTTTTTGGGTTGGGTAAAAACGCTTTCTCGAACGACGAACGCGGGCGCTCTAAATAATTACCATCACATATTACTTTTGTCTCACCTTTCATACATTTTGGTCCGTGTCTCTTCATATTACTCGCTTTCGTGAATTTCTGTTTGCAATTATCGCAGGCGTACATTTTAGATAGGTTTTAAAAGGTTTTTTATCAGAAATGCGTGATTATTAAACAGTCCTATTGTCATTGGTTTATTACCTATTGCCTGATAGTGCGCTGGTACCTTTTTCAACCACCATACATCACATTCGGTGGGTTGATATACTTCTATACCGATTTTAAAAAACTCTTCAACCTTTTTCAGATCTGAAAATGGAATTGGTGAAACCACATTACTACCGAAATATTGCTTACTAAATTCTTTCGCCTTGTCCGTGCATCTGTCAGATCTTTTACCTGTCATATGCATAGCTAGACACCTGAACAGACAAAGGTCGTCATTATACTTATCTAAAGAATACATACCTTTTTTATTCTTCAACCATTCTGGAAGTTCTCCTCCTGCTGCTTCTTTGGATTGTAGTCCCAAATATATTCCCCTACTGCCCTGTATTAGCTTTACAAAAACCTCTACCCATCTTACAAACTTCCACTTTGTATCTGGTCTGTCTATTTTATCGGACATTATTCGTGTTTGCTCCTTATCTGACAGCCATTTTTTAACTGTTTTCATTGATGATAGTGGTTCGCTACCGAGATTTTTGTGAAATATTATAGTTATAGGTTTTCCATTTTTAGTTTCCTCCATATGTTCTAGCTTGTAAGAATATGAATATCTCAAATAAAAATTGGTTGTTAGATACGGAGCGAGTTTATCGGACATGCGTACAGACTCGTTAATGTCAATGTTTTTACGAAAGGATAATATAACTACCCGTCTTCCATTTTCTACCTTTTCCAATGTTTCATCATGAGCCCCCAATATTTCTTCACCTTCTGCCACTATCGCACGAACGATAAATTTGTTCTTATTATTTGGTATTGGGTCGCCTGTGCTTGAAGGTTTTATTACACTAGCCCTTAACCCCGCAATACTTTCTTTTTGAATTCTGTTACCAACTTCCTCTGCTAGTGAGAGGTCTTTAAAGGCGCCTCGTCTGTGGGCTCGGCTAAATCGCTTCATAAACGCCTCATTCTTTGTCATTCTTTGTGGCGTTTATCAGCTTTGTCAACCCCCTAACTCTCAACCGGTTACCATAAGTAATCCCTAGAGATTCGGCTTCTCTTCTAAAACTTTCTATTTCTGCTCTAGTTTCTGGGGTTATCATATTTTCTGTATATAACCTATGACATTTATCTGTTCAATTGGGCGTGAAAAATTTACATCATGTTTTTTTCACGTCCAATTGAACATAAACATATACATAATATATATATAATGGAGTGTGTGACCTGTTGTAAGACTTTTACGTGTAAAGAATATCTACGAAGGCATCTATCGAGACGTAGAAAATTTCCTTGTGTCGCCCCGCAATTTCAATGCCCCAGATGCCCTTGTAAATTCGTTAGTGTCCAAACTCTTTGTAGACATAAGCAACTGCGCTGTCAGGTGGCTAAAGGTGAACGTGGTAGACTAGAGCTGGTAGAATTAGTTGCTGATCTGCGAAATAAATTAACTATATTGGAGGAGAAAAATGGGGTGTTGGAATATAAACTATCACGCGCGGACGCATTGAACTTGCATTAATGATTTTGACTTTTTCAAAAGTCAATTTCCAATATAATTGGACTACAATACCACCACCAACTTTTGGTTGGAGGTGGTATCATTTTGACTCCCTCTTTTCAAAATTATTTTCTCCACAAATTCATAAATTTGCTGTCGGGAGACAATTTCCTCGTTAACCAATTTTTGGGTTTTTCGGGGGTGGTGGGGGTAGTGTAGAGTGGTCAAAATGATACCAACGTAGGTGGTATAATTTTGACTCCCTATATACTACTCAATAACTTTTTTAAGCGGACACACCTAACAATATCTGCCCTCTCGGTGTGGGGGCAGTGGCGCGGCGGTGGGCAGCCGAGGGAGTGGGGGTCAGCGCAGGATTTACCCATATACCACCTACCTGCTAGTGCAAGGTACATGTACACAAGACCGTCCGTCAGTCATATTGGCTACACAGGAAAACGTTCCTCCCGCTTTTTGAGATGTAAATTTAATTCCGAGAGTCGGGTATGGACAGTCGATTTTCAATCTGTTTAAAACTCCCTGGGGGTGTCCGACTACCCTCTAGACACCATCGGGCGCTGAAGTCATTGATAGGTGCAGCCATAGGCCTATCCAAATTCTAACCAAATTCAGGTCATTCATTTCTACAGAAAATATTGCATTTGTTTCAATCACAGATTGTTTCAATTTCAAACACCAGGAATGTCGTTTAGTTGTTTGTGTTTGGTCCTCTGTGAGTGACGTAATGTCTACATCAATAAATGACGTCACAATTAACTGTTACGTAAATAACGCCAATTAGATTCTAAACAAAATTCTCAAATAATCACAATGTATCTTTCTGACGGTACATGTATATGCATAATCTGTGATAGTTGACGATAGTAGCAAATTACGAAGTCACATGTCGGCTAATTATAGATTTAACGTTGATAGTGATGCGTTTGGTTTGTTCACTACATGTACATATCACAGTTTTATTCTGTTCAATGTTTGATAGTATTCATACTAACACTTGTAAATATATTTAGTGCAACTTATCAGCAAATACAGTTTACAGCAAGCGCAGTCAATGAACACGAATTTCTAATGTAGGCTGTTGTGTTGCATTGTACAAACGTCAGCGTTTCAATAACGTCATTTTCTCGATGACGTTACATTTTTTTCCTTGCGTGATTCACATAGTGCTACAAAAAGTGAGATAAAACAAAAACTATGAAATATATTTGCATTTTATTTTCAGCATATTGTTTTTGAAAGGTGTCCGCATCAAAAAATGTAAAAAATTGCATATTGAAAATTTTGTCATTAAGGTTTTCACAGAGCTCGGCCCACATGTATATATTGTACATTTGAAAGCTTCATTTTGGTATGTTGAATGCTTAACAACAACATGATAACATGGCTTCCATGGGAAAATTATTTCCTTGTTCTGTTATGTTTGGAAATGTACTAGTTCTACGTCAAATATTATTTGTTTACTAGACGTTGACTTACATAGAACATGCATTTCGGTTGGTCAGTCGTCTTAATATAGTATAGGAAGCTTTTTTTATTATTATTATTATCTTATATTTAAGGGTAGGAATTGGCTCGAGGACCTTCCAAACCCGGGCATTTGAGCCCTACAATGGCAGGCCAATGACAGTTGGTCCGTTTGTTTCCGAATTGTTTCCGAATTTACTAATATCTGTCATTCAGTCGAAACATGTGCATTAAATGAATGAGGCAATGAGGCGGTTAATTTAACCTAGCTAATTCATTCTCCTATCGCACGAAGCCGGTATGTAAGACCGTAAAAATGGCTGAGTGTGAGTGCATGTGATATACGGAGACTCAGTCGTAACAGTGTTATCCTATATGATGATGATATTTGGCGGTTGGTCAGGGCAAAACATATCAGGCAGGGAATGATCAATATTGGGTTATGCAAAGTACGATATAATATGTTTTCGGGCCCAGCTACTGTCGTTTCGCGGCTTATCGTTATGTACAAGATGCTATTATTCGAGTTCAGGTGCGGCGTTTATCTGTGGTTATTTGGTTAGATGACAATGTGTTTCACATATTCTGAAGACGACAGAAAAAGAGAATATAGTACACCGCGGTATAGTAATTGCAGTTGTTCTGTCAGTGTGCATACTTATGCATTATCGTCCGACCCGGTAGTACAAGCTACCAGTTAAACATAAACTTCAATACTACACATGACAGATTGTATAAAAGTTAATCAAGTAAAGGATACCATTACCGAAATGAAATCATTACAGAAGTGACGGATACTTTGTTAATCAACGTACATGTTGTTGCAGGTAAGCGATTGAACATACCTTATTATGTAATAATACAGTGGTACCTCTCTAAACCGGACACCATGGGGACTAGAGAGATGATTAGAGAGATCACACTGTAACCTACTGAAAACAACATTTTTGGGGGAGGGTGACCTTTTTGTTATTGGTGAAAAAGTACTTACATTTAAATATCGTTTAGATTTAATGCGTTTAATAGCCAAACGTTCATCTGCAGGAAAATGTGGAACAGACAGTATGCATGTCTGCTTTCGAATGCACTTCTTTATTGTTTTCAATCAAGCGGCAACTCGGACGTCCAGTAGCCTATTTCATGAACGTCCGTTAGTCGGCTAAACTCAGTTAGTCGGCTAAGCTTCAGGCCGACTAACGGACGTTCGTGAAATAGACTACAGATGTTGAAGCGTCACAATTCAGTACCAGACGTGCGAATTACACCAGTCCGGTCCACCAAACGCGCACAAACAACAACAAAGACTCCTAAATGTAAGTTACCCCCAGCCGCACCATTTCGCGAGATGCTTATTGGTACGTTCAAGGACCCATCATTTCAAAAGGGTATTTCATCGATGATCAGCAACCTGGTGTCCCCATTAATCGAACAATCAATTCAACGGGCCGTTGACTCCGCCATCGCAGGGGTAAGAAATGAAGTTGTCAAACCGCTGGCAGAAGTCAATGAGAAGTTAACTCGGTTGGTGGAGGAATAAAACAACACAATTCGTCAACAGCAGTGACTGTCACGAATTTCCGAGCTCGAGTCCGAACACGACCAACTATGCACAGAAATGGACGACCTCAAGCTCTCGGTAAATACTTGGAACAATATGGCCGACGTAATAACCTGAGGATACCAAACATGATGACCGGCCCCCCCTAACGCCACGGAAGCCGAGGTAACGGAACACACACACAAATTTATAAACGACTCGGTATTAAAGGCGACGCCGGGATCATCTGTTACGCCAATAACCTCTGATCAGATCAACAGTTGGCCCAATGCGAGGCGGTAAACGAAATGTAATAGTAAAATTTTACAAATATCACACCAAACAGACAATATATTAAGCCAAATCTAACTTAAAGGGTGATCTCCACAAACGGTACATTTCAGAAGACCTAACGCGACACAACTACGCGGTAGTACAATAATTAAAGCGAATTAACTACTTGTTCTGTCATGTCCCACCATACTAAAATAAACTTGGTTGATGTTCCGTTTTAAGGAGTAACAAGCAGAGTATACCCAGATCAGATTATACATTTGTGTCTAAGCTGGTCTCGGTCTACACTGGTTGTGAATCATGTATGGTTCATTAATCCACTACTTCGTCTGTCATGTCACATCATACTTTAATAAACCTGGCTGATGTTCCGTTTTGGTGAGTAACAAACAGAGTATACCCATATCAGATTATACATTCGTGTGTAAGCTGGTCTCGGTCTACACTGGTTGTAAATCATGTATTGTTCATTCATCCACTACTTGCTCTGTCATATTACGTCATACTAAGAAAAAGTTTGGCTGATGTTCCGTTTTAAGGAGTAACGAACAGAGTATACCCATATCAGAGTATACATTTGTGTCTAAGCTGGTCTCGGTATACACTGGTTGTAAATCATGTATACTTCATTCATCCACTACTTATTATATCACGTCACGTCAGACTAAAATAACACTTGGCTGATGTTCAGTTTTAATGAGTAACAAACAGAGTATACCCATATCAGATATACATTCGTGTCTACGCTGGTCTCGGTCTACACTGATTGTACGTCATGTATGGTTCATTCATCCACTACTTGTTCTGTCATGTCACATCATACTCTAATACACTTGCCTGCTGTTCCTTTTTAAGGAGTAACAAGCAGAGTATACCCATATCAGATTATACATTTGTGTCTAAGCTGGTCTCGGTCTACACTGGTTGTAAATCGTGTATGGTTTATTCATCCACTACTTGTTCTGTCATGTCACGTCATACAAACATAAAACTTGGCTCGTGTTCCCTTTTAAGGAATAACAAGCAGAGTATACCCAGATCAGATTATACATTCGTGTCTACGCTGGTCTCGGTATACACTGGTTGTAAATCATGTATGGTTCATTCATACACTACTTGTTCTGTCATGTCACGCCATACTCTAATAAACTTGGCTGATGTTCCTTTTTAAGAAGTAACAAGCAGAGTATACCCATATCAGATTATACATTCGTGTCTAAACTGGTCTCGGTCTACACTGGTTGTAAATCATGTATGGTTCATTTATTAACTACTTGGCAGATGTTTCATTTCTCAGGAGTAACGCATGGAGCACAGAGTATACACTGATTAGACTATAATTTGTATGTAGACTTGTCTGTGCCTGTAGGTGATGTACGATTCAATCTTGCAGTCATACGGTTTACAATTGCAAGCTGTACTCAGATGATTTAAGTCTATTACGTTTGATAAGCCGAGTATAACCTGCTCAGCATATACTTCGATGTAGGCTGGTCTGTGCCTACGTTAGTTCTATTATGAGCGGTTATTGAAATCATTCGATATGTTTTCGCACATCACGTCATCGTAACGTACAAGAACCTGATCCGACATTATCACATAGTAACTAATGGAGTATACACTGATCAGAATATACGTTCGTGTGCAGGCTGGTCTGGATCTACATTGGTTGTAGAACTGTGCTGTTAACTCTCACCCAGTTGATACATTCTACCTTGGCAGGGTATACATGTTTGCGTAGTGGAAAACAGAGTAAACCCTGATCAGACTGTATAGTTGTGCCTAGGCTGGTCCGGATCTGCACGGGTTGTACATTATGTAATGGTCACTCATGTAATCGATATCCTGCCGTGTTACTTCATACTCTCGAGTTGCATGTAATTTTATTTTTATAGCGGAATGTGAATCTTGTTAATAATACTGTGACATAATTCTGGTCAATAAATGAAAGTAGATCGCTTTTCCCAGTGAGACGTGTGAGTATTATTTAGGTATGTATTATTATAACAATAAAGAAAGCATTATGTCACTGGATTAAATGCATGAGCCGTTTTGCTAGTCATGCGATCTGATCGGGATCTACAGTGTTCGTGAAATGTCCCGCCACAAAAACCTGATCACCGTTCTGCATCACATGTTATGAAGATGTAGTTGTATGTTGCATGTACGTGTTCCTACCAGCTTCAATATCATCTTATTGTTTTTCTAGTATTCCTTTTGATTTTTACTCGCTCTATCTTCTTTCTCTCAGTCAAACGTCCTTGCTGTTTGCATGTCACTATTATATGTACATGCACTATGTTGAGAAGATTTGTGAACATACATTGTATCTGGTGTTGTTGGGTGAGGTTGTCATTGTTGATACCTATGGCAGCTCTTCACCTCGCTGATTTAATTAATAAGCCGAATGATTTAACTTCCCGGAGGGCTGCTATAGGTAATTTTAATTGTAGCACACAGCAGATATTGCATGCGTTTACAATATCTACTAATATGTTATATATAATACTGAATGTGTTAGCGTATATAGGTAATTGTTTGACCAATATATTTAAATGTAGAGGATCCGGATTACTATTTAACCTCAACATTTGTCTAGCAATAATATCTTTGATTTTGCTACTGCTGGCTGGTGATGTTGAAAGAAATCCAGGGCC
The DNA here is from genome assembly GCA_029237695.1 of Conchocele bisecta. Lineage (NCBI taxonomy): Eukaryota > Metazoa > Mollusca > Bivalvia > Lucinida > Thyasiridae > Conchocele > Conchocele bisecta. The sequence continues at coordinate 98,033,093 of CM055274.1, forward strand.
TGAAAATGAGATTGGATCTTTTTCAATTTTACATTTAAATATTAGAAGTATTCGCAATAAGGTCAGTTATATCGATGACACTTTTACAGACTTCGATATTCTATGTTTTAGAGAAACTGACTTATCATGCGCTATAGAAACGAGCAGTTTGCAACTGAATGGCTTACCATTCCGAAAGGACAAATCGCCACATTCTGGGGGTATATTAGTATATGTCGCAGACCACTTATTAGCAGAAAGAATGCAACATTTAGAAATATTTTGGGATGAAACCATCTGGATTCAAGTTAAGACAAACCGTAAAACGTTCTTGATTGGCACGATTTACCGAGCCCCGTCGTCAAATATCGAATTTTGGGAAATATTTAATCGCAATCTAGAACTGGTATCCGATATAACAAATAATATCATTATTGTTGGCGATGTAAACGAAGATCAATTAAATGTACACAACCACAAGTTAAAAGACGTAATGATTATGAATTCATTAAGAAACATAATTACATCAGCAACTCGGGAAACAGCTACTACTTCAACCTTACTGGATCCAATTATTCAAGATCAGATCATTCTCAAAAGCGATGTAATATCTGTTTCGCTAAACATAAGTGATCATAAGGCTACATGTGTCTTCATACCAGCTGAAAGTTCATATAATAATTCATATAAACGAACTGTATGGAACTATAAAATAGCAGACTTTGCTAAATTTAACGATAAACCATGGTATGATTCCGAAATTCGCCAAATAAGCAACAAGCTAAGGGACAAGTTATGAAAGAAAGCAATACAATTTGGACGGGTGGACAATTGGAAAAAATACAAAACAACTAGGAATAAAGTTAATACTATGAAAAAAACATGCAAGAGAAGCATTTTATAACGACATAGAGTTTAATCTAACAGAATCATTTTCGAATAACAAAATATATTTCTGGAAGCTAGTCCGACACTTTGTGAAAGACAGCAAGTCAAGTGGTACTATTCCTCCTTTAAAAACCAATGACGGTAACAGCGAAAATGTATATTTGTCTGATGCCGACGAAAAATCAAACTGTCTTAACAACTTCTTCGTTTCAATATCAACTGTTGATGATACTAACTCTACTTTACCACCGTTTGAATAAAAACTAACCAAGTTCTTGATACGATTAATATAAATGAATCTGAGGTTAGAGATATAATACGAATTTTGCAAACTAATAAAGCTTGTGGATACGATCTAATTAGTCATAGAATGGTTAAAAGGAACTTTTTTTTAAGGAACTATTACATCTGTATCAAAACCTCTGGCGATCCTCTTTAATAGATCTATTAATGAATATCAATTTCCGATGGCGTGGAAATTAGCAAGTGTAATTCCTCTATTTAAAAAGGGGTGTCCAAAGACGCCTTCAAATTATCGCCCAATATCGTTATTAAGCTATCTAGGTAAGGTAATGGAGAGAATAATGTTTAAACATATTTATAATCACTTGCACTCACAACAATTGATTTATAACAGGCAATCCGGTTTTTTTACCATGCCACTCAACGGTATATCAACTTATAGACATTCACCATCAAATATGTAAGGCATTTGATGAACGAAAATCTACATGTATAGTGTTTTTTGATATATCTAAAGCCTTTGATAGAGTATGGCATAAGGGGTTAATATTTAAGCTAAGGCAAAATGGATTAAATGGTTGTATTTTACACAGGATCGAAAACTACTTGTCGAACAGGAAACAGTCCGTATAAATACGGTCCACAACCTCAAATACCAAATTAGTTACTGCTGGCGTACCACAAGGTTCGGTACTCGGCCCATTACTATTTCTAATATATGTCAAAGACATAACTGACCATCTATTAAGTATTGTTTGATTATTTGCTGACGACAGCTCTCTGTCCTTTTCTTCACCAAATGTTGATGATCTAGAAGGCATAATAAATCATGACCTGCTAATTATTTCTGATTGGGCTAAACAATGTTTGGTTAGTTTCAATCCGAACAAGACTGAAACGATGCTTCTAACATTAAGACAACTCGATCGACCCTTAAACTTAATCTTTCAGAACACGTCCATAACCTTTGTTATCATAAGCATCTTGGTTTAACACTGAGAAATAACGGAAAATGGCATACACACATACAACATATAATTAATTCGACTACGAGAGTATTGGTAATAATGCGTAACCTAAAATTTAAGATAAGCAGACAGTCTTTAAACCAAATATATATATCTTATATGAGACCTATACTAGAATATGCTTCATCAGTATGGGATGGGTGTACAGAATATGAAAAGGATTCGTTGGAAAAAATTCAGAATGAAGCCGCGAGAATAGTAACAGGATTAACTCGACAACTTAAGGCAATAAGTTGGATGGCAACTTCTATCTGTTCGACGTAGTATTCAAAAGCTTTCGATCATGTACAAAGCCAACAATAATCAAGTACCTGGTTATATTTCTAACCTGATTCCACCCACTGTTAATAATATATCTCGTTACAATCTTAGAAATCAATTTGATTTAAATGTCCCCACTACACGACTGGAAGTATACAAATAATCGTTTATACCATCTTAGGTACAACTCTGGAATGAAATTGACCCGTTGCTGAGAAATATAGATAGTCTTAGACACTTCAAAACATCATGAGCCCAACAACTATATACTCAATATAATATACCACCATACTATTTAGAGGGATATCGACTGTTTTCAGTTATGCATGCAATAATTCAAAATAAATGTAGCAGTCTTAATTGTGATCTTTGCAATAACCATATCAGAGAAACTCCCTACTGCGAATGTAGTGAAGTTGTAGACAATGCTGAACATTACTTCTTTGAATGTATTACATATCATGTGCAACGTCTAATTTTATGTCAGTCACTGCGACAATTTTATCCCCTAAACGCACATATACTTTTGCATGGCATACCTGAAGAAAGTAATGAGTGCAATAGTATACCGTTATTTTTAAAGTTGTAAAAGATTATATTAAAACTACGAAAAGATTTGAGTAACACACTTGGTGGATGCCTGAGACGCAAGCTCTATTGGATGCTTTCCATTTTGCCAACATCATCCAGTACCACCTGATAACAACGAACACTGAAATCAACTGAAGCGCACATCTATCTATGCATTAGGTTATATATTATATGTACATTGTGACACATAACTCTTTCATTCGTTCTCCCAATCTCCTCTCTCACTTTCTTAACTCTCTTTTTTTATCCGATTTTTCTTTTCGTACATTGTGCAAATATATATATATATACCGCATGGGTATTGGTATGTACCCATGTACATATACGTGTATACTTATCGCCATTGCTGTTACATTGATGTATTGTTGAAATACTTGGGTAAGGGCTGTAATTAATTTTATGAGAACTTGTAGCTCAATCCCATTGTACTAATATGCAATAAAATATGTTTAAACTCATCAAGCGAATACGTACTCATATGTTAGATACATGTTGTGGTAATATGTCGGTGGTCAGTTTAAATATGAAAATTAACATTTCATCTAAAACCGTCTAGATGAAATGATAACTCTAAATTTCTAACGGTAAAAATATCACATTACAGGTGTATGGGACAACGTTTCGTGCCTGCATACCACATACAGCATGACACGTCTTACAAGCCGGTCTCGTGCTGGACACTGCACAGTTACCTTGGCTGTCTTTGTGTGGTTGGGACTGGGAGTGACAAGGTCCTCAGCGGTTCAACAACGTGAGTCCAGTAGCGATGAGAACACATACATTATAAGTGGCCTCGCGACTGGAGAAATGGGGCTTATAGAACATGTGACCAGTGTACTAGTGTACCTCATGATGAAATAGCACACTCCAGTAACATGACTTCGATGTGTATTGCTTGGTAGAAGCATGGCGAGTGTTTCATTGATGGAATAGCGAACGGTGCAGATCATAATCAACCTTTGCGGCTGTATAGGGTGATCTGTGTCTACACCGGTCGCAAAACCAATATGCCCATTTTCTCCAGTTACAGCCACATAAGTATACTCGCGCTTTATCTTCCGTATTGGATGATATTTAACGAAGGCTGTGAATGATATTCAAATGTGTCACGAAGACTGTGAATGGTATTCAAATGTGTCACGAAGGCTGTGAACGGTATTAAAATATTTCTTGACGGCATTCTAATCAATTCAACAGCAAGAAGCATATGTATAGCTACATAACTAACATGTATGATGGTTTCATGGAAATGTATAATTACTAGACACATTAGCCAAGATATATTATTAAGCTAAATCATTCCACAATCAGTTTGCTGCTAGTCCACTACATTCTAAACTTTTTCTGTCCTCATTAAATTTCACATACTATTTTCATCTTGCTCACCCATGTTGTATACCGCGACCAGCCATTCAAACCGTTATAGTAAAACGGTTCAAATGGCGACCAATACCGAGTGAGAAATGTGAACGATATGTAACACTGTCCATTGAAAGGTACGAATATGTCCACATATTTGGGAGGGTCTGAGGCACGAAATGTCCGTAGGAAACGAGTATGTCCGCAGTGATTTTGGGGGTCGTCGCAAGGTGTTCTGTGAATGTTTAATATACATACAGCTTTTTAGTTTATGAGTTCATCTAAACGATGTTTAAACAATGTAATACCATATGCCCACGTGCCAGGTTATAATAAAGCGAGGCATATTTTGTTCGTCTGTTCGTCAGATATGACATTGTTCGGGCAAAATAAAGTCATTAACCATTTTCCGAAAATATAATTGACATTATTATACTTCGTATATCAAACATGAATTTCCACACTGATATCAGGGGTGATAACATAACAGTGTTTCCTTAAAATGTTAACGGACATTACTATTTAGCATCTGTATTTATTGTTTGATGTGCAATGATCATACTTTATAATCTGTCGAAATTTAATTGGTATAAATAATTAAAAAATACCATGCCTCATTTGCATATGAAAATAGCCTGATACCAACGCACGTCACTATCAGTAAAATACATATTACTAAATGATTATATCTGTATAGCGTAAATTCTGGCACTCGTAAATTTTAGAACAGGTGGAATAGTGACACAATTATACACTTATTTAATTATTTAAAAAAACAGTTTGTGCCTACTGAGTGGGTATGTACCATTAAGACGCGTTTCAATTATATTCGTGAGTGATGCAATATGGTCTATTGTACTGGTGGATATAGATTCAGACGGGTAACATGACACCAAATTGACTGTAGAATCACAATAACTTATAATATTGCTTGTTAGAAGCATGACGACTGTTTCACAAATGGAATGGCGAAAAGTGCAGATCCTGGTCAGACTGTGCGTAAGAACAGGCTGATCAGGAGCAACACTGGTTGCAAAACCCATAAGTCCAATTTCTCCAATCAGAACCACACAGACCCTAGCCAATACCAAGAACGGAAGACATTATAATGGAGTCTAGTGTTGGTAGTGAAACGATATTTTGCCAATTTGCAATTAACACCTCTGTCAGAAGAATTTAGGTGCAGATATAGATCAGCCACATACATATCGACTATTGTAGTATCATCTTCAGGTAACCTGTTAAGCGAATACACGCTAGCCAATTTTCATCTCTCTCCCCAATTATTTTCCCTAAAATTTTTTTTATTTTGATACTACGAGTACATATGGGCCGCGCCATACGAAAACCGGGCTTAATGACAACGTCATGAAAAGTGGTAAACGACGTCGGAAAAACGACGTTTCAAATTGTCTAGCGTCTCCTTAAAAGTTCACAGTTTGCCCTCCCATTGACGTTTACTGGTGTCAGTTAACATTAAGTGTGAACAGAAAACGGAAAATGATAACTTACTGAAACTTTCACTAATATGAGACGCGATACCTTGTACCTCGGTACACACATTATGACGTCATGACTTGACGTCACGTACATGTGACGTCATTTAACGTGAATACATGTTTGACGTTATGGCCATGGTGTCGTGACAAAATATTATAGCCAGGATACTTGCACGAGTTCCTCGCATCATCAATGACTTAGAAATGCTTCAGGCGCTGTACATTGTCGCCTAACTGTCGTTCTTTGACATTTTTACTCTTTTTCGTCGGTTGTCCTTCAAAATGGTGAACGCATAATTTAACTGGCTACATATCAGAGAAGTCTTCGCTTACACTGCACTTTGATTCCTAAGTAATCTTAAATATGAACAACCTAGTGTATGCCAACGATATTACCATCTATTATCTTGGTAAATTGAGACTTTTGAACAATTCTATCCAGTACTTAGCGAATGATATGCCATTTAATGCCACTCATTTGATCATAAATATAATGACAGCTATATAATGACATAAATATCCGGGGTTTGTATTTAATTTAAAATAAATGCATCAACATATTAATTGGAAATGTGATGGTCATAAACTTGCTTTTGTAGTCGAAAGTGGTTTTGTAGTATCAAATCATCAGTTTATCACTTGACTGCATACTAATGTATATCAGGCGATGGTAATGCGATCCTCAAGACAGACACACGGCGACAAGTATAAGGTATCTGCCCGGTATCGTGTTTTGTCACAAAGTTAATGTTATAAGCGGCCTACTGCCTACTTTAAAATATGTCGTTGTATACGAAATGTTAAATGATGTCGCTATTATTCCCCAAAATTATTTCAGACAGCAACAAACAACAGGGAAACGCCTCAATCTGCCTTATTTGAACATTATTTATACGAAATTACGTTACTTGGGCCGCAATCCAAAACATGACGTTACATTAGCAACTGCAACACGAGTCATACACATTATTTTCATACCTTGTCCTGGCCTAATGGGAGAAACTTGGCCAGGCTACGAAATATCCAAATTTGGTTGACATGCGATAAAAGATGACAAATCTATAGGACTTGTCCGGATCAACACCCCTTGTATACGCCGTTGATAAAAACGTTGTAATTTCGACGTCATTGATCTAAAACGTCATGTAAGTTTTTACCGCGCGTCATAAAACTACTTTTAAAATGAACCATAATTGGGATACATTGATAATTTTGGCGGCATATGGCTTTTAGAAGATGTACAATTCAAAATACGCGAAAAAGTGAAAATTGAAAATGTTGTCATTAAGCCCGGTTTTCGCACGGCGCAGCTCATATATACATCAAGTTTATTAGGCTCGACTCGGAATTCATATGTGTTCTTGGTCGTCTCGCAAAATAAATATGGAATGGCACTAGCCTGGTATTTTCAATGTAGACGTACTCGTAAATGATTTACTTCTTTAAACTGCTAGAGATTTTACCACTGTGACAGTTAGATAACTGTTCGTCCGCTTGTACGAGAAGCTAATCCGCGAACTTTACCCAGTGGATTATCGATCATCCATGACCAATTTTGGATTTACCCAAAAGTTATTGGGGTCGGTTTCTATTCAAGCAATTATCATAATGCAATACTAGACATTGTTCCGTGTGCATGCCGATGTGCAAACAACAATCCCGCTTGGGGATTCTCGTGTGTTCATAGCCATGCATCCAAAACGGTGAGTGGTGACCAATGTTATTTATCAATGTTCATGGTTTCTTTCAAGCAATTATCATAATGCAGTACTGTTTCCTGTATAAATTGCTACACACATGTAACTATGTGTTTTCATTTAATCTTTGTCTTAAAGCAAAGTAAACAAACTTTGATACATTATGTACTATGCGTGTCAATGTATTAGACATGACTGTTTTAAACTTAATCATGTTTGGCCAGTGACAATAATAAGGTTTAAGATAGCTTTGTCTGAGTTCTCTATACTTTGGAAATACAAGTATGAAGTGATATTCAGATTATATTGCATTCATAGTACAGTATATGTAAATTCAATCAGCTCGTGGTATGTTTGCATATCTGCCAATTTCAATTAATAAATCATATGAAGAGAGTCTGAGTCTGGTAAGCGAATTCCTGTATTTGTTAATAGTTATCAGTGTCTTTCCCGTCTCTACATGGGGTGGTGGGCATACGCTGGGGCGTAGATAGTCCAAACTGTCCAGTTGCCGATTTCACCAACATTGCAAAGTTTACTTATCTAGCAAAGTATTATACTGAATGTATTACATTATCACAGCCATTTTGGCTGTGATAATGTAATAAATTCAGTATAATAATTCTGCATACTTTTAACCATCAAATATATGCAGTCATTAGTTATATATGAAATAATGCATTTCAGGAAAAATAAATGATTACTCCCTCAGAGTATACTTTGCTAGAATAGTATACTTTGCAATGTTGGTGAAATCGGCTACAGGTGGTGGGAGCTAACCGACACAAAGGTTCCTGGGTGGATAGACTAGATATCCACAAGTGCTCCCGTACTGTGGTTTATGGAAGCGTCCTGGTGCCAATGCTAAAATATTTTGATCTCCTAATTAGGAGATAATAGGACTTACTATGTCCTAATTATAACTTAGAATGTCCTAATTAGGAGTTAGTATCTCTTAATTAGGACTTACTATCTATAATTAGGACTTACTATCTCCTAGTTACTTACTATCTGTGTAAATGCTAAAACATAGTTTAACTCCTATTTAGGAGATACTAACTCCTAATTAAGAGATACTAACTGTTAATTAGGATATACTACGTCCTAATTATGAGATAGTATCGAGTAGATAAATATATTTTTGCATTGGCACCAGGACGCTTCGATAGTCGTTTCTATGCCAAAATCTCTTACCACACCATCTGGAATTAGACACATATTTAATATGCAGTTCATAAGTAAACGTAGTGCTACGTGCAAGTGATCTGTCAATATGGGTATATCACCACCATTGCAAGTCTTAACTCAGTGTGTGGGATAAGGTATAATCAGAAAGGGGTTTACGACGCGTGTAATTAATGCACCCCACACCTGATCGATATTATTATAAAGACTGACATGGTGCATGATCACGTGGTTACAACAACAACAATGGATGAAAGTGCTGAAAGAGCACCCACTCCAAAGTATGTATTATTTGATAGTTTCCGTAATAGGCAACGGATTTTGATGAAATATGGCGCAGCAAATGCATCTTCATGAGCTGCATTTGGTGGTCCCGGGAGTTCGGCACATACTTATGTCGTTGTTGTGAAGAATCAATTTCCGTGTCAGTAGAAACGGAAATCGAGTATTCGCAAAAACTAACAAGAGAAGTTTCGGCCAAAGTACCGAGACCACCAAATGCAGCTTAACAAGACGCGTTTGATGCGCCATATTTCATCAAAATCCATTACATAATAAGGACAAAATAAAGAGAATACGTACTTTGAATCGGAGGGCTTCTGTAAGTGTCAGTACTTGTTGTTGTTGTTGCTGTTGTAACCACGTGATAATACACCTTGAATACTGGTCTCATAGTCGCAGCCGTTTCGATGTTACATCAACAGCAGTTGTTATGCAATAAAGCGCCGATACCCTGTAATAACAGTTCATATAAAAATACCCGTCTCAGCCACAGGCGATATTTCTAGAAAACTTTCATTAATTAACTTTTTTCAACACTACATACCTGTACGGCAATGGTATTGGCAAACAGTGTATATCCAGATGAGCCGGCTCGTGACGAGCCGTCTCATCAGGATCTGCACTTTGGAAGTATTTTTAATATTTTAGAGAACAAAAATACACACTTTTAATAAATGGACTATTCTGAAAATAATTTTGTGACGATTGGATTGGTTGCAAAATTAACATATTCAAATTCATTCCAGTTACTTAGAGGTGAACTGGTTAATAATATGTAAACTTCCGCGAAATAGCTCTGAAACGGCTTCAGCTTTGAACACGACGTCATCGCTGTGGCTGTGACTGGATAAATGGGGCTTATGGGTTTCGTGACCAGTGTAGCTACAGATCAAATAGCGCATTCGTGTAACCTGATAACGATCTATATTGCTTGTTACAAGCCTGGCGGGTGTATTATTGATGGAAAGGCGAACAGTGCAGATCCTGATCAGACTGTGCGGGTGCACAGCCTGATCTGGATCTACACTGGTCGCAAAACCCATTTCCCCGTTACTCCAGTCACAGCCACATATGATATAATTCCCCGGGGTATCTGCCCTTGATCGGATTATAATTACTTCAGTAGATGATGAGGAAAACAAAAACAGAAATATGCTCCAATAGCGTACATTGACCACCGAGTACATAAGGGGTGGTCAAAAACGTCAGATATGATGGGGATATCTTTATTATTATTAAAGATAAATGCATCCAACCGATATATTTAAATAGGTTAAATGTTCAGAGGTATTGTCATTTTCTGGGGGGAACCTTTAAATTCCTTTCAGGTATGTATTGTTGCAATTTGTAGACCAAATTTCATTGGGTTAACACTTTCATACCTAAGTAATTGGAATGGATTTAAATATGTTAATTTTGCAACCAATCCAATCGTCGCAAAATGATTTTCAGACGAGTCCATTTATGAAAAGGTGATGCTTTTGGTCTCAAAAAATATGACAATTACTTGCAAAAAGTGCAGATCCTGATGAGACGGCTCGTCACGAGCCGGCTCATCTGGATCTACACGTTTTGCCAATACCACTATACGGGTCTGTGGTGTTGAAAGGGTTAACCTAATAGTTGTAGAAGTTATGTCATAGTTACCGGAACATATTGATTGTCCCTCGTAAATGTAACCTTTATTGCAGTGAATCTGGCGTCAACTGGGACGGCGACTCAGTCGGCAACTCTGAACTGGCCTAACAACGGGTCTTATCCTTGGGTGGCGGGCCTTGCCCTGGACGGGAATATACCATCCCATAACCCTGAGTCTCCATCTGACGGGTGCAGTGGAGCTACAAAAGCGACAGGACACCACTGGGCGTGGTGGTGCCTGGATCTGGGGGCCAAATATAGCATCGCACGGGTGGACGTGTTCGGCCAGCCCATTGATCCTCCAGGTAGAAACACAATGTCGTGTAATGTATGTATAATAAACCGAGCTACTCCCTTCGATGGATCTAGTATCCGCTTCACATCGCTGTGGTCGATAGAGCGTACGACCGGGCGATGGCCGATTTTCGAGTGTTTGCATTGAGACAGTAAGTACAAATATCAAATACTGCATGTAGTAGTTATACTTGTGACCATATTTGACCATATCATGTAAATCATATTCTCGTTTAATCACATATTTCACATATATGTGGAGGACATAGCGATTATATAATTACACTTTTAATACTACATTATACATACAGTACAAATAAATCGCTCTAAGTTGATTACCACTTGACCAGTGTGTGATCTATTACAATGAAGGAATTACCGTTTTTCCGGTTTTTGGACAAACATCGGCCATCTTGGTGACCATATTGTTTTCCAATATATTTTAAAAATGAGAACTATAAGGCATAATATAACTGATAATAAGCAAATAAAATGATAGTTCTGTGAATTAAAAGTAAAGCGAGTATACATAATGGTCGCCATATTGGACGCCATGTTGAATTTAGGTGTTCGCCGTAAATACAGTATATTATTTTTTTTGAGCAACCTAAAAAAGCAAACATGTAAGGTTTCAATAGTTTGTGCGCAGACTCGAATGTATATAACAAAACATCGCTTATAAAGGTGCTCAAAACAAAGATACAAATCTGCAATTTCATGTATATTATTTGTACTCATCACACAACATGTATATAAATATTGTATTTATATGAAATTGGAGAAATACTACCCATTCACACGCGCCATAACTTCACTCGGTTACGTCCATACATGCATTTATGTCTACAACTGAAATATCACTTATCAGCAAAGAGGTACACATTTGAAAGTGTCATGGGAACATCTGATTAATGTACACATTGGTTTGACCGACTCTAAATGTTTGTTCCAGCAGACAGAGGTTAATATTTAAACCTCGACTCCCACATCCCAGTTTGTAATATAAGGCGACATAGTGTCCGTCCATTATTTGGGCAAAACATTGACATTACTATATTTTTCATGTCAAATTTGAATTGTCAATTTGATATCAGTGGGGATAATCGTGTTTCCTAAACACGGAAATAACTATTTATCATCTCTCTGTTTATGTGCAATGACCATACTGTATAATGTGTCGATAAATATATATGTATTCAGCTGATATAAATATTTAAAGGAGATATAACAATATTCTGTTTTCGCAATACGCTTATGTATAAATCATTTATATATCAAATAAAACAAATTTCACAGTAATCCGACCAGTATGTGCCGTTATTTTATGGATTTCATATTCCGGACAGCCAGTTTTTCCAGCCGTCACTGCATGACTAACTTCCCCTTAGTTTGCTTACCACAGTTATTTCCCTTTGCGGTCACGTGAGTATATGACGTATCAGCAGTACTTCCGAAATGTATGCATAATACGATTACTAGACGTAATAGTTCAACATACTAATTAGAACTCCATACTGTGCAATTTCCAACAGCTGTAGGATACCAGTCTGTGTAAGTTTTTCCCGATAGTACTTATATATAATGCTAAATCAGACGGGCAACTGAGTAGACACTTATCAGAGCTGTCAGGTGTTTAGATGTATCTGGTGTATGCTGGTCAAACTGACATAACGTCATTCTTGTAGACCATTGTTCACTTACAATGAAACAATGCTGTACATGTGGTCAATTAAGGAAAGCCGACTGCCGGGGGATGAAAGCAATGGGAAAATGAGTCGCTCTAATTACCACGGCGGTGGGGTGTTGTTTGAAGATTGTGTCAACATCCGCTGTACTTATCAGAGCGATTAATTGCCCCGCCAATGGTCCCTGCCACCGGGCACTGAGACGGAGAAGGTGCAATAAGCCAAACACAAAACGGGGCTTATAGGGCGTTTGCGACCAGTATAGATACAGGATCTGCACTTTTCGGAATTCCTTCAATAAAACATTTGATTAAGACCTACACTGGTCACAAATCACGCAAACCCCATTTCTCCAGTCACCGCCACATATAGGACCAAGCTATTTTTAATCGACGTAACCCCACATTTGGCAAAACAACGATTTTCTTCTGAAAAACATCTTTAGTTGTTAACATCAAGTCCAAACATTTTCTATTTATTTGAAACATTTCAGTAGGCAAATATGTTAGGAATAGTAAATAATTTACTGTCCATGTGAACATTGAATATATAATTTTAATTCTTTTTATCTGTCAAAGAACAAAATATGTGATTTAGTTATAGTTTAGTAATCAAAAACAGTATTTACGGAAAAATAAGCGAGTGGACATTCAAGTTACACAAGTTTAGTCCTGTAATATAATAATCATCCATGTACAAAAACAAACACATCAATATTTACTTTTCGGAACTGTAGAAAGCATCCTGACGTGCACAGTGTATCTATTCTTCCATGTCTGTCAAACTGGACTCAACCAATCAGCTTGGCATAGGTGTGGCCTCGCGGATTCAATATACACCTGCCGCATTATTGTTGACATCCGGCAGGCAACCGTTTCAACGTAGCTAGGACACTTCAGATAAACAAAATGGATTCAACCAATCAGCATAGAATAGGTGTGGCTTCATTTAATTCAGAATACACCTGTCCCAAAGTCCACTTCCCTTTTTGCCTGCGGTCAAATCATCGGATAAGTTGTTATGCCGAAATAGTAATGACCTCCGGCGGCATCTGTTTGAACGTAGCTACACACGAATGTCACTGATTATGTCAGCTCAAATTCCAATATTTGTTTTCTGATTCTGGCTCAGCTGTCTGTTTAACCGTGAATTACAACAGACTTCCGCACAGATAGTCATCGCCGACGATTGCAATCAACGTATAAATAATCCAAGTATAACTAAGCGAAGTAAAAACTAATGATTAACGTATACATTAAACGAGAAGAACGAAGAAAATATGCAACAAATACATGATGTCCATAAATCCAAACGATATTATATAAGAAACCTGTATCCACCAATAAGGTAAGCTGTACTTCTGATACGTCACAGCGATTATTTTTACAGCGCCACCTGGCGCCAGTAGGTCGCAGTAACAGGAGAGATAAGTGATGACCAATTCATTGCCTGGCTCTGTATATGTATCCGATACGGTGCGATATAAGAAATCTCAATATCACGAAAAATACAAACGAACCGGAAATCGGTTATTAGGGTCGCCTTTGTTGTTTTTAGAGAATTTTGCGAAAAATAAGTTAATTTGTAATGTGACCTTTAACGTTAGTTGACAACGATGCGCGCCTGGTGGTGCTTTAGTTTAACGAATACCAAGAAGCTGTGTTAAAGGAAACATAAATTATAAGAAATGTCCCACAATGTTGAGTTTGAGAAAGTGCTAATTATGTGGCCTTGACTTTGTACACATTTGTGACAAAAACATATACAATTGAGACCGAAGAAGGGACAAGATATCTCGTACAACAACACCAGCCGATTTTGGCAAACTCTCGATCTTCTACATGCGCGGTCATATACAATAGGGATAACATCATACACAATTGGCACGAAACGCAATGATACCATCATACACAATCGAGACGAAGCGTACAATTGAGACCGAAATAAGGGGAATATATCTCGTACAACAACACTAGCAGATTTTGGAGTGCAGTCTTCGATTTCCCCTCTACGTGGGTGTGCACAATTGGTGCTCGTTCCTCTACGTCCGGGGAAGCACGCTACTCTGTGTCGGGCATATACAAATGGGGTGCATGTTTCTTACAAAGGCTTACATTTTGTCGGGGCTACCATGTTTCCCGCTACCTTTTCGCCGGTTCCCCTTTTTTCCCCCGCGGCTACAAATTGTTCTCGCAAAGTCTCGCGAAGTCTTGCAAAGTCCCCTCGCTCGCCCTCGTCCAACCTCGTCCAACCTCGTCGAACCTCGCGTCACCTCGCGCCACCTCGTGCAACATCGATCTGCCATCCACAAGCCCCATGAGGCTGCAGACCATCGATCCACCACCAGCAAACATATCGCACCACCATTCGCGAATTTCCAATTAGAAATAAAACCGGCCTAGAATATGCAAGGCTACATTCGCCGTGTACGAAAAAACGCGACAAACAAAAATTACTGTGCAAGCAACATTCCAAACAATGGGGATTTAATCGGAGACGGCGGGTTCTACCCACCTTCTGCTCGAGAACGCGTACGAGAGCAATCTTCTTTCCGACATCTCGCAAGTGGAATATCTTCTCGGGAATCTTGGGAGGACGCATCTGCGACCCCTCGATGGGCTTCCGCCATTTGTCGACGACCTTCGGCGCGAGGACTGCGTGGCTCGAGGAGGGCGCTTCTAACTGCACCTCCGGGGAAAACGGATCTGCGAAAGAGGTACTCGGTGCGGTTTCGATGGCGATTCGAAAAAAGCATGGGTACTAGACCCGACGGTTCTGCACGTGGTAGAAATGGTACGTCCATAGTGCACACCATTTTTACCGGGGTGACTGTCGGTGGCACAATTCGAAAACAATTCGTAGAATCGAACGGGACACGGGTTCCAAGGCCCAAAATAAATGGCTGCGGACGAGAGAAATCTTCTTTCCGACATCTCGCAAGTGGCCTACATTCTCGGGAATCTTGGGAGGACGCATCTGCGACCCCTCGATGGGCTTCCGTCATTTGTCGACGACGTGTACTTCTTTGGGTACCTTCGGCGCGAGAGTGCCGTAAGTCACAAAATACGCACGTCGAATATGGGCCAGACAGCGAAGATGCAGAAATGTGAAGCTGTCACCAAGGCAAGAAACATTAATGAGCATTTGAAACTCAATAGCATTATTTCTTCATCTCGTTGTGCTAAACATGCATACTAATTTAGGCAGAGATGTGCAAAGTAGAAATGATAGGGAATTGGATACAAAAATGTAGAAAAAATGGCTAAGTTAAAAAAGTGATACTTTTGTTCAACAATATTTTGTCGGCATAACAACACATACACACGTAGAGGAACGAGCATCAATTGTGCGCACCCACATAGAGGGGCAATCGAAGACTGCACTCCAAAATCTGCTGGTGTTGTTGCACGAGATATTGTTCCCCTTCTTTCGGTCTCAATTGTACTCTTCGTCTCGATTGTGTATGATGGTATCATTTCGTTTCGTCCCAATTGTACATGATTTTATCCCGATTGTATATAACCTCGCATGTAGAATAACGAGAGCTTTCCAAAATATGCTGGTGTTGTTGTACAAGATATTTTTCCCCTTCTTTCGGTCTCAATTGTACGCTTCGTCTCGATTGTGTATGATGGTATCGTTGTGTTTCGTCCCAATTCGTTCCCTATTGTATATGACATCGCATGTAGAAGAACGAGAGTTTTCCAAAATCTGCTAGTGTTGTTGTGCGAGATATTTTCCACCTTTTTCGGTCTCAATTGTACGCTTCGTCTCGATGGTGTATAATGGTATCATTGTGTTTCGTCCCAATTGTGTATGATTTTATCCATATTGTATATGCTCGCATGAAGAAGAACGAGAGTTTTCCAAAATCTGCGGGTGTTGTTGTACGAGATATTTGTTCCCTTCTTCGGTCTCAATTGTATATGTTTTTGTCCCAAATGTGTACGATGGTATCTTCGTTTCGTCCCAATTGTGCATGATTTTCTTTCCGATTGTATATGACCTCGCACGTCCCAAATGTATATGGAAATACCGCTTCATATACAATTGAGCCAAACCTATATTGGTCCTGGAAAACGATCCCAAATGTATATGTTTTTGTCCCAAATGTATAGGAAAACGGCCCCCAATATTGGTATCATTTTGCCCTCAAAAATAACCTCGTACAACAAGACGACATTTATTTTTCGCAGGTGGTATCATTTTGACACTCTGCTACTATTGGGGTGCTGATGGTCGTGGATTTAGCATGACATAATACAGAACCATTAGAGGAAGGGCTGTGCATAATATCAAGAAGAGCGGTGAAAGGAAACATATTTTCCCCAACGTTAAGTTTATGAAAGCACTAAGATTGTGACCCTGACCTTGGAGTAAGCGGGGATCTGAGGGTCATGGATTTGCTACAGCATGCTAGAGAATCATTGGAGAAAGGCATGTGTGATATATCAAAACGTTTGGTGAAAGGAAATAGAAAGTATAACAAGTTTCCCCCAACGTTAAGTTCATGAAAGTATCAAGACTGTGACATTGGCATTGGGGTTAGCGGGTGTCTGAACGTCCTGTATTTGTCACAGCATGATAGAGAGTCATTCGAAAAAGGCATGTGTGAAATATCTGAACGTTTGGTGAAAGGAAACAGAAAGTATAACAAATTTCCCCCAAAGTTAGGTTCATTAAAATACCAAGACTCTGACCTTGACCTTGGGATTAGCGAGGGTCTCAGCGCCATGCATTTCTCACAGCATGATAGAGAATCATTAGAAGAAAGGCACGTACGAAATATCTAAACGTTTGGTGAAATGAGACAGACATTATAACACATTTTTCCCAATGTTAAGTTTTCAATTTTTTGAAGACGGACGGACGGACGCTGACTACGACGCCGAGGGTATGCATAAGAACTCAGTTCTTCGAAAGGCACCCTAAAAACGTCCTGCCTCATTTGAATATCAAAAATACCGCGCGTCTCTATTGGTAAATTAAATGATTATATATGTATAGTGGGACTCGTAATTTTTAAAACTGGCGGAATAATTAGACAATTACGCAATTATTTAATTGAAATTTTCATATTAAGAACTGTTTGTGTCAAACAGATGGGACTCCCAACGTTAAAGGTTATTGAATTATAAAGTAATACAAACATACTTCTGGTTTTGAAGTACAAATATATACGATGTATGCAACCCCCCCCCCCCCACCCCCCCCCCCACACACACACACTAGGACAAACTGAATTATCAGGAACTCGTGTGTATAGTATATGACTGTTTAATCTCGTCTCAAGACCATTGACTTCATATTGGGATACACATATGTGTGTCGGGAATCTATTTAACATTTACAATCTTATAAATATGTGACCCAATTTGTAAAACAGTCAGCAGTAAAATCCCTTAGAACTATACCCGGCATCATCAGCGTTGACATTGGCGGGACTTGTAGGATTTATGTCACGTTGCTTAGACTTGTTCCAAGGGAAGTAACACGAGATGTTCCATGTTCGCTAAATAAAGAATATATAAAATAATGGTCTATTACAAACTTCCGGAACTAAATGTACCATGTCAATAACTGTTTGTCGTTCATGATTGCTGCACGCTGTCGTAATTTTAATTTGTGATTCGGTTTCGGACTGCTAATCATAATATAGCCGTGGAAACGTGACGGTGTACTGGGACGCCGGTACTCTCGGTGACAAGTTCTAATTCCCCTACAAGTGACAGGACTACGAGGAAGGACTCAAACAGTACATTTCATTTCATTTCCGGAGGCCAAGTACCTTGACATTCAAACATCTGTTTCAAATGAATACTGGAAAGTAGTTATGATACAAATATTTTATATTAAACAAACATCGTTAGCGTTATAATAGTTCAAGCAAGATGTTAATTGTACATGTGCCCCTCATCTTATATCGTTATTCCCAAGTATACCTCGTTTGTCACGTCCTGTGACTTGGAGTGAATACATGTTACAGTGTCTGTTCCACGTTTTGCTGCCGACGAGCTGTAGGCTATCAAACACATTAAATCTAATAAACTATTAAAATGTAAACACCTTTTCATCAATAATAAAATGAAGTAACCCTCCTCATTTTTTTATTTGATGAAATTCCATCGAAAAACGAAACATTTTTTGAAAGTGACACTGAAACCTGATGTGTCTAGACTGCTTGGAAATGTTGTAACTAAGAAAAGAAAAATTATATTTTGGAAATCGTCCGCAAATTAAAAAAATAGTTACAACAAGAGTGCCGTAAGTGCAAAATACGCCCGTTGAAGATGGGCCAGACAGCGAAGATGGATGCAGAAATATGAAGCTGTAACTAAGGCAAGAAACCTTAATGCAAATTTGAACATCTATAGCATCATTTCTTTCTCTTGTTGTGATAAACAGGTGCACTAATTTAGGTAGAGATGTGTAAAGTAGAATTTATATAAAACAATGTATAAAAAATGGCTAAACTAAAAAAGTGATATTTTTGTTAAGACATATGTTTTTCGGCATAACAACACCAAGGTGCACATCTCCAATATGTGTAGAAGACAGTGTACAAACTGTGTACACTATATAAAATTGTATAAAATTGTTAAAAATGTGATATTTTTGTTATAAATAATTTTTCGGCATAAAAATACGAAGGTGCAGATCCTCAATATATGTAGAAGACATGTGTATAGTTGCAGATCGAGAGGTTGAACGGTTTCAGAGGAGCTGTGTATGCCAATTATGCAGTTTTTCTGTCCGTCAAAAGACCTCTGTAAAAGGTAATACGTAGCCTGCTGTTTAATTCCCATAAAAAATAATTTCTCAATAAAATCAATATTTGATGGAATTTCATCAAATTTATTTTTAGGGAAGTGACTTTTTTTGTTATTGATGACAAAATATTTACATTTAAATATGTTTTAGATTTAATGTGATTAATGGCCTAAATTTCGTCTGCAGCAAACCGTCACGGTGGAACAGACAGTAGTGTATTCTCATTTGGATTGTATTTCAGTTCAACTTCGCGGATTCCGCCTATATGTACTGGACAGCGCAACAACGATACCGATAGATCAAAGCGGACTAGTATACACAAACATTGCAAAACAGGTAGATTACAACGATAAAGCCGGACGTTTCAATATTACGATTACTCCAGAAACGGTTGGTCGTTACGTGTTCATAGATCTTCCAGACATGTACAGCACTGAAGTTCCTCCTCTGGTTTTGTGCGAAGTTCGGGTATACACAGGTACGTACAGGCGATGATTGCTAATCATGTTTGTATTATATAGAGCAGCCAGTAAATATAGTGTGGAACTTACAACATCAAGAGTAACCTCCCTTAGAACAACGCCCGGGGCATTATTGACTATAATTGGCGGAATATGTCGGGTGACGTCAAACCTACCAACTCCGCATAGTATTGTGCCGATCACAAGGGAAGTTACTCCTGATTATCCAAGTTCGGCAGCCTATTTATAAGACTGGTCTATAGTTACGCACACATTGACCTACTCGGGATATACAGAACGTTCTGCGTTTTGTCAAATTTGCCCTGTGATCAATAATATGGTGTCTAGTCAGCGACATGTCGTCTCTAAGCTCAATAGAAAACGGAGGAACGAAACTTAAGGACCAACTATATACCTGATTATCATTTGATTCAAAGCTAATTGCTTCGTAAATGTGATGGAATATATGTATAACATATATGTGAACACTGCCTCGTTACTGTATCCTATGCGGCACATGGGGTGGCCAAGTCGGCCACCTTTGTTCCAGTCATCAGCCAGCTTCACCTGTTCTTCCGTTTTACAAAAAAAACTCAAAATATGGAGTAGAACATATGATATAATGTAGCTAATCACATGTAGAAAAGCCAGGAGAATGGACTCGTATCAATTGCACCAAACTGTAAAATTTGTCAGTTTTCTGTACAGGTTTTGCCTGTGTTTTAACAACATTAACCACCATTATAAGTAACTAATTCACACAGAGAAAATCGCACAGTGTATCACTTTTACCTGGCATACCACACAACATATACATTATATACCCACTACTGTAATCTGTTATTAGCTATCAAATCCAGTGACACGTAAGCAGTTACCCGAGTGTATTTTCCCTTGTGTCTACTCACCTACTATGCGTGCAAATATGGATTTACGTGTACAATAACATAGGTTGTGTATCAGCTTGGAAAGCTTACACATTGAAATTTATTTTGAGATTGATGGGAAAAATGCTCAGATATCAAATATTTTGTATATTTTGCTGGCATAATATACTAAACAAGAACAATTATAACATGAATGATCATGTTATAAAAGAACGCTTTGAGTGTATGTTATTATTATTGAGGCCAACTACATGTTTGCAAGTAGCATGTAAAGTTATAGATCTCAGGGTATGGGATCAGTGGTTTCCGAACCTGCTTTTCCGACGTGACGTGATGTCATTTTTACAGTAAATTTTCTTGAAGCTTTTCCAAGGAAACGGACGGATTTCGATGATATGTATCACACCATAGAAGTGACATACCGGTTCGATGATATGTATCACACCATAGAAGTGACATACCGGTATGGGTGCTCTAAAAGTTCTTTACGATAACCTATAACTGTCGTGAAGAATCAAGTACCGTTTATTTCTTACATTCACGTTCTTAAGATTTTTATTCACATCCATGGTAAACAATTCTTCGTCAAAACCAGAAAATTGTTAGATTAAAGCAAACTATACCATAATGCAAGAACTGGCATCATTAAATGAAGCTAATCCCCTCGCACTGGTATCATTAAACGAAGCTAATCCCCTCGCTGGCAGCCTTGATAATAAAAAATAAAAGTACTCCGTGACCTTGGGCGGTCGAACGTGGGTCATATGAGTCTACTCATATGCTAATCCATGCTCCATCCATAGACACACATCATGGTCAAATAATATCAAAATCGTGGAAGCAGTTCACAAGTTATTGAAAAATGAAAGGTGTTACTAGCGTACG
This sequence comes from Conchocele bisecta, assembly GCA_029237695.1. Classification (NCBI taxonomy): domain Eukaryota; kingdom Metazoa; phylum Mollusca; class Bivalvia; order Lucinida; family Thyasiridae; genus Conchocele; species Conchocele bisecta. The sequence goes on from CM055274.1 coordinate 98,054,726, forward strand.
TACATACGTACGCAGTACATGGACTAACGATATACCACCTCTTGCCTATCGGCGAGGGGATACTAATTGGCAACCTGTTAAGCATTTACTGCGTTATGTTTCATTAAACTCTGTCTTTCCATTATAAAGATATTACATTCAACATCCTGCACCACCTTTAATTGACATGGCACAATTTTAAATATTGCGCGGGCCCAATTTTCCCAATTTTAGTACTTTCCCCTAACAAAAACAAACCGGCATCTAGTCGCACGCTGACTGAGCCGCGATTTATAAGCTTACCCAGGGAGATTACATTGCAAACATAGTGTAACGCGTCCACTGGCGGTTTGTTTCGGTGCATAGTACAACAGTCCGACTTGGCAACGCCACCTAGCGACTTATCACCGGCACTGCAGTGCATGATATAAAAATCCTAAAACCGACAACTTCTAAAACTGGCGTTTTGAAGAAAGTCATGAAATATGCAATCTTAAATTCGATAAAATTGACGCAGTACAATTTGAACGACGTTATAAGCCAAAGATATGAGTACCAGAAATAATCCACATTCAGACACATGAAAATGTTTGCCATTTCTCCATTTCATTGTCGAAACTCCAGACGGTTTTATAGAATGTGAAAGCCATGGAAAATGTATACTGGATATCAAATACTCCTACAAGCACCAATATGAACTTGTGAGTGAAATTCACGACAGGTCATACATTACATCGAAACAGAAATCATTGCCTTGAAAAAGTCTGAGAAATATTACACACACACAAGTACACACTCAAATGGCTGTATGTCAAAAATTGTTCTGCGACTTTGCACTGCAGTGGAGTAGCCAGATTCAGAGGGGGTGAATGGAGTTTGGAAGGGGGTGCGAGAACATACATTCAATTTCTTCCATTGTAGTGATTTTCACATATATTATACAGGTAGTTATTTCCCCCAGAAAACGTAGGTTAAAGTAAAAAAAATACACACCTGACCAAATGTTACGGGATGCAATTACACACCATGTTACTGGACTTTGTACTGTACACCCACTGGTGAATCCATGTGACAAGTGTTTTGTATGGTGTGGTGTTTGTGAATGAGCTGATAAGACAAGTGTCGTGCCTTTGCACTTAATGACTGGGTGCCAGACATCCTTCAGCAAAGTTGCAAATCATGATTTGAATTGGGGTCCCATCTGTTTGGCACAAAGTATTATTTATAGGAATTAAATATTAAATAAGTATAATTGTGTAACTATTCCAACAGTTTTAAAAAAATACGAGTGCCCGCTACACAGAAATATTCACTTAGTAATCTTAGGTTTACTGATAGGTTGTATCATCGTGCTATTTTGATTGTAAATGAGGCAGGTCATTTTTAAATTATTTATATCAACTAAATGTGTCACCTGAATAAATATTTGTATTGACTTGTTACAAAATATGATCATTGCACATCAAAAGATAAATAGAGAGAATAAATAGTTGTTTCCATTAACATTTTAAAGAGTCAATGCTATCGCCCTTGATATCAAAGTGGCAATTCAAGCTTGATGTAAAAATAATAATAATGTAAAATTAACATGGTTGATATGATTTTTTTAAGAATTTTACCAAATTTTTCTACGACGGCCATCTTGGATTATGCGACAACCTCCATTTTAACAAATATGAAAATGCTTCACCCACGCACCACAACTGTGAAGTCTGACTAGCGTCGGCCAAACGGTACATGAGAAGAAGACGAAATCTATAATTAAAGGAGGACCTGTCGGCGGCCATCTTGTATGATGTATCATCCGATTTTGACAAAACAATTATCCAGAGTGATTGTCTCCACGATACCTTCGATTTGATATATATCAGGACCATATTAGGTCAAATTTGAAATATCGCCATGTGCCAGATACAAAATCAATGCGTGAAAAAACAAAGGGAGAACACTGGAATATTACTTAGTGAGGCAAGAGTTGTGATAAATATACAAAAAGGAATTCCAGTTATGCTCGGGACACAAAATCGGTACATGTATCCGAAAAAAACAAAAGAAATCAGTATGGTAAGATATGTTATTCTTGCTTTTAAGGACTAGAGCAAGTGAGCGGGGTCTCACACATACCCTCGGCCGCAGCAAAGTAATTTGGCCTTGACCTTTGACATAACAGCCGCTTAGGTGAGATATAGAATGAAAATATGGCTGTTGATAAAGAAGTATGTGACATTTCCAGTCGATCCAACATACGGTTACAGATAAATTGTGTACTTAAAACTTTAATGCAAATATTTCAAAACATTTAACACAATTTGACCTTGACCTTGGGAATGAAAGTCACATGCGTGGGCTATAAAATGAAAATATGGATGTTGATTGTTGATAGACAAATATATGAAGTTTCAATTCAATCTGACTTATGGTTGCAGAGAAATTGTTTACTTAAAACTTTAACGCATATATTTCAAAACATTTAACGCAAGTTTCAAAGTAATTTCACCTTCACCGTGTGCATGAAAGCCGTATGAGTGGGCTATAGAATGTTTGTTTAATGGTGTTTAACGGCCTATCAACAGCTATGGTCTAATACTCACATAAAGGATATAACTGTCGGATACCAAATGCCAAAGTTGTTTGTTTGTTTGTTTATTGGTGTTTAACGGCCTATCAACAGCTCAGGTCATATAAGGCTGGGCAAACGGGTTCGATCCTGTATTAACCTGCTGCATTGGGGGCAAAATCCCAAAATCAGAACGGAATATTTTCATCGAGAAAAAATATAGTCGGCCCTGAAATTAAAATAACCTGACCTGATGCCAGGTCCATACCACACCAAAGTCACTTGGCCCCTTTCCCTAAAAAAGGATTACGAATAATCGTAATACTCACACAAGAGATATAACCAGATTCAACTGTCACATACAAAATGCCAAAGACGTATGTGAGGGCCAAACCAGGTCTCCAGTCGGATTTCCGGTAAGGATGAATCGCGATTGTTAAATTACCCATCACATGCCCCCACCAGGGCTATAGAAAGAAAATATTGATCTTCTAACTTCATAAAGAAGTATATATATGAAGTTTCAAGTCAACCCGACTTGCGGTTGCAGAGACATTGTGTACTTAAAAACTTTGACATGTTTGATGCAAATATTTGAAAACTTTAAGTAATTTGACCTTGTGCAGGAAAGCCACATCGGTGTGCTACAGTATAAAAAAATATGAATGACGATAAGAAGTATAATGAAGATTCAACTCAATGCGATTTACGGTTGCAGATATAATGGGTACCCAAAAACCTTTAACGCAAATCTTACGAATGGACGAAAATACAAAAACTATATACACCTCGACATACTTTGTATGCCTGGGTAGGAATCATGATTGAAGGCACTGTGTTACAGATGATGCCTCAATATGTTGTTTGTCACATCATGCACTGCAAATGACCAATATCAACCAATTGCACCATTTCATTCGAAGTCAAATTTCGAAGTCAAAATGTATTGTACACATGTAATTTGTTACAAGTTTGACCATTGGGCATTGATTTCAATTATAATCATGATAATAGCACAAAAATACATCATTAATTCGTAAATTTTCGTTTCCCTTCGAAAGTCTCAGTTTTGTCAAATTTGTCTATTGTCTTTGGTCCTGGATGTTTCAAGTAAAATCCTTTATTGTGAAGATAACTGAAACCATGTGAAACCAACCAAATATAGACTTTATAGACTGTGGACGTTAAACAGAAATTTATGAATCAAAGATTGAATGCAATACCTTAAATGCTAATAACTCTAGGTTGGCGGTAGGATTTTTAAATTTGCTGCTCAAATATGTGTCTGTGACTGGAGAAATGGTGGGGCTTATGGGATTTGCGACCAGTGTAGATACATATATCCGCACAGGATCTGCACTGTTCACCATTGCATCAATGAAATCTCCATCATGCTTCTAACAAGCCACATCATTATCAGGCTACAAGTGTGTACTATTTGATCAGGAGCTACACTGGCCACACATCCAATAAACCACATTCTCCAGTCACAGCCACCGGTTAAAGTAACGGACCAATACTTATAAATACATTAAATATACCTAAAAACATCAATAAGTGAAATAAAATAGGCTAAACAAATTATTTACTCCCATATATCACACATGGAGTAAATACATTTTGTTTAGCTTATTTTTCTCTTACTTATTGATGCTCTTACGTATATTTAATGTATTTATAGGCCATGGTCCGTTACTTCAACCTGAGGTCACAGCCACATATGTGTAAAAGCATAGTAAATATATTTCTGACCATTTCAATATCTAGTCCTTCAAGTGTCACATAATCAGAAATGTACAAATGTCATTCTGTCCACCACAAGAATGAGTCACCGATTGAAAAAATATTGACAAATCTTAAAACTGCACAAGTCAGATTTGTGTGAATAAGATTCATTCTCAATTCCATCAACACAAGAAGTAACATGACTTCACGACACATCCTTTCAACAGGTTGATTAGATGATTAGAGCAGAAATCAGAGTTAAGAACCACACAAACACTGCCGCTGGCATGGATGGTACTCCGGTTAAATGGTTAATTTTTTGTAACTGAACTTGTCTTTCTCAAGCACTTCCTCGAGGTTATATTTTCAGATGTCGCTGATCTTAAGATGATGACAGTCTGACATGGCGACACTATATTTTCCTTCGTGTAGGTCAGGAACTGGATCAGTTCCCATTTCGCGAGTGTTTGGCAACTTGTTGCCCAGGTGGAGTAGTGTCTTCGGGCAGCGATTCTTCTGGTGGCCTTTGTCCTTCAACATGTTCAACAGCAGAATGAGAAACAATTTCCGCCTTATCTGCTTCTTCTGGGACCGCCCATATACTATCTCAATAGCCCTGCTGGTGTCTGCCTCGACTGCAGGGTGAAGTTGAAGAGGCTCGACGAATAATCCAGATGGCTAAGATCTGCAGACGGCTTCCCTGAAACAAACAATCAAACACTATTATGTACATGGTTAGCCTTTTATTGAATTTCTTACCAGTATTAACCATTACTCAGCAAATGACTCCACAACTTTCCAACATGAAACAGTGCTTAGAGAACTACATCCCACCCGGGCATCAAACTCACAACACTTGGATAAATGTGGTAAGCGAGTAAGCCACATTGTTCATAGTTGTGAACAGTAACTCTTGAAATCTACAACCGTACGTACTGTCCGTAGCAGAGTCACAATGTACGTTTCTATTCATAGTCTTCCTCTGCAGAATAGTGAATAAGAGATCTGGTTCGCAAATTACATGTAGCAGCTAAAGTTGGGGTCCCATCCACAGGTTGAAGTAACGGACCGAGGTATATATATGTGTGTGTTATAGAGGGAGTAACAAAACTTTTTTTAGCTTTTTTTTTCTTCCGTTTATGGATGCTTTTAGGCGTATTTAATGTATTTATAGACCTCGGTCCGTTACAATGTACTTCAACCTGTGGTCCCATCTAGTAGGCATAACAGTTTGCCTATAAGAATTAAATAAGTGTATACTTGTGTAACTACGGTACATGTATTCCGCCAGTTTTAAAAATTACGAGTGCAGGCCCACTATACACATATAATCATTTAGTAATATTGATTTTACTGATAGTGACTCGCGGTGGTATCAGGCTATTTTGATATGCAAATGAGACATGACATTTTTAAATTATTTATACCAATTAAATGTGTCACCCAAACAAATATTTGTATTGACACATTATAAAGTACGATCATAGTGCACATAACAAAACTAAGCAGACAGAATGTAGTTTCCATTAGCCTTTAATGGAAACACGGTTATCGCACCTGATATCAGTGACGAAATTCACGTTTCATATAAAAAATACATGTATTTTTTCACGTACATGTACAAATGGGGGGAAAATCCCAAAATCAGAACTGAATATTTACAATAACAAAACTATATATTCAGCGCTGAAATCAGAATAATCCTGTCTGATGCCAGGTCTTCACCACACCAGAATCACTTATGGTCCCTCCCAAAAGCAGTAGGATAAGTAATAATCTTACTACTTTTATAATGGGCAATAACCCAATTCAACTCCCAGGTAACAAAAGAGCAAAAGTATGTACTGAAGGGTCAAACCAGGCAAATAGTGATTCCTATATGGAGGAACCACTACCGTTAATTTACGTCGTCTCGTTCTCCCGACCACCACCCACGTAAAGTTTTGTATACTTTTATAATCGTTTTTTTTTTTCAGATGGAAAATATACAAATTAGGTCACAATTAACAACTAAAGTGTAAATCAGATCTGATTAGCTATTCTGTAGAGGAAGCTACATATATCATTTATTTGTTTGTTGGGGTCTAACGGCCTATCAACAGATGCGGTCATTTAAGGCCGGGTCAATGGGTTTAGTAATAAATCCTATATATTACCTGTACAAGTACATGTTCAAGTACATGTACAAATGGGGGGGGGGGGGGATCCTAAAATCAGAAATGAATATTTACAATAAAAGAACTATATACTCAGCCCTGAAATCAGGATGATACTGATCTGATGCCAGGTCCTCGCCACACCAGAATCACATGGCCCCTCCCAAAAGCAGTAGGATCAGTAATAATCTTACTACTTCTATAATGGGCAATAACCCAATTAAACTCCCAGGTAACAGAAAGAGCGAAAGATGAAAACGTACCTGAGGGCCAAACCAGGCAAATCGTGATCCATACGTATTACTTTTATAATATTTTTTTTCAGATGGAAAATATACAAATTGTGTCACAATTAACAACTAAAGTGTAAATCAAATCTGATTAGCTATTATGTAGAGGAAGCCTACATGTATGAATGGAATAGTAACTCTGCTACAGACGGTACAGGAGTAGATTGCAAGAGTTATTATTCGCAACTACAATAACATGGTTCAATAATAATGAGACATCAGTGATTCTATATTTTATGTACATATTGGTGTCGTTTTTCTAGTTTCGATGTAGAACCAATAATTCATTAAACTGTGTTTATTCCATTGGGTGACAGTCCAGTTGTTACATTTATAATAGTATAGCCAATTGTTCTCGTCATTTTTTTAATTTTATTTCCACTTCAAGGGACCAGGGGTCTCAGAAATGTAATTTCCGTTACGTACATTTACATGACGTAAATATAGCTTTACATTTACATTTTTTTCTTTTCAACGGCATAAACATACAACTGAAGGGGCATCTATTTAGAAAAGTGTCAAGAATATGGTAAGCTAATTTTATTAGTGCGAAACAGAGAAATTTAGTAGCAAGTCGTGGAATTTCTCATTTATGGTAACCCAACAACATGTATTTAATATGAATCAGTAAAGTTAAGCAAAACAAAATAGCTTGGCAACTAACAGAATGCCGTGTTTTACCACATGTACCAAACATCGTTATAAAGCTACATTTAATTAATAGCACAGCCTCCAAAAATATGGGCGTAACGGCAATGATTATGTAACGGTAATGACAAAACGTAACGATAATGACTTTCCATTTATTTAAAATACTAATACAGCATATATAACAAACATATTTATATTTTGAATCTGCTGTACAATACTTCAAGTTAGTGTTTACTTTTAATAATGTGATTGCCAATAGAAACCTACACTCCTTGAAGCTGTGTCTGTTTATGTTGTTTCAGAGACTTTTACTAATTAAATCCTGATATATAAATGTTGTAGGTCTGAATAAATGTGCCCATACTGATCGACAACTGATGGGACCTGGTTTATATCTAATTGACGTGTATAAACCGTGAACGGTAATGATGCATGTAATGTGTAACCTTAAAATTCCGAATACAGACCGGCCTCGTTCTTGGCAATGACTTAAGTTGTGTTACCACCCGTGTTTATTTATAAATCGGGCGCCCATAAACAGTGTTCATTGCACAATTAGTAGCTGAGAGTAGGAAAGGGAGTTACTCTGATTTTACATTTTTTGTTCAGCGTAACGGTAATGATTCGATTTCGCGGACAGCTAGTATACAGTACTGATACATTAACGTCAGTATTTTTGACAACAAAAGGCAAATTTATTGCAGAATAAGTTTAATGTCAATGTTAAAACTATTTTAATTCAGATGCAATGTATAGTAAATACAAATGGACAAGATTTGAGAATTACGGGCTTGTGAACTGTGCTGATTGATGATCGGGACATGCCCATTTGGTGACCATACATATGCCAACAACAGAAAATAATAACTAAACACACATACAAATAATTGTAAATACTGTTTTTCTTAATGGAGGTGGTATTATACATATTTTCTTTACTGAAAAAAAAAATAATTTTCCTTATAAATTGTGTGATTTGTCAGTAAATTTACACCGGGACACCAGATGTACATAAAAAATATAGAATCACTGACATACATATCTGTACATGTATCAAACCAATGAAAACTGACATTCTGATCTGCATATAAAAAATGTCATTTCGGCTAATTCTGCGCACCGGCTAATGCACAATTCACGTAATGTTTTGCCCAGCTTACTTCAGAATAAATTATGTTGATTTTGGAATAAATCAGCTGATTAACGGTATACTTTAAAAGTCACAATTTTATCCCATTCCGATAGTTTGGTAAAAATTTATTCAGAACATGGTCAAAATGATTATTGGTCCTGCTAAACTAAATTAATAGATCAACAACAGATCTGTTAAAAAAAGCTTCATAAACCAATAATACACATGCAAATATACCGACATTGGTTATCATTTTATTCCCGTATTATTCGCAAAACTCAAGGACAAAATGGACTGACATTTTGATCAAATTTGGCTGGGTCTCCGCTAGGCGGATACAGATAATAGACGACAGATGAAATAGTAAAAGCCATCTGTTTAGCCGTGATTATCTCGGCTAAGAACTGCCTTGAATGTTCAGGGAATTTAGACTGAATATGGACATTTTCACGAAAATTATTATTAGGTGCGCAGAATTAACAGACACGATTGTAATCCCAACAAACATACAGTCTCCACCCCGCCCATATTTCGTGAGGTCATCCCAATGAAGCAAAGAAGTCCCTCATCACCACCCCAGACCAAACATGGGTACCCTGTGTACAAATAAATTTTAGGAAGCCCGTGCACCCACTGCAATACAAATACTTAATACAAATACTGCACTTCAATTTTTTTACTTGTTTGGTCACTGTTGTTATAGTTTTCTAAATCGTGTAAACACGTGACTTTCTGAAAACACTTGTCTTAAGAAAACAACATGAATAATCAGACATGTAAAATATTGGTGTGTGCAAAGCCACATACACGGTGCGAAGCCGGGTACACTTACTTAATAGAAATTTAATACTGAACCGGCCTATATTCATGATACATGTATTTCGGGGAAACGTCACCGCTGTGCAAATGCAGTGTACCTGGATTCGCACACCTCAATTTTTTACTTATTTCATCACTGTTGTTACAGTTTTTTTAAACACATTTGACTCTCGGGGGGGGGGGGGAGGGATGAAAGTAGTGTCTTTTTTAAGTGCTTTAGGGGGGGGGGGGAATGAAAGTAGTGCCTTTTTTAAGTGGCTAAAAGCCTATATAGACAATAGATAACAGATAATAGCCTAAACTTTTAGATAATGAATTGACTTGTTGGACTGAAAACATATATTCAAAGTGAATCTACAAGTATCGAGGTGCCACAAACACACAGAGTCCGAGATGCACCATAAATTAGAAATTAGCTATTTAAACAACAATTGTGGAAACAACATTGGTCGCGAAAACCAATGACTCGGCACATGTGTGTGTGTTTTTTTTTGACACATTAATGATTGTTTAATAAAAGCACAGGCAATGTGAAATATCCCCCACCAACTTGAATTCTTGTTAGATTGAATACAATGGAATTATTTTAGTAGCCCTGTGGTTAAAAGTGCTGTCGAAGTCAGCACGATTCAAATATTGGTCAACAGTAATAAAGAAATAATTCCTACCTGAAACGAATGTTTCGTGTCTGGCAGCTAGGTAGTAGTAGTAGACTTATGTAAAATGTAGGTCAATTATTGATGCGTCTTGGCTGTCGCCGTATTGTCCTCTCAACTTTAGCAAATTTGTAGAAATGTACGTCTGTAGCATTCACAAATCGTCGAGTACACAATGAGTATCTGTATTTCCGTATTTAGAGCTTATCAACAATGAAGACAGCAATCATTTCACGATGACCAGTACGTGTAATGGCAATATGACCAATCATTGTAGTATTACGCGTTTGGCAGGTAAACTAAAATAAAGCCAGTAACAAATAGATAATGACAACACTCACTTCCTTATATTATACATGTATGTTATTAGTTCATTGAATTGTGGATATAGCAAACGTATATACCTTTTAAAAGATTTTATTTTCAGAATTACTTTTTATAGCGTAACTATAATTAACCATAATTAACACGAAATATAGTATGACGTCACAATGAAAATACAATCGCATTTAACAACAAATAGCTGACTTTTTAAACGTAAATTTGTTATTGGTTGGTATATTACATTAAAAAAAAGTGTCCTGTGTCCAATAAAATTGGACACATGACACTATGGGCGTTTAGTAAAAAGGTTCAAATAATGACTATATGTACCGCACGTTCTAAATGAGGCTCCATACGGGATAATCTATTTAAACAAAATTTCATTGGGAAGCTATTTTTTGCAAATTACATGCGTATTATTATTTTAATATAACCTATCAATGTTTACAGGTTTTAGCATGTTTCAATATTGAACTAACGTATAGCTTGTTGGTATTGGCACACTTTCATTTTACGAAGTTTTCCGCAGCGAACCCCATTCGGCCCATCGACCGATTGTAATTATAGAACGCCTGTAACTATTCACGAGAATATAGGCGTTCTATGAAAAATAAAGCTTAGCCCGACTATCTAAAAGTATGTCAATCTAACAGTAAGTTGTATTCATGTATACTATGTATGTACAAGACTGATGCGCGAGTGCATACTCACGGTGACACTTCTCTATGTCCGGTAAAGTCGTGCCGTTTACTACCAAGTGTCAATAATCAATAATTACACATTGCACGTGCAGGGCTAGTTTGTAGCGGTCATTTGAGCACAAACCAACATGGGTCCATTCGATTGTGACCATAACCGAATAAACCACTGCAACAAACGTAGACAAGTAGACATGGGACGTCGTGCTGGGATGCTGTTAGAGCGACGTCAAATGGCTATTGGAATGCTCACTGCCGGGATGAAGATTCGAGACGTCGCCCGGCACTTCCAATGAATGAGAGTACTATTGGACGTCTGAAGAAACGATTCCATGAAACAGGAAGGGTAGCTGACCGTCCACGTTCAGGCAGGCCACGAATGACGACGCCACGTGAAGACCGGTTTATCGTGATGGCATCTAGACGTAACCGCTTCATATCCATCAGACAGGTACTCCTGCGTGTGAGGACTACAATATGAACAAGGTTATCGGATACTACGGTCCGTAACCGGCTACGCTCGGCACATTTACGAGGACGTCGACCGTATGTTGGTGTGTCATTAACGTTACGCCACCGCGCTGAACGACTAGCTTGGGCACGGACTCATCGCAGATGGACTAGACAACGCTGGAACAAAGTCTTATTCACGGATGAGTCGCGTTTCAACCTCCAGTTTGCTGACGGAAGGAAGCGGGTGTGGAGGCAAAAGGGGGAGCGGAATGATCCGGCTAACGTCATTCAACGTGACCGGTATGGATGCGGCTGTGTCATGATCGGGGGCGGAATTTGTCACCGGGCCAAGACTGATGCTGCTGTTGCCGGGACCATAACAGCTGTCAGGTACTGCGACGAGATCGTTCGGCCAATCGTACTGCCGTTTCTTAGTCGACATCAGGCAGATATACCAGCATGACAACGCCAGGCCACACACCGCGCACCACATCGTAACGATGGAAGCACGACGTGCGAAAGACGTTGATGTACTTCTTTGGCCAGCCAGATCTCCATAATTTACCCCCATATATTTACCCCCATAGAACACATGTGGGACTACATGGGGCGCAAACGTGAGAGATCTTATCAACGTTAGAGATCTACAACGGACACCCATCGAGGAATGTAGCTGTAAGGAAGTTAATCAATAGCATGAGACGTCGTTGTGATGCAGTAATTGCCGCCCATGGAGGCCATACAAGATACTGTCTAGTGTGTGACTTTTGCTGACTGACACCATATTTGTGTTTATATCAGATGGACGTCACATGATGTCATGGATTATGAATGTGAGATATTAAATGTGCTAAAAGTGATTGCTTATTAAATGAAATAATAGGTTGGTTGTATTTTCGTATTGATATTTCTCCAGATTATAAAAAATATCTGCTGTACAATAGAAACTATCTAAGCTTTATGTTTTCAGTATATTTATAGCTTGTCGTTGTCATATCCGTCTAGTATGTATTGTAACAAATTTTATTTGGTTTACTGTCATATTATTTGCTGTATGTGTCAAACGCACGAATTGGTGAAATTGTACGATGTCTTGTACATACAAAGATGGTGGAGATTGCAACTCAATGCTCCATATAGTATATAGTAACAAGACACTATTCACATATGTTATATTCATATATTACATCACTCTTATGAAGCAATTATCATTGAAGTCAAGTGTATCTATCTATCTATCACCTAATACATTAACGTTATAATTATTCGTTTCTACTCGAAATAAAAAAAACGAAATATATTGTTCTTATTCGGAATCACAGGTTTCTAATACAAACACGTATACTAGAAATGATACTGACATGTGATTGTTTTCAGTCACCTGTGGTCGGAACGAACAGAAGGGTATTAATCGTCTTTATGAAAATATATGAATGTATCGGTATTGTAAAATGCACCTGTCTGGTGAGTCAACATAACATCATATTATTTTATTTTTCCAAACCGTTTGATGTCTGCAAGCCGTTTAACAGTATTTAGTCGAATGATACGTTTTATGTTGCACATGGATTGGCTGTGTCTCAAACACGGCGAGTATCCGGTTGGATGGTGCCGAGGCACTTCATGCCTTCCTTTCCGGTAACCATAGCTATCATTCACATAATATAATTGTTAGTGTAAAGTAGTGACTATTGGAATTTCACTATGTAAACTATAACTAGCGAGTTTATATATTTACATGCTCATCATTGGCTGAACACCATTCTGTATATTACTTCAGCCTGTATATTCCAAATATGAACGTGAAATACACAACCGGTTCTGTAGAGCGTGGTTTATAATAATCTCTTGTTGCTCATATAAGGATATGTGATAACGTTAGAATGACGTGTCTCCTTCAGGCAATTAATCTATTTTCTAGGACACATCTTCTGAATCTTTCGCAAAGTCCCTCTTCCGGAAATTATGTTTTATAGTTGTTGTCTTTTAAAATAAAACATCATACGTGAAATGTTAGAAAATGTTAATTTAATCATGGACTGCTCAGTATCGTGAAATAATACGTTCGTGACTTGGTCCCCCTACCACTAAACAAACTGGTTTCGCTTGTCACTCGTTGATTTAGCGGAAGAACCCAATCACCTACTCGTTATTTGACGGTAATCGGCGTACCTAGTTTAAGAAACAGAAAAAAACGTCTCAGGTGCACAAGCATTGTCGGATCAGGCAGCGTGAAATGATTAGCATACACTGGGCCCACTCGTAGATACTGTCATTTTCATGGATATATGATCGCGTATGTACGTACAATGTGATATAATACGATGTGTGGGTGCTGAATAAATGGGGCTTATGGTTTATTCGACCAGTGTAGCCCGATATGCCTGCGCAGTTTGATCAGAATCTGCACTGATCGCCATTCAGTCAGTGAAACCCCAAATGAGTGCTGCTTTTAACAAACCATTTAGGTCCGTATCATGCCCTAGAACTGAACTGGAAGACCAGGAGCGAGACTGGCCATAACTCACAGAAGCCCCATCTCTCCAGTCACAATATTAACACGTCTCATCAGGAACAGCACTTTCACAAGTATTTATATATATATATATATTCATATTTTCACATGACTAGTCGGAAAATCATTTTGTGACGGTTGGATTGGTTGCAAAATTAACATATCAAAATCCATTCCAGTTATTTAGGGGTGAAATGCTTAAGGAACACACGTACACACAGGTCCAGTCATGTCTGCACATTAATGTAAACAATAGTAATCACATACGCATATCGTTTGTCTCGAATATATCCGCATTTCCGAATGTTCATCTAATTAACACGATATGTTAAACAATACTTCATAGTCCGGGGGAAAATATACATATATGTATAAGAATCCGGCACCTCGTGTTAATTTTTTGCCACCCGATGTTTTTTATGAACTTGAATGTATAAGGTTTCCAAATAATCCGGGTGTCATTTTTTCAAATGATGTTCAAGGTCATTTCAAGGTCATTGAACTTCATGCATGTTTGGTGTCCAAAAAGTGATATGTAAGGATAATCTGAAGTTCCCATTGACCTGGTAATGGTATAAATTGCTCAGAAGATCGAACTAATAGCTATTATACATGCTGCTAGTAGAAACATATTATTTTTGTCCACGTATGGCGGTCATATTTTCAAGATGGCCGCCAGAAAAATTCGTTTTCAGATAGGCTAGTCTATTTGACACGTAGAAGCCTAAATTTATGTATATATGCCTATCATTTCAACTCATGGTATATAGTAAGAAGTATATTGCTACCGTTTATCCGTATATATCATCTTTAAATTTTAAAATGGCCACCAAACTGCATTTTCATAAAAACAAAAGTATGTTAAGAACTTGGTTTTGATGCACAATTTCATTATTTTACTTAAGACCACCAAAAATCCAACATTTTCAGCTATTGTTAGCATTGCCTTATATCAAACAATTACATTACGGTAATTATTTCAACATGGTCTGCTCAATAAAACGATATCCCTAGGATCAGCCTGTGACAAAGCCACACACATTAATATATGTACACATATTTTTGAACATTCTTTGAAATAAAACATTGTGGTTATAAGGATTTCCTCACATGACTTAGTATCCGCATGTATTAAATGGGTTTATAAAGTGCTCATGGGTATCCCACATCAGGGACTAATATCCGAGCTATATAAGTCTAACCATGTTTGACGGCCCTACCATTGTGCTGTATGAATGACGTGCTGTAGCAATGGCGCGTTTGAAGTAGATGATAGTATTCCTGACATCTTCATAGACTGAATTAATTTTCGTCGGTGCAACTGGAGCATGTATATGCAAAAACATATTACAAGTAGCTACAACGATATCTGCAATTCATTTCACACGTTTCCATTAATTGAGTCTTCATATTCGTGTTAACCTAATGGTTCACTAAGTATGGTAGGGGGACTGTAATAATCGAAATATTCAACGCGTCACTTAACCTATGTGGTATGTTTCACATTTATGAGCTTCTATTCTATATGTAGCGAACTATGTTCGAATACTCTGTATTCAGAGCGATAATCGTGTTATTAACGACGATTGTTCTAGGATATTCGTTGCGATGTTGAACGTACGTATAAAGCGTATGCGTATATGTCATAGCATGTGCTACTAATGTCAACTATAAGTCATAGTGCTTGCATTGTCATATTGTTTGTATGTTTGTTATTACTACGGTGCTCAAGAGCTAGTATGGCTCAGACACTGCTGTAATGGCGGCGCCCATGAGGTCTCGGGTAATTCTTATTTTTCATCAGTACGACTGCGGTTTCTTCCTTTTAATGATGACTATTCTGCAAAGAAATTTGAATCGGACGGAATTGAACGTTGTATAAACTTGGTCTGATTCAAATTTATCTGCAGCATGTTCAGACTAGCTACACAAATAATGCTGCTAACTTTAATATTGGCGGACTCGTAGTGTTAACGGCTGGAACATGGTCATCATTAAAAGGAAGAAACTGAGATATAGCAATTTGTAAAAACGTTAACGTAAGCTTCAACAAACAAAATTGTAAGTCATTTGATCTTGACCTTGGGCTCCTGGGCAGCATGGGTAGGGTATACAATGAGAATATGGATGGTGATCAATGCGTATATGAAGTTTCAAGTTGATATCGCAAGCGGTCACAAAGATATAGACATTGGAAAAACTTTGACAACAAGTTTAAAGTCATTGTGCCTTGACATTGGGCACCTGGGCATCATGGGTAGGATATACAATGAAAATATGGATGGTGTCAATGTGTATGTGAATTTGCTAGAGTTGATATCCCAAGCAGTCACAGAGATATAGCAATTTGAAAAACTTTAACGTAAGCTTTAAAAACAATTCTAAGTCATTTGACCTTGGGCTCCTGGGCAGCATGGGCAGGGTATACATTTAAAATATGGACGGTGATCAATGTGTATATGAAGTTTCAAGTTAATATTCCAAGCAGTTACATAGATATAGCAATTCAAAAGCTTTAACGAAAAGCTTTAACAACAAGTTTAAAGTAATTTAATCTTGACCTTGGGCTTCTGGGCAGCATGCGTATGGTATTCAATGAAACTATGGATGGTGATCAATGTGTATATGATGTTTCAAGTTAATAGCCCAAGCAGTCACAGAGATATAGCAATTTGAAAAACGTTAACGTAAAACTTTAACAAAAGTGTTTGTCATTTGACCTTGACCTTCGGGTCCTGGGCAGCATGGGTATATAATGAAAATATGAATGGTGATCAAAGTGTATATGAAGTTTCAAGTTGATATCCCAAGCAATCACAAAGACATTGCAATTTGAAAATAATTAACGTAAAACTTGGAAGGCGGACGGCGGACGGCGGACGCCGGACGCCGGATAAAGCGGTAACTATGTGCTACTCTGAACAAATATTTTCAGGGAGGATAAATATAGAATGTATTTCATTTTGGCCTAAGAGGCGAATACGCATGTCCACCCCAGAAGGTAATATCGCGATGCTACAATGACGATAGTACAATACTACGACGACGACAGTACGATACTACGATGGCTATAGTAAGACACTACGATATCGATAGTACAATAAGGAAAATTAAGTTTTAACAGATTTACCCCAACGTTAAGTTCTTGACATTGACCTTGGGCTTATTGGGGGTCGGAAGGTCATTCATTGGTCATCGCATGCTAGAGGACCTTCAGAGGAATATATGTGTGCAATATCAATACATTCGATGAAGGGAAACAGAAGTTATACGAAATATACCCAACGTTAAGTTTGTGAAAGCGCTAAGTTTGTGGCGTTCATTTTGGGATTACTGGTTGTATGAGGGTCATGTATTTGTCATAGAGGACCATCAGAGGAATGCATGTGTGAAATATGTTGTGTCTACATAGGCGATTCGCTTGGTTGTTTGCTGTTTGATCATATATATAATGTATTTCGTTCTTCAGGGTGTTCAGATTACCGTTAAGGCAACACGTGTGGCGACCAATGTCATTGTTTGAGCTGTCCATGCAACCAGCTGATGTGATGTTCACTACGAATGAGGGAAACTATAGCACGGGGCAGCATATATATAGTGAATGGTCAAAACATTAGCAATCAAAGGGACAGTGGCCATAATCAAAAATAACAATTTTCAAATAAAAAGGATTTGTAATTGGGGTAGACACGCGGCTATATGTTGGGGGTGGGGATGAAACGAACATTTTATAATTAAAACCAATTCTCTGTAACCACCAACATAGCTAGGCCATGCACAATCTCCGATTTTTGTTATTTTGATGCGTGAAAAGAGTGAGCGTCTTTTCGTTCGTCAGACCCTCCGTTACCATGGACACGAGGTTTTAATTTTCTGACTTTTGTATTTTTTGAATAACGGGGAGTGCCTTATCTTGCACCCAATATACACAAATATGCAGAGAAAAACATGTGTCTGTTTATTGCTCCCGTGTCTGTGAAAGTCAGACTAAAAACTTACACAGACAGCCGCAGTCATCAACATCGCCTTATTACGTCATACCGGCTTCGAAAAGAGCGGATATACTGGCAAATTATACCAATCACATGCATTTCCCAATTTACTCAGCAGACAAAGACCGGCATCTTGGCTAAGATTACTGGACATTACCTCCCCTGTCCATTACTCTTCAAATAGGAGATACATAAGTCAGTTTTGTTTTCACTGATAGGCAGATTGAACAGTTAAGTGGCTGATCTTTGTCGCAATAAAATCAATATTTGACAGACTTAAACAAAAATGAGTATAACAATTTATTAGAAATTAAAAGATTAACAAAAATTGCTTGATATACTAATATCCAGTACCTTTAATTGCGGTTGATTCTACGTGAAACAGACATTAATGATCTACACCTGATAATCGTTTGATTTAAAGATAATTGCTTCGTAAAATGTGATGGAATATATGTACATGTATAACAATAATGTAATATACTGCCTCGTTACTGTATCCTATACGGCACATGGAGTGGCCAAGTCGGCTATCTGTGTGTGTTTCAGCCATCAGCCAGTTTCACCGGCTCTGTCGTTTGACAAAGAACGCAACATGTGAAGTAGAACATATGATATGATGTAGCTAAGCACATGTAGAAAAGCCAAGAAAACGGACTCCTATTAATTATATTACACCAAAGACGTATTTAAAAATTAAAATTTAAAATCTAAATCGATGTCGATTCAGCTGAATTGTGTCCATTTGTACGGTATATGCGACATAGCCAACGACACGGACATGTCCGTCATAATTTTAATGCTTATTATGTCAACTGTGGGGTCGAAGGCCAGCGAATATTGAAGCTGATCTTAAATAAATAGAAAATTTAATCCGATACAATGCCGAATCTACCAAGCGTGGACGCCGCCATTTTGCTTTGAATGACGTCGCTAGATTTGTGACGTATGGCGAGGGAATGACGTAAAAACATAACGTCACGCACGTTCAAACAATTAAGTTCAAAATGCGGTATCAATTAAATATATGATTAGTGCCGTCGAATATAAAATATATTCTGTTTCGCCACGAGAACATTATTGGGGATCGCTAAAGCTTACCCAAATAAACCTGTATAAGGCTCAACCGAATATATTTTATATTCGACGGCACTAAGCATATATTTACTATATATCGGGTAGATAGAAAACAAAACGATCTCAAACTATGCATACTATCATTTCTCAATCAATCACTTCATGCGATTATCTCCGACATCTAAAAGTCTCAACTCTACAGCTGTATCATACAAAGAATTAAACTTCTACAAGTAAACGGTCATGTCCACTTTCTAAGCACCAAACCATTTCCGTACCACACATGTGCTAACATATACACACCAGCAAGTCTGACACCGACTGATATCCCTTATGTGACACATTTCCTAATTTGTATTTCATGTGGAATGTTCGCCATTCCATCAAAAACACCCGTGCATCCGTCATGCTTCTAACAAACACGCGATATAGATCATTATCCGGCTACATGAGTGTACTATTTGATCAGGAGCTAAACACAATACATAAGCCCGATTTCTCCAGTCACAGCTACATGTCACACACTCAGCTGATTTTATGTTTCAGAATGCGATGATTACTTATATGGAAGAAATTGCACGTCTTCCTGCGGACATTGCCAAAACAGGACGATATGTGACAAGCGTAACGGGACATGTCACGGCGGGTGTGATCCTGGTTATCGCACCACGCCTACTTGTAACCAAGGTAATATATTTTGGTCACATTTTATCTTTGTAAATATGCAATAACATCAGTCATCAGCCCTTTAAAGGCAATACTTGTCGTGCGTTGTGTCCTTTATGTACTCTGTTTCAGTCCATCCAGCTGTAAATGGGTACCGGCTAATTACCGGGAATCTCGATTGTATTTGAAATTGTATTTACTACTATATATGAAATATTTCAATGTTTTTATGTTTCAGAATGCGATGATTACTCATATGGAAGAAATTGCACGTCTTCCTGCGGACATTGCCAAAACAGGACGATATGTGACAAGAGTAACGGGACATGTCGCGGCGGGTGTGATCCTGGTTATCGCACCACGCCTACTTGTAACCAAGGTAATATATTTTGGTCTCATTTTATCTTTGTAAATATGCAATAACATCAGTCATCAGCCCTTTAAAGGCAATACTTGTCGTGCGTTGTGTCCTTTATGTACTCTGTTTCAGTCCATCCAGCTGTAAATGGGTACCGGCTAATTACCGGGAATCTCGATTGTATTTGAAATTGTATTTACTACTATATATGAAATATTTCAATGTTTTTATGTTTCAGAATGCGATGATTACTTATATGGAAGAAATTGCACGTCTTCCTGTGGACATTGCCAAAACAGGGCGATATGTGACAAGCGTAACGGGACATGTAGCGGCTGGTGTGATTCTGGTTATCGCACCACGCCTACTTGTTACGACGGTAATATATGTTGGTCTCATTTTATCTTTGTAAATAATCAATAACATCAGTCATCAGCCCTTTAAAGGCACTACTAGTCGTGCGTTGTGTCCTTTATACACTCTGTTTCAGTCCATCCAGCTGTAAATGGGTACTGGCTAATTACCGGGAATCTCGATTGTATTTGAAATTATATTTACTATATATGAAATATTTCAATGTTTTTATGTTTCAGAATGCGATGATTACTCATATGGAAGAAATTGCACGTCTTCCTGCGGACATTGCCAAAACAGGACGATATGTGACAAGCGTAACGGGACATGTCGCGGCGGGTGTGATCCTGGTTATCGCACCACGCCTACTTGTAACCAAGGTAATATATTTTGGTCTCATTTTATCTTTGTAAATATGCAATAACATCAGTCATCAGACCTTTAAAGGCACTACCAGTCGTGCGTTGTGTCCTTTATCCACTCTGTTTCAGTTCACCAGCTGTAAATTGGTACCGGCTAATTACCGAGAACCTCAATTGTATTTGAAATTGTATTTACTACTATATATGAAATATTTCTATGTTTTTACGTTTCAGAATGCGATGATTACTTATATGGAAAAAATTGCACGTCTTCCTGTGGACATTGCCAAAACAGGACGATATGTGACAAGCGTAACGGGACATGTAGCGGCGGGTGTGATTCTGGTTATCGCACCACGCCTACTTGTTACGACGGTAATATATGTTGGTCTAATTTCATCTTTGTAAATATGCAATAACATCAGTCATCAGCCCTTTAAAGGCACTACTAGTCGTGCGTTTTGTCCTTTATGTACTCTGTTTCAGTCCATCCAGCTGTAAATGGGTACCGGCTAATTACCGGGAATCTCGATTGTATTTGAAATTGTATTTACTACTATATATGAAATATTTCAATGTTTTTATGTTTCAGAATGCGATGATTACTCATATGGAAGAAATTGCACGTCTTCCTGCGGACATTGCCAAAACAGGACGATATGTGACAAGCGTAACGGGACATGTCGCGGCGGTGTGTTTCCTTATGTTATCCACCACGCCTACTTGTAACCAAGGTAATATATTTTGGTCTCATTTTATCTTTGTAAATATGCAATAACATCAGTCATCAGACCTTTAAAGGCACTACCAGTCGTCGTTGTGTCCTTTATCCACTCTGTCAGTCACCAGCTGTAAATGGGTACCGGCTAATTACCGAGAACCTCAATTATATTTGAAATTGTACTTACTACTATATATGAAATATTTCTATGTTTTTTTACGTTTCAGAATGCGATGAATACTTATATGGAATAAATTGCAGTTCTTCCTGCGGACATTGCCAAAACAGGACGATATGTGACAAGCGTAACGGGACATGTGGCGGCGGGTGTGATCCTGGTTATCGCAACACGCCTACTTGTGACCAAGGTAATATATTTTGGTCTCATTTTATCTTTGTAAATATGCAATAACATCAGTCATCAGACCTTTAAGGGCACTACCAGTCGTGCGTTGTGTCCTTTATCCACTCTGTTTCAGTCCACCCAGCTGTAAATGTGTACCGGCTAATTACCGGGAACCTCAATTATATTTGAAATTGTATTTACTACTATATATGAAATATTTCTATGTTTTTATGTTTCACAATGCGATGATTACTAATATGGAAGAAATTGCACGTCTTCCTGTGGACATTGCCAAAACGGGGCGATATGTGACAAGCGTAACGGGACATGTAGCGGCGGGTGTGATTCTGGTTATCGCACCACGCCTACTTGTTACGACTGTAATATATGTTGGTCTCATTTTATCTTTGTAAATATGCAATAACATCAGTCATCAGCCCTTTAAAGGCACTACTAGTCGTGCGTTGTGTCCTTTATACACTCTGTTTCAGTCCATCCAGCTGTAAATGGGTACCGGCTAATTACCGGGAATCTCGATTGTATTTGAAATTGTATTTACTACTATATATGAAATATTTCAATGTTTTTATGTTTCAGAATGCGATGATTACTCACATGGAAGAAATTGCACGTCTTTCTGCGGACATTGCCAAAACAGGACGATATGTGACAAGCGTAACGGGACATGTAGCAGCGGGTGTGATCCTGGTTATCGCACCACGCCTACTTGTAACCAAGGTAATATATTTTGGTCTCATTTTATCTTTGTAAATATGCAATAACATCAGTCATCAGACCTTTAAAGGCACTACTAGTCGTGCGTTGTGTCCTTTATCCACTCTGTTTCAGTCCACCAGCTGTAAATGGGTACCGGCTAATTACCGAGAACCTCAATTGTATTTGAAATTGTATTTACTACTATATATGAAATATTTCTATGTTTATATGTTTCAGAATGCGATGATTACTTATATGGAAGAAATTGCACGTCTTCCTGTGGACATTGCCAAAACAGGACGATATGTGACAAGCGTAACGGGACATGTAGCGGCGGGTGTGATCCTGGTTATCGCACCACGCCTACTTGTTACGACGGTAATATATTTTGGTCTCATTTTATCTTTGCAAAATACCTTTAAAGGCACTACTAGTCGTGCGTTGTGTCCTTTATCCACTCTGTTTCAGTCCACCCAGCTGTAAACGGGTACCGGCTAATTACCGGGAACCTCAATTTTATTTGAAATTGTATGACTACTATATATTAAATAAATTATAATCCACATCTCTAAGTCCCCAACAGAGGTTTGAGATTAATGGAAGAAAGATAGATAATGGCATTCAGGTAGCGGCTCTTCAAAATGCCACACTCGCCGGTCAGGCGTCGATTTAATTAACGCAATTTTAAACAGTTTTACCTCTGAAATGATGCTACCGCACCAACTGTACAAATATGTGTTCATTGGCTACTGCAGTAACAAGGTAACGTCAATTATGCCCCCTTTAGTCAGCGTTAATGTATGTGGATCAGACAATAGCTATTTGTGCAATAGGATTGTATAACTTAACTTAAAGTAAAATTGAAATGTAAGCATCCGAATTGTATATTGCATAATGTCCGCCACATACCTATGGTATTAACTGCATGGGTACATGTGGGAACTGTTTCGGGGACGCACGGTGTAATGCAACTAACGGGACGTGCGCTGGTGGATGCGTGGCGGGATATGTGCCACCCATGTGTAACACAGGCAAGCGAACACATTTACTAATACTGACGTTAGCATTGTCATGTGCATGCAATTACCATATTCCATCAATCTCGTTTACCTTGCCGTATATGTATATTTTACTTAAATGTACATGCCCACTCAGTAGGCACAATATGCTCTTTATAGGAATTAAGCAAGTGTAAAATTGTGTCACAATTTCACCAGTTCTAAAAAATGCGAGTGCCCACTATACAGACATAATCATTTTGTAATGTTTATTTTACTGATAGTGACGCACGGTGGTATCAGGCTATTTTCATATGCAAATGAGGCGTGATATTTTTTTAATTATTTATACTAATTAAATGCGCCAGCTGAAAAAAATAAAATATTTTCGACAGATTATAAAGTATGATCATTGCATATCAAACAATAAATACAGAGAATAAATAGCAATGTCCATTACCATTTTAATGAAACACGGTTATCGCCCCTGATATCAGTGTGTTTTGGTTAAAGGTACATGCCCACTCAGTAGGCACAACATGTTCTTTATAGGCATTAAATAAGTATATACATGTGTCACTCTTCCACCAGTTCTAACAATTACGAGTGCCCGCTATACATATATAATCATTTAGTAATATTTATTTTAATGATAGTGACTCACGACGGTATCAGGCTATGTTCATATGCACATGAGGCATGATATTTTTTATTTATATATATTAATTAAATGTGTCACCTGAACAAATCATATATTCGACAGATTATAAAGTATGATCATTGCACATCAAAAAGTAAAAACAGAGGATATTCCATCGTACATTTTGAATGGCTGGAAATAATACACGATTGTGCGTCGGCTTCCGCGTAAGAAACGAGTGAGCGTAGCGAACGAGTTGCTTGCACGGACGCCGACGGACACGAGTGTAAGGAGTTGATTACTGGCTTTCTATCACAGCAAATCCCGTGCAAATCATTTGTAAGAGTTTAATAAATAGAGGATATTCCATCGTACATTTTGAATAGCGGGAAATAATACACGAGTGTGCGTCGGCTTCCGCGTAAGCAACGAGTGAGCATAGCGAACGAGTTGCTTGCACGGACGGCGACGGATACGAGTGTATTGTATTATTTCCGCTATTCAAACATGTATGATGGAATATCTTATTTATTACACTTCCACGGCGGATACACATGCACATTTAGTCTATTTTTGAGATTATAATCCATGAATTGTGATGTGCGCATGAATAGTTATACAATGACGAGTTTTACCGTGTTTTGACGTTACGTTGTGTGACGTCAAATGTGACGTATTGCAAACTTTTTGAAAACCAAATTACGCTGCTGTTTCTATGAACCAGATATATTTGAGTGCATGTTTGGAATGTGTTCAATCACATTAACATTCTAGATTAGTCGAGACCCTTTCCAAATGTTCAAATAACTTTATTTTGACTAATACAAAATAAACATTTTGCATGGTAGCTCGTGATTTCCGAGAAAACAGGCGCGTAATTACGGGTGTTCTCTTCACGGCGTATTATTTGGTAAGGAGTTGATTACGGGTTTCTATCACATCGAAACCCGTGCAAATAATTTGCAAGAGTGTATTAAATATCAATGTCCGTTAACATTTTAAGGAAACACGGTTATCGCTCTTGATATCAGTGTGGAAATTTACGTCTGATATAAAATGTCTCAGATGATGTCTCTGATATAAAGAACATTTTGTGCTTACTGAGTGGGCATGTACCTTTAACGTCTGCCTGGCGTCATTAATCGCATTGACGCACTATTAATAGGCAAGGTAGCTGTTCCATGAATTGCAACAAAATGAAGCAAGCAACCCATACAAAAGGTTGAACCTATTTTTCACTCCCTATACGGTTATTTAAATTTGTTGAAACATTCAATATATATATATACTGTCATTTCTACTAATTCTGCGCATCGGCTAATCCGCAATTCACGTCCAATTTAACCATGGGTACGTCATAATAAACTATGTGGATTTTTGAATAAATAAGCACTGTGACACAATTTTATCACATTCCGATAGTTTGGTAAAAGTTATTCCGAATATAGTCAAAATGTGTAAAATCATCAGACCCTGCTGATGGAATAGCTGTCTTATTTACTAAATTAACTGTTAAACGAAGAAACTAACCTGCCATGATGTCACTGAATAGTTCTGCTTCAAGTTTAATACTAACTTGGCTATGCTGATCTAGAATGCTGCTCGCCATTTTGTTTACACTACCAGATGCGCAGCATTAGCCGAAACAAATGTGACGTTGCAAACACGCATGTGATGGCATACATCACACCATTTACGTCACTTACTGACGTCAGTACGTTATGACATTTTACCTGCACAAACGTTTTTTGAACTGCGTTGAATATTCAGGAAAGTTTGACCGAATATGGAGATGGTAATGCCATATAAATGTGTTTGGAAAGCCTTAGGTGCGCATAATTAGCCGACACCAATTGTAAGTAATGAATTCACCAGCTGCTGCGTTTGTGGTAATTAAACCAGTTGGTTCGTTAATAGTGCGTGGAGTTCGGATGCCCGCATTTTAAAAATACCATCTGTTTTACGTACCGTAATACATGCAATATAGTTGTATAATGTACATGCAATCGTATATGATTCATGATGTTATTATAATGCTAATGTTATTTATGCTAAATGGTATATCTAGTAGCAAATGTCGTACACGCAGCGAAAGACAATCAAACAATTTGACTCGACCTTTGAACCCGACATAAAAACTCGAGCGAACAGTAACAACTGCCGCAGACGGATCAGTCCTGCTGCGTACCGAGAGTCCACATGTAACCAATATTTGTAGGACAGCAGAAATGGACACTATATACCTGTCCTGCTACCGTGGGTCCGCATATGACCAAGGTTGGTAGGACAGCAGCAATGGACACTATACAGCAGTCCTGTTGGGAACGGTGTGTCCACATGTAACCATGGTTGTTACGACAGCAGCAATGGACACTATGGACTAGTCCTGCTGGTTACCGTGGGTCCACATGTAACTAATGTTGGTAGACCAGCAGCAATGGCCACTATAGACCAGTCCAGCTTTGCACCGGTCCACATATAACCGAGGTTGGTAAGACAGCAGCAATGGGTACTATACACCAGTCCTGCTGGGTACCGTATGCCCACATGTAACCAATTCTGGTAGGACAGCAGTAACATACACTATATACCGGTCATGCTGGGTACCGTGGGTCCAGATGTTAGACTGGTAGGACAGCAGCAATGGATACTATAGACCAGTCCTGCTGGGTGCCGTGGGTCTGCATGTCACCAAGGTTGGTAGGACAGCAGCAATGTCCACTATAAACCAGTCCTGCTGGGTACCGTGGGTCCACATGTAACCAAGGTTGGTAGACCAGCGGCAACGGCTACCATATACCAGTCCTGCTGGGTACCGTGGGTCCACATGTAACCAAGGCTGGTAGACCAGTAGCAATAATGGACATTATAGACCGGCCCTGCTGGGTACCGTGGGTCCATATGTAACCAAGGTTGGTAGACCAGCACCAATAATGGACACTATGGACCGCTCCCTCTGGGTAACGTGGGTCCATGTGTAACGAAGGTTGGTAGACCAGCAGCAGAAATGTACACTAGAGACCGGTCCTGCTGGGTACCGTGGATCCGTATGTAACCAAGGTTGGCAGACCAGCAGCAATAATGAAATATATAGAACAGTCCTGCTGGGTGCCGTGGGTCCAGATGTACAGATGTAACCAAGGTTGTTAGGACAGCAGCAATATAAACTATAAACCAGTCCTGCTGGGTACACTGAGTCCACTTGTAACCAAGGTTGGTAAGACGGCAGCAACATACACTATAAACCAGTACAGCTGGGTGCCGTGGGACCACATGTAACCAAGGTTGGTAGGACAGCAGCAATGTACACTATAGAGAAGTCCTGCTGCGTGCCATGGGTCCACATGAAATCAAGGTTGGTAGACAAGCAACAATATACACTATAGACCAGTCCTGCTGGGTACCGTGGGACACATGTAACCACGGTTGGTCGGACAGCAGCAACAATGGATACACTATAGAACAGTCATGCTGGGTACCGTGGATCCACATGTAACCAAGGTTGGTAGACCAGCGACAATGGATACAATAGACCGGTCTCGCTGGGTATCGTGTGTCCACATGCAACCATGGTTGGTAGACCAGCAGCAATAGAAAATATAGACCGGTCCTGCTGGGTACCGTGGGACACATGTAACCACGGTTGGACGGACAACAGCAATCGACACCAAGGTTGGTAGGATAGCAGCAACAATGGATACAATATAGATCGGTCCTGCTGGGTACCGTGGGTCCACATGTAATCAATGTTGGTAGGCCAGCAGCAATTTACATTATCGACCGGTCCTGCTCGATATCGTAGATCCACATGTACCCAAGGTTGTTAGGACAGCAGCAATGTACACTATAGACCGGTCCGTCTGGGTACCGTGTGCCCACGTGTAACCAAGGTTCGTAGGAAAGCAGCAATAATGGACATATAGACCGGTCATGCTGGGTACCGTGGGTCTACATGTAGCCAAGGTTGGTAGGACAGCAGCAATAATGGACACTATATACCACTCCTGCTGGGTACCCTAGGTCCACATGTAACCACGGTTGCTAGGACAGCAGTAATATACATTGTAGACAGTCCTGCTGGATTCCGTTGATCCACACGTAAGCAAGGTTAGTAGGAAAGTAGCAATAATGGACACTATATACCAGTCCTGCCGGGTACCGTGGGCCCACATGTAACCAAGTTTGATAGGACAACAGAAATAATGGACAATATAGACAGTTCCTGCTGTGTACCCTGGGTCCACATGTAACCAAGGTTGGTAGACCAGCAAAAATGGACACTATACACCAGCCCTGCCGGCTACCGAAGGTCCACATGTAACCAAGGTTGATAGGACAACAGCAATGGACACTATATACCAGTCCTGCTGGGTACTGTGGTTCCACTGTAATCTAGGGTGGTAGACCAGCAGCAATGAACACTATATACCAGTCTTGCTGGGTACCGTGGGTCTACATGTAACCAAGGTTCGTAGAGCAGAAGCAATGGACACTATAGACCAGTGCTGCTGGGTAGCGTAGGTCCGCATTTAACCGAGGTTGGTAGACCAGCTGGGACAATAGCGGCACCGCCGCCCGTGAGAGCTAGAACTAGCGTTGATATGGTCAGGTTGAGCGCTATGAGGATGCTTATTATTGCTTATTATTGTGACATCTCTGAACAACGTGCGAAGACGCTCACCGATGACCCGCGAGATTGTTTTCACGGATCCGATCTATTTGGGTGCGGAGAAACTCACGGTTAGCCGAGGCAGCCTCCAAGCGAACTTCTCTTTCATCCTGTAATGCCTGCAGGCGTTCGGTGATCCACCGCTTATCTTCGTCATCATGGGCTTCTTCCAGTTTTCTTTTTTCTAGTGCGATATGTTCATCCAACGCCGAGAGTTTGGCGAGGTTGTTCGTAAGCTCGCCCCGGTCTGTTTACATCGCCTTATCGAGTCCCTGGAGTTCGTGAAGGTTTACCGGTGGGTCATCCATCGTGCCGAGTATTTGGTACTGAGTATCTCATTTTCGCTGAACGTGGTCTCCATCGTGCGAATAGCATCGGTGGCTACACGCGGGAGCTCGCTGAGATTGACTGTTTCCATTTCGTCGTTAGCTCCGCCCGCAAGGCCTCTACAGCACGGGCGGGCATACGTCTTTTATTACCCCCCGGCCTCTTCCAATCCGTGAATCCGAGTTTGTTCCTTATGATTTGACCGACACCCATTTTTTTGTTGGTGGGGGAAATATAATTCAGCGATAGGGCTTTCCTGTCATCCGCGATGAGCCGGATCTCGGGGTGTGCGATCAGTCGCAACTTGCCCTTATTCGAACATGGTGGGGTCATTGCTAACAGATGGGACATCACCTTTTTTTGCTTAGGCGTCAAAGGCGGCATCTACAGCATTCACGACGAGGTTGCTGCCTGTAAGAAAGAAAGGCTGTAGAGTCGCCTACACCTATTACCTCGCCGGCTGAAGTTCCTGGCGTCTCTATGCATGGCTTTTCGACCGCGACATCATCGATGTTGTCTTCTCGGTCGCCGGGATGAAATCGTTCATATCGAAGTCGTCCATCGCTCCGATACGATTTCTGTATTGAACAAATAAAAAAATCGGGTTCAATACTGTTGCTGGAAGAATGTCTTCAATTCAATACGGGCGCAAACTTAACCCATACCGCAGGCTGGGGAGCCCCTCGGGATAAAAGGCATGAAACATAGCGTGGTCATTACGAACAAACCCTGGACGATCAACCAGAACCAGCAGCTCTTGGTCCGCTTCCCCAACCTTGGAACTAACGACGTCATTGTGCCATGGACTGTCCACATCTCACTGACGTCCACAGACGCGGACCGAACCGTTCAGAACCTGGGCCGCGCCATAGTCAAGAAAAACATTATTAAAATCAGCGGAAACGACGTTATGTCTATCGATGACTCTGACGTCTACTACTGTTATTGTTACCTCTGGAAGACCGTACAACAGCGTGAAAACGCGGTCTACCAAGGTATTGACACAAGCCGAAATCGGAACATAACCAGGCTTAGAATCGTGGCTGGTAACACGGCAGCCAATGTTGCGAGCGACAACTCAATTGCGACTGCTTACGGCAACCGCTTCTACACCCCACTCGATTTTGAACGGCTGGAGAGCCAGATGGCATACTATCAGAGCGTTTTGACGGACGGCCTTGGATACGAACTAACGTTCAACGACTATGGCCGATTCTCATAGCCACTGACGTGGCATCGACGTATTTGATCGAAAATGTTTCACTGGAGAACGACATGGTCACGATGTCTGACCTCGCGCGATTGATTAGAACCCAGTATGCCGGGCGTGTTGCCATACTTTATGACCGAGTTCTTCGCATTCGCGAGATGACGAAAATAAAAGTGACACATTGTGGACTATTAATACCAACGTCCACGCCCGCTCGATGAAAGGCACACTGGTGCTATTCGAGGATGCTCGGGTCGTGCTCGGGGCTAGAAAAACCGACCGATTTTATAACCCCACAAGGTCGAGGAAACAATTGAGGGAGTCCCCAACCATCTCTACAGCCAGGGTCTTCGCGCATACCAGCAGTGGGACGAGATCAAAAAGCATTATTCGGGCGGCTCAAAGCGCGTTCCAGAGGTTGCTGCAGTGGTCAAAGACATACAGCTCGCGGATATCTCTCTGGTAGAGTTCCTGACTTCGAAATACTAGCTATGGCTAGACATGCGAACCAGCGATGACGATCAACTCCACGGTAGTGGGCGCCGAATGGAGAATGCCTCCGAGGGTGTGATGATCCAGATAGCCAAAGATGCAGACGGTAATGGCGTATTGAACATCTACCTGTATCTTATCTGTGACGCACAGCTCAATATTGAAGACGGTCGGTTCGTCTCAGCTTTATATTGATTTTCTCCCCCGCTGTGGCAAATCCATGTTCACCCTTGACCTTCTCGAAGGCCAGTTTCGCGGGGTTTTCAAGCACATAGTGATCCTCTGCCCAACGATTCGGCACAACAAAACTTACCAGAGCCGCGCTTGGTTCTGGACGGACACCGAGGTGTACATCGTCGACCCCGGTGAGCTCCTCCACGATTGGCTGCGGGTCTTTTACCAACTCTTTCAGGGTGAACCGACCCTATTCGCGATCGACGATTGCTCGGCCACGGCAGCTATGACCAAGAAAACAGATATGCTCTCGGCGGTGGCCTTCAGCGGGCGACATGCGTTGGTGCGCTGCTGGGTATTGAGTCAAAAGTATAATTCGGTCCTGAAGGACCTGCGAGAGCAAACCCGATGGGTCGCCCTCTTTCACTGCAAAGACCGCGACTCCTTTGATGAATGCCTTCGAGAGAATGACGCGATCCAGATACGTGAAGAGCGGGTGGAGGTCCGGTAGCTGCTTGCTGGGGCTAAGCACAGCACACTTCTGTTGAAGATAAACCAACTGAGTCTCGTCGATATCTTAATTTTCGGCTGGCTTGTTCGGCATTATATTGGTGCGTCAGTATATTGGTGCGTTCTATTATCCGAAGAACCATGAACATCCACGACGTGCTTGATCAGATGCTGGTTTCCGATACGGTGCCCGCGGCTCCCGATGCGGCGCCCGTGACTCATGACGCGGCTGCGGCGAACAAGAGGCGCCAACAACTTGCATCAATAGCCACAGGTGAGCAGGCCAAACACTACCTGGGACGAAATCTTACAGTCACATAAGTGGACAACATGGAGGATGCAGAAATTGAAAAGCTCCATGCTCGCTATGAGGCGTGTTTGGGTGTCTCGATGACTAAGACCTCGGGACACGGCCCTCCAGCTCTACGCTGGTGTGGCAAGCATTTTCCTTCCAATTCCACCAGGGCTGGGGCTTCCGTTAGTAAGGCGCGACACGAACAAATGCTCGCCCACCTCCGGGAGGCAAAAGCCGCATTGCAAACTGCGAACCTGTTCCTTCAGTCGGGACGGCGCCGGATGAACCTGCAGCTTCGGGGAGGCAACACAACTGCGAATTGCAGCAAAGCCCCGAACCAGTTCCGGCGTCGGAGCAACAAAGCTGCAAACCTGCAGCGGCTCCCGCGTCGGAGCAAAACAGAACTCCGTGGGTCGTCGGTGGGCTTGGGCTTGGGCTTGTTGTCGTTCTTCGAACTTTTGTTGCGCAAGTACGAGCACCTGGCCCCCGCTGATCAAAATGATCGGGAGCATGCGGCATCCGACACGCAGCAACCGCTGGCGCGCAGCTCTGCAATGAAAAACAACTATTTGAAGGTTGATAGCGACCCCTTCTATAAGCAGTGACAATTGCTTCTGCTGATGGCAAGTTGTTAGCAAACGCACTTTATCACAGTGCTGTTGTCTCTGGGTTGGCCATGTGCTATGCGCGCCTTGGCAAGCTGGTCTTCAAAGGGTAAACATCCATGCTGTACTTTACCGGATACGACCTCGGTATGGTAGTGCTTGACGTGGGTTTGGCCATTACAACTAAGATATGTTAATTAAACACGGAATTATTCCAGCAGACATCGTGAAGTAGGATGGCCTCGATCGCCATGCTCGAGGGCGGCGCTGTGGTTAACGCAGTGGCATTCTCGGTATAAAATGTTCTATTTTCAAAAATCAAGAACACTTACGCCGCCGAGGAACGTAAGCGCCACGGTAAGGCTGTAGAACAGCTCTAGGCTGCGCAGTCATTATGGTATCGCAGGCGGACCGGCCGTCTCTACTGGATCAACGAAGAACTTCGGAACCACGTCATGCGAAACTTCAGCGACGTCAATTCGGCTATGCGGAAGTACGCCAAGGCGTTCCTGATTAATACACTCCAGCCTCTGGTGTCGGAGCTCCAGCTCTCAGACTTATACACGCCCAGCGATGAACCCGCGAGATCGCGTTCATGGCCCTCAGGATGGCCGTCACAGGTTTGGCCAGTTACTACGTGGCAAAATTCGCCATATAGAAGACGAGTTTGCTGGAATATCTTGCAGTCGAACGACTAACAATGGATAGCAGGTTTCAGCGTAAGCTTGGTTTGTTATACTACAGTCCCCGAGGCTATTGGAAGTTTCTCGCGGCGATTAAGTCTCGCAGATGTGGCCCTGGAGGTGGCTCAAGTGGCAGCCCATCTGAGAGATCTATTTACCCCCTGTGAGCAACATTCCACGCCCGAAATTCGATGTGTCTGTGCCAAACAAGGTCCACCAGGCCGACCTCATGTTCCTCCCGCATGACCGTGTCGGACACAAGTACACCCTCACAATCGTTGATGTGGCCTTCCACCACAAGGAGGCGGAGGCCCTGGCCACGATTGAGGCCAAAGAGGTCGCAAGCGCCCTTGAGCGCATCTATAAACGGATTACCCTTAGAGGCCAATGTTGCTACATGCCGATCTGGGGCGCGAATTTATGGGTGCTGTCTCTCAGCGGCTGGCCGGGCACGATGTCTCTATCAGGCGTGGCCGCGTGAACGTCCACCGAGACCAGGGAATTGTGCAGCGTTTCAACCGAACACTGGCAGAGCGACTCATTGGGCACCAATACGTCCACGAGCTTGTAGACCCTCATACGCGATCCACTGAGTGGATGGCTCGACTGCCCGCCGCGGTCTCTGCAGTGGACGGTGAGGTGACCAGATTGATCCGTAAGAAGCCGAAGGACGCCATCAAGACGATCAAAACGTTGCCTCGCAAGCCCTCTTCTGTTGTGCCGTCCCGACTGTCGGAACGTCGGCCTGTTGGTTACGAGGAGTAAAAGCTACCCTCAGGTGTGGGCGTTCGCTACCTCTACCAGCCGGGCGAGCTGGAGGGCGACTGACCCGGTCTGGTTCTCGAGGTTTCTCGCCTCTGAATGGCCATACGCTAGGGTATCCACGCCATTTTCTGCGATCCATCGCTTGGGGTCGTAGGGGAACAGCGATACCTTATTCAAATGATGCCCATAGATGCGATGGCGCACATCCATCCCATGGTGGAAGGTCCTCTTGCCGAAGATACTCTTGTCGAAGGTCCAAGATACTCATCCCGACGAACACGGGGCGGTTGAGGATCGCGTGTGGGTCTGGATCGCCGCGAGGTCGTCATCAAAGATCGTGCGAAGGTCGGGCTGGCTATCAGACGCCTAAATCTGTCCTCCTTGTGCGTGCGCGCCGCTTGACATTGACCCGCTTGCGGAGGTTCTCCATGGTCTTGCCAAACACGCTGTTTTTCATGAGTTTGTACAAGTCCTTCTCGAAGTCACTGATGGCCTTTTTCCGGTGCTCGGTGTTCATCCTAGTGCCTAGTGTAGGGCTCCATCCATGGCATCTGCTCGAAGCGAAGGGCCCGGTGAATTTTTTTCAGACGCATGTCGAGGGAGAGGTACAGCTGCAGATTGCGGTAGTGGAGCACATAGCGTTCGTTCCTTATAGCGGAGGTTGGGGACCAGCTTTTGTAGGCGCCACCCAACGCCAAGGAGGTCGAGCTGATACTCTTTCTGGACAACCATACGCTCCGGCGCTAGTGGGTTGTCGTTGTGAGCTTCGTGCAGCTCTGGGGGGGGGGGGGGAGGGGGTACTCCAAATCCACCTCGAGGATATAGCTCTCTACTTCCTCTACGCTGTCTGCCGGATGGCTTGCTATGATCCGCGAGCCAATCACAGTCCTCTACCCATTAGGCTGTGGCTGGCTCATTGCGCAGCCGTACAGGTTGTTGGCGTCCGGGTAGAGGATGTGGCTATTTGGCTCGGAAGGGTCATAGCCATCCACAGTAAGTCCAATGTAAGTCCACAGTAAGTCAACATTCTGGATGGGTGTATAGGCTAGCGTATGCGCGGTTAATTTGGAGATCGTATGCCATTAAGCTAAGCTAGGATCCCAGCAAACCTTTCGTGCACGGTATTCAGCGCGTATGGTAATTATGTTTAGTAGTCAACATTCTGGATAGGTGTATAGGCTAGCGTATACGAGTCTCTAATTTGGAGATCGTATGCCTTTAAGCTGAGCTAGGACATCAGCAAACTTTGTTCGTGCACGGTACTCAGCGTATACCAGCCTGTGCTTGATTATATCGGCAACACATGGCTTGCACAGCCAGCTCTCGCTCTGGATTCCCACCCCACACTTCCTACAGACCAAAGGTTCGATGGCGCCCGTCTGAGCTGAGCGCCATGTTGCTTGACGTGTTCGAAGATACAGCTCTTGCCACAACGAGTGTGGCTGCCAATCACTAACCATTTGCAGTTGTTGCGCGCTTGAGCCATTTCTCTCTTCGGATGTATACCCCCCAAAGCGTAGTTCCAATTGTTGTTTATAGCAGAGGCCCGGGCCGGCCCACTTATGTGCTTGACGTCGCCCTTACGTCGCCCCTCGCGAGAACAGCCACGCTGTCGTGCTATTGGGAGGTCTGCGAGGAATGGGACAGGTGTCAGGCCTTGAAAGAGGACATCGGGGGCAAGGCAGACGAAGATGTAAAACAAAAACAAACAAACAACATCAACACCATTTCTACATGCCTCGAGTTTACCGCTTGTTTTATCGACATTCGGCTGATTTCTGGCGCAGTTAAACGGCGGTCGTATAGGAACGCCGTTTCCATGCGGTTGTTTACATTGGTCGGCCATTTTGTTTCCTGTCGGCCATCTTGTTTTTGTAAGCTGGAGATTTACTAGTTTAAAAAATTTGATCGGACCGAGGCGCGAACTAACAACGTGCGTCTCCGTAGCGCGGAGAATTAGACCTCTCGACTACCGAGTCAGCTATGAATTACATACATAAACCCGGAAGCTATATACGAACACTACCTGTGTTGTGCAATCGATAAGCGAAATATACTCGGCTATGTTCATTTGGGAAAGTGGGGCTGGAAGGCGCGGCGCCCCTTGACTGTTCATTGGTTTCCGTCGCGACAGTCTCGCCGCTATAATTAGCAAAGCGACATGCTGGACATGGTCCTGTCTGGGAAAGAGGGCTGGATGCAGCAGCGGGTCGGGGAAGCTGGTCTGCTGGCCCACCCTGCTGCTGCTGGCTCTCTGTAGTGAGGTGGTCCATAACCCACATTGTATATACTATTTTACTACTTGTCCTGTAATTGCTTCGTTCTATAATGCGAGGTCACGTTAGAAGTGTTCCCCGGGGTACTCCCGTTTCCTCCAATATTAAGAAGCTACCGTTACGCATCCATCGGTGACAACGAGAGCATTTGTATATTTGCTCTCGCACTTGTTGAAACGTATATAAAGTGTAATTGTGTTCCGGAATGCGGTGATGGGACATTTGGTCTCGCCTGTAACAGGACGTGCCACTGTGGTCGCCTCGGTGGAACGTGCAACAAGGTTTCGGGGAAATGTCCTAGTGGCTGTGAGGCTGAGTATCATGGAGACACGTGTGTGCACGGTATGTTCAATATAATACAATACAGTACTGTACAATAACATGCAATTTAGCCTGGCTTATAACGTGTGAGAAAGGTATGTACAGTACGATGCAATTTATTCTGTCTTATAACATACATTATATGGCTTCACCATATACTTTTGTTAGAAGAGTTCTCTCTAAATCGGACACTCGTACGCGTGGTATTTAGTTTTGATGAGTTTCACTATACTTGTATATATTGATGGCGTATACGCACAACTACAGACAAAACATAAATGCCGTAGATATGGCACAACAACAGTGGAACCTCTCTAAACCGGAAACCCTGGGCACTGACCAGTGTGTCTGGTTTACAGAGATTTCACCGTGTGCACAGATACACAATGCACCAATCTAGAACATAATATGCATCAATCATGTTTTACATGACAATCATGTAATACGACCACATATGTGTGCTTAGATTTTCCATAATGATTGGACTGGTTAGTTCATTGGTGACAAAAGTCATTGTGTCAGAGTGTGTATGTCAGTGTCCGTGTGTCTGAAATCAGTGTTAACCGGTCAAAATTACTCAATATATATCCGTAACCATACGTCCGATTGGCTTAAAAGCTCATATATCGCTTCTGTATCAGTATGTCCATTCTACAGCCCACCAGTGCGGTCCGCATTGCGCAATGTCACTATCACATGACATGAATTTGTTTCGACATGGCTATTAAATGCATCTGCGGACACGCAATGCAGTGCGGTATTAATTTACCCCGATTTGTTTATGTCACTCAGCTGTACACTGTTCAGAGAATTACGATACAAATGTGCAATTAAATTAGTTGTTACTAATCTGTATCAACACCGTCTGTGCATATGTGAGACACAGTGCCTTAAATGTACTTGCTCTTCCCTGTGTATAGAAATCGGCTAGTACAGAGCGGTGACCGTTAAATTTGAGTTGTGTGTATATGGGTGCATGTTATAAATACGTAGAATATACCCATAGTGTTTAGAATATTTAAGACGTAAACCCACAAATATGTGCATTTGAGACTGGCCATGTTTATGATTTTACCATGTCTATGTACCTGTACATGAATATGTGCGGTATCTCACGCAAAATATTTACAAAAAAAGACACTACGTGGCACGCGTCCGTGCGTCGGCGTCCATGTGTCTACATGCATGTCAGCATATGTGCCGTCCCGAGACATATCATTAAGACAGATGCAAACATGTAAAGTACCAACAGCAGTGTCACATTATTAAATGGGTATATTCGATTCGTTGAACAAAACAATGTACTTGTTTCAACATTAAGTAAATACACGAGTCCTGTTTCATATTAGGACAGGGTGTAAAATAGTGCACCGTTATTTATGACATACTATGTTCAACCAAATATTCACTGTTCTATACTTGCCAACAAAAGGAAAAAGGAAACAGCCACACCTGAAAAATAGACACTTCAAAATATTTATTGGAAATAACGGTACACGGGGTCGTGCACGCCGACCAGTTACAAGATGTGACGCGTCTTCTTTCCAGTGTGCATACTCTCCTGCGTATGTACAGCGTTATATTGCATTTACGATGTAGTAACATTTTAAATAACACAAAGCACAACGACAGAACAACGATCTGTGGAATATATAAGCTTTATTTTGTTTACTTCGCTTCAATTATATTTTTATTTATTTGTTCTCCAATTTTAAAACATTCAATTGGCTACTAGTTGTCTTGTTTACAAGCCCCAGATTGCATCGAAATACCGCTTTAAAATTCACTATTTGAATTCCAAAAAACAGATTCAACTAGAAATGGACGCTTGTCGACAAGCGCATGTGTATCCCCCTCCCCAGATACACAAGTAGTTTGAAAAAAGGGTGTTCGAGTTATGCTCCGGAGACAAAATCAGTGACGGAAAAACAAAGGGAGATAACTAAAGAATTAGTGATGCAAGAGTTGTCATTCTTGCGGGACACACCTTTAGGGTCGTGGTCTATGCATGTGTGAAGTTTCATGAAAATATTCCAAAGGGTGTTCGAGTTATGCTCCAGACACGAAATCAGTGCACGAAACAACAAAGGGAGATAACTAAGCAATTAACGACGCAAGAGTTGTCATTCTTACGTGCGACACACCTTTGGGTCGTCTTCTATGCATGTGTGAAGTTTAATAAACTAGAAAATGTGTTCATAGAACACGGATGTCCCACATATCGCTTTGATAATAAATGAGGCCAAATTGCAAGTCAAAATTTTCTTTTACCTGAGCGTTAAAGTTTTTGAAGCACCAAGTATGTGACCTTGACCCTGGGCTTGGCGAGGGCAGGACAAACGTGGATTTGGCACAGGGCGGTAGAGGACCATTAGAGCAATGCATATATGAAATATGAAGCTGATCCGTGAAAGAAAACAGAAATTATAAGATATTTACCTGAGCGTTAAAGTTTTTGAAGCACTAAGTATATGATGTTAACCCTGGGCTTGGCGGGGGCGGGACGAACGTGGATTTGGCACAGGGCGGTAGAGGACCATTAGAGCAACGCATATATGAAATATGAAGTTGATCCGTGAATGGAAAGAAAAATTATAAGATATTTACCTGAGCATTAAAGTTTTTGAAGCACCAAGTATGTGACCTTGACCCTGGGATTGGCGGGGGCAGGACGAACGTGGATTTGGCACAGGGCGGTAGAGGACCATTAGAGCAATGCGTATATGAAATATGAAGATGATCCATGAAAGAAAACAGAAATTATAAGATATTTACCCGAGCGTTAAAGTTTTTGAAGCACTAAGTATGTGACCTTGACCTGGGCTTGGCGGGGGCAGGACGAACGTGGATTTGGCACAGGGCAATAGAGGACCATTAGAACAATGCGTATATGAAGTATGAAGATGATCCATGATCCATGAAAGAAAACAGAAAGTATAAGATATTTACCCAAGCGTTAATGTTTTTGAAGCACTAAGTATGTGACCTTGACCCTGGGCTTGACGGGGGCAGAACGAACGTGGATTTGGCACAGGGCGGTAGAGGACCATTAGAGCAATGCGTATATGCGTGTTCGAGTTATGCTCTGGATACAAAATCAGAGCACGAAACAACAAAGGGAGATAAGTAAACAAGAATTCCGCGGAATCAGATGCCTCGCCTTGTCCCGCCTTGACCTCGAGCCTGGGCCCGAAAGCAATTTTCACTGGCCCGAACATATTATACAATTATTGACTAGTGAACCATAGAATATCAGATTATATTCTATGGCTCACTAGTCAATAATTGTTTTATTATATGATAATAGTCTGTATATAGCACTTACGACCTTATGCTACTAGACAAAAATTGAAAAAGAATTTGAAAAAAAAAATGAAAAAAAAAAATGAAAAAAAGTTTAAAAATTAAAAATAATAATGCTCGCTACTGGAGCCCAGAATTTTTTTTAATAGTCCTATATTTATCATATATCTGCACAGGTCCACATAATGCCACAATATTTTCAACACAGTTTACGGAAATGTAATATAATCATTTACCTGTATAAATTACCTGTAAGTGGTCAGTGGTCAGTTGCACATGCTAGCACATGCACAGGTGAATAGTCTGTATATAGCACTTACGACCTTATGCTACTGGACAAAAATTGAAAAATAATTTTGAAAAAAAAAATGAAAAAAAAAATGAAAAAAAAAAAATGGAAAAAAAAAGTTTAAAAATAATAATAATGCTTGCTACTGGAGCCCAGATTTTTTTTCCAGTCAAATTGAAAAATAATTTATTTGAAAAAAAAAATGAAAAAAAAATATAATGAAAAAAAAAAAAAAAAAAAATGACAAAAAAAAGTTTAAAAATAATAATGCTTGCTATTGGAGACCATTTTTTTTTTTATAGTCCTATATTTATCTACATATATCTGCAGAGGTCCACATAATGCCACAATATTTTCAACACAGTACCCAATGTAGTGATTTACCTGTATAAATTACCTGGTCAGCAGTGGTCAAGCAGTGGTCAAGCAGTGGACATCTGCACATGCTAGCCCATGCTTAGCACATGGTTCTCCCAGTTTCTATTGTTCTCTCTACAGGTAAGGTGTACAGAGCACACGAGAAAAGGAATACAGAGCAGACGAGAAAACATGCATTATTGTCCAGTTTGTAGAGTGCGCAAAACAAAAAAGGGAGATAACTGAAAAATTAGCTACGCAAGAGTTGTCATTCTTGTGCGCGACACACCTCCGGGTCGTGGTCTATGCATGTGTGAAGTTTCATGAAAATATTCCAAAGGGTGGTCGAGTTATGCTCCGGACAGGAAATCAGTGAGCGAAAACAAAAAAGGGAGATAACTCAAAAATTAGCTATGCAAGAGTTGTCATTCTTGTGCACGACACACCTTCGGTTCGTGGTCTAATTGAATGTGTTAAGTTTCATAACAATATTCCAAAGGGTGGTCGAGTTATGGTCAATCAGTGCGCGAAACAAAAAAGGGAGATAACTAAAAAATTAGCTATGCAAGAGTTGTCATTCTTGTGCGCTACACACCTTCGGGTCGTGGTATATGCATGTGTGAAGTTTCATGAAAATATTCGAAAGGGTGGTGGAGTTATGCTCCGGACACGAAATCAGTGCGAGAAACAAAAAAGGGAGATAACTCAAAAATTAGCTATGCAAGAGTTGTCATTCTTGTGCGCGACACACCTGCGGGTCGTGGTCTATGCATGTGTGAAGTTTCATGAAAATATTCCAAAGGGTATTCGAGTTATGCTCCGGACAAGAAGTGTCTACGGCGGACGCGGACGCGGACGCGGACGCAGACGCGGACGCGGCGCGCTGTCAAATCCATAGTATCCCCCGACGGTAGTCTGGGGGATACAATTAAATACTAGCTCCTGACTGCATGCATGGAACATTTGTAAGAGACTGAAACGACAAATGTAAAATACGTTTCTCAAATGTCATTACATAAACAATTCCTGATTCATTTACAAAATATTGAACACAACAAATATTACCCTGTTATGCTCCAGAATGTGACGATTGCAACTTTGGCATTGGCTGCAACCATTCATGCCACTGTAGTCACGGTGGAGACATGTGCAATAAAAGTTCCGGAATGTGTCCTGGCAACTGTGAAGCGGGATATCAGATAGATACGTGCGAACACGGTGTGGATATTAAAGACAACCAGCTACGTGTAATGTCTATATGATGCGGATATATGCAAACATGTGCTGTTCTTTTCTCAATCAATCTTTATTTGACGGTATTATAACACCTGTTATTACGGCGTCACTATGTCAAATTGAATATTTGTCAAGATTAAAATGTATATTTCTTTTTCACTCATCTATATTGGATGGCAATTTAAACAAGAGTGCCGTAAGTCACAAAATACACCCGTCGGAGATGGGCCAGACAGCGAAGATGCAGAAATGTGAAGCTGTCACCAAGGCAAGAAACATTAATGAGAATTTGAAAATCTATAGCATTATTTCTTCATCTTGTTGTGATAAACAGGTATAGTAATTTAGGTAGAGGTGTGTGAAGTAGAAAGTATATATAATTGGATACAAACATGTAGAACAAATGTTGAAAGTGCAATAAATCCAAAGCATGCAAGAAATCCAACGTTATCTTATTGTCTCATTATAATCCATACATATTGTGAGTGTGCTCAACGGAGTCTGAGTTGATAGAAAAGTTGCCATATCCTACAACGGCACATGAAAATCAAATTACACGGCTCTGGGCGAAATGGCATTATAAATTATACAATGCCATTTTCCTGATTTTTGTAATTTACTTACAAATGATTTAACAAAGCAAACGTTACCCAGTTGTCATGATTGTGCTCCAGAATGCAATGATGGGACATTTGGCATAAACTGCAACGGCACA
Source organism: Conchocele bisecta (assembly GCA_029237695.1). Taxonomy (NCBI): domain Eukaryota; kingdom Metazoa; phylum Mollusca; class Bivalvia; order Lucinida; family Thyasiridae; genus Conchocele; species Conchocele bisecta. The sequence continues at coordinate 98,097,139 of CM055274.1, forward strand.
TGTCACTGTAGTACAATGGATGTAACGTGCAATAGAAGTTCGGGAATTTGTCCTGGCGCATGTGAAGCCGGATATCAGGGATCCACATGCGAATATCGTGCGTATAGACCGTCTAATATGTCATGTATAGGTCACCGAAGTTGGAATATCACGAGTAGCTTCCCTTATAATATTTCCAGGGCTTGATCACAATTATAGCGGTTTGGCGGTTTGACATCACGTTGCTTATCATCAAACCGACAAATTCCGCCACTTTCAATACTTTAACGTTGTTTTATCATGTTCATAGTATTTAGATACATGTAGCATGTAGTATGTAAATATGTGTATTACACACGCGTTGATAGTTAGTTGCTGGTTGTTCTATTGCCTTATATGGTACTTACTATTATTGTCGTATGTGTTAAATAACAAATTTTCCAAGCATGTCTAATAATTACATTTAACCCCAAACTGTATTTTCGAATGCGTCTTATTCCAGAACTCTGTTTTACTAATGTCGAAAGCATGCAAAAAAGGCAACATATAGAGAATAGTAGGTTAGTGCCGTGAATGGAAAAATATATCTGGCAAGGCTTAGGAAACGGGATGAGCCTAGCCCATCCCGTTTCTGTGCCACGCCAGATATTGTTTCCCATTCACGGCATTAACCTACTATTCTATTTATTCCGTCAACATTGTCAAACAACATTTAAATCAACTTAATTTAGTAAATTTAGGCTTCAAACACGGGCTAAGTCAGAACCGAATTGCATCAACCACTCCTTTGCGCTCACAACATAGTTCGATACTTTATGGTTGTAATATTCCCTTAATGAACAGGCATGACAGTAAATTGATCAATACTTGTTTTAGCCTTTATGTACTTTACTCATCGACATGTTTACATAATAATCTTTAATATCATGTTACAACGACTTTGTTCCTATTCATTTCATCGTTCATGAATGATGGAAACCAAAAAAAGCAAGATGGTGGCTTTGCAAATTAATCCTATTTAGAATGGTCACCAGGGCCCGGTTGTTTAAAACATCAGTTAGCTTAACGGACTGTTAGCCTAACTGATCTGTTAAATCTTTAACGGATGGTTAACTAATAATCCGTTAAATATCGGTTGCTGAAAACATTTTAACGGATCCGTTAGTTAACAGAGCTGTTAACTCTTAACCATTCAGTTAACGTTTAACCATATCCCATAATGCAAAGCACTGACAGGTGTCCACTGAATTTTAAAATGGCCGACACAGCAGACAAAACATTTTGACAAGGCAGAACACTCAAGTTTTAATGAAATTAACTTTTGCCAATCACTGTTTCACACTAGAAAGATCCAGCAACGATACTTTCATTGATAAATGAGAAAGATAGCACTGCTAACGATAAATGAAGAAGATAAATGGATAGCAAGAAGAAAGCTGCAGCCGACAGGCGCAGACAGAGTCCGTATCCGTCCAGGATACACATTAACAATATGACAAGAAGCTAAGATGATGTGTGAAACTGAAGAGAAATAAACAGTACAAGTTCATAAAATAGAACGTCGGTGTTTGTTTACTTTCTATTTATAGCCATGTCAAAGAATATTCAGAAACCATAAATCCTACCAGATTCCGCCAGCCACCAGTATTCGTTAGCGCCTCTGTTTCTGGCTAGCGTCACGGTTTTGTGATGTTTGCATTCGTAGATTCCAAGATCACATTAAGCAGGGTGTAAATAAATAATTTGACTATAGTTTGGCTGTAAGTCTCAATAATTTACCTGCAGTAAATAATTTTAATAGTTCACTTGGAGAACTTTCGTTTTGTAGACATCGGCGAGTCGCGAGATTTCTTCAAATTCTTGTGTTTCCACATGTTTTCATGTACTGAATTTGTAACATCAAAGTCTCATGATCCTTCATCAGGAGAAGATGTCAATGAAGTCCTGTTATTCAACTTTGAAGACATTGCCCAACTTCAGATACAACAATGTTTGTCAAAATCTTCAGCATCATGCAGCATGGAATTTCGTTGCCTCCCAACAGGCCGTTCTGTTCTATTTTTAGTCGGTAACCGTGTCAAGGCCTTACTGATGCAAATCCGGATGACATCATTCATTCTATAGTCTGTTTCAGAGTTTGACCAACTTGTTTTATCATTGAAGGCACAAGCAGCGCGGATACAGGGGGGGGGGGGCAAAAAAAAGGGCGAAAATCTACAATACTCGAATAGTTGGAGGACTTTTTTGTGGCCTAGGTGTCAGGAAATCGCATCTGCGGCGATCTGGCATCTAAAAATGTCCTGGGGGAGGACCCCCAGACCCCCCTACTTTACGATGTCGCGCTCGCGGAGGTCGACAATGCCGACTTGTAATTACAGACCCCCCACCTGCAATTATTTATGTATCCGCGCCTGCACAAGTGAAAGAATATTTGGAGCTAATCTTCTGAGCCTGTTCTCTAATCTCAAACATGCACATTTGATTGTCTGAACCAGACTTGCAGCAGCTGTGCATATGTTAAACGAAGGTGTTACATGTTAATGTATTTTTGTATGCAACATGCTAATAATGTTTTATAATTTGCAAGTGCAGACCCTGATCAGACTCTGCGGATGCGACGGCTGATCTGGATCTACACTGGTCGCAAAAGCCCAATAAGCCTCGTGTTGTGCTCTAGTTTTTATTATTATTATTATCAAGGCTGCCAGCGAGGGGATTAGCTGAGTGATAATGATGCCCTTGTTTTATTATTATTATACTATTGAATTGTACATGCATTTCCAGTTTATTTTTAAGTATATTGTTCTAATATACCGCCATGTGTACAGTTAAACACAATTTCCCTTTTGAGTGTCCGAAATTACAATAACAATCAGTATAATTTTGTGGTTTTCTTAACTACTGTATAGATACATCTTCAAAAAGTAAATCATATAAAAAATAGTTCATATGCATTCTATTTATTTAATGGTTTAGCTGTTTTTAGTGTTTTTCTAGGTTTTAAATTTTATTTCCCATTTGAAGGCACAAAGGATTGCTCAAAATTGTAGTACTGAAAACTTCCAGTGTTTAAACAGTTTAAATATTGTATAAATACATTTATATGTTGGAAAAATATTATTTATTTCACTTGAATCTTTAGAATGATGCTCATGTTTAAGGTTTTTTATCAGACTTTTCATTAGTATTGTTTAAACATAATTTTCTCATTGAAGGGCCCTACACTTTGGTTGAAATTAATTAAACAAAGTATTAAGTTGCTTATATATTATATCAGGCCCGTAGCCAGACCTGTTTGAAGGAGGGAGAGGCTCAATGGGCCTGAGGTATCTAGGGGGTCCGGGGCATGCTTTTTTGCTAAAAAAGTGGACCCCGAGGCTGGGCGGGGGGTCGTCTGACCGCTCTGACCCCCCCCCCCCCCGGCTACGGGCCTGTATATATATATATATCCATGACATGTAATTCAATGGAAAACAATTATGTTAGTAATAAATTGCTGTTTTAGCAATATTAAGCACTTTTTTATAATTTCCCAACATTATTTAGGGCCCCATATTTCGTTTTATATGAATGTACATGTACACAGCGTTGTGCATGCAACTGTTGCCATAAGCCCCATTTCTCCGGTCACAGCCACTCGGAGCTAAACTGACACAGATGTCGTAGGCCATATTTCTCCAGTGACAATCGCCATCAAATATATGGCAGTGACTTGAGAAATGGGGCTGATTAGATGTGTGACCAGTGTAGCTCCTGACCAAATAGCACTCTCCTGTAGCCTGATAACAGTCTACATGTACCGTATATTGATTGTTGCAGGACGTGTGTTTTACTGCTGGAATGGCGAACATTGCAGATCCTGATCAGACTGTGCGAATGCTGATCTACATTGCTGATCTACATTGCTCACAAAACCCATAAGCCTCATTCTCCAATCATATGGATCCACGTATTAGAATATTAATGAACACTCTAATTTTGCTACTTTTCTTTGCAGAAGATTCTGCCAATTAAATATTGTATGCATATACATACACACCGTGACATATGTATCCGTATTTAACAAATGTGCATACTTACCCATACTTACCCATACTTAGGCATTTGATGCTCATTTTGGTGGTTCATTGAAACTATAGATCAAGATGTATTCGTCCATCACAACGAATTTACGATTGCAGTTCAGACACCTCTCACCATTTATTTCAATTGTCATTTGAAGGACGTCATGACTGGGATAGTTTAATAATAATTACACAAATAAGTGTGAAATGCAATTAGTATCAATTAGGTGAAGAAGAAAATTGTAGAAGGCTCTCTTATGTGGAAGTTCATGTCAGCTGATTGTCTGGTGTGGTGGGTGGGGTAATTTTTTCACTTACACGAGACTATATTATATAGGCCCCTATACCAATATATTTAGGGTGCCCTATTTAATTGTATTATATTATTTTTACTGTCATAAATAACTAATAGTAAAGTTTTATCTTCTAATTTTCATTTTTTTCTACAATTACATCTAGCCTTCATCACAAAATTTGAAACGGATTCTCTTTGATGAAAACACTTGAGATTGATATGTAAGACTTGAAGCTCATTGCAATGTGATGTTGTTGTTGTAGTTGTTACCTGCTAATTGTCTGTTAACTGATCAGTTAACCGGTTAACAGAGGTCCGGACCACTGTTAAATTTATCGATCAGTTAGCGATCAGTTAACCAAACAATATTTTTGAACAACAGTTAACTAATCGGTTAAAATTTAACAGAGATTTTAACCACTCAGTTAAGGATTTAACAGTCCGTTAAGCTAACTGATGTGTTGAACACCCGAGCCCAGCTGAATCAATGCGTCGATAATTAACCATTACACTATGGGCGGGTTTAACAGATGAATGTTCTGTTGATATATTATATTTTGTCACCGACAATGTGAAATTACAGCTTCTTATCAACGAAATATACTGTCAAAATACACCAGACCCATCCGTTTTCATTCGGAGCAGGTTCCGCAACGATTGCGAGCTACCCAGAATAATAATCAACACGACAAACAACTATTATATTTGTTTATTTCCTTACCTGACTGGAATCACTGGGAGCAGCCATTTTTATGACGTAGTAGACTTACTGACGTACTGATAATTATGACGTCAGTCATGTCTGAATGACGCATTGAATGGGGGAAGAGAGCGAACAATTGGAAATTGAGGGTCGTAATGGTAATCGCTTTGGCATCCAGAATTTTATTTTCCAACGATAACGTTTTTATTTGAAAAATTTAACCCGCACGTAAACTGTGAACAGTCCAATTTTCACCAGTCTGATCAATCAGGCACTGATCAACACTGTGGTTTGGACATTTCTTTGTAACGGCGTATGAATTGTGATTAGGTCGTATTGACAGGATATCAAATATGTTTCACGGCACCGTGTTTCATGGCACATAGGCACTGCGTTGACGGGATAAATATAATAATAATACTTCCTTATAGTCCGAAGTGCTCACCTATGCTGATGGAACACTTACCATGCAACGGCACATGCAAATTAAATTACAATACTCAGGAACACTCCATTATATAATGCCATTTTTGTGATTCGTGTAATTTATTTACCAATGATTCAACAAAGTAAGTGTTACCCCGTGATCATGAGTGTGCTCCAGGATGCAAGGATGGAACGTATAACGCACATGTAAATTAAACTACGCAAATCATATAATGCCATTTTCATGATTCGTGCAATTTAATTTACAAATGATTCAACAAAACAAATGTTACCCAGTGGTCATGATTGTTCGCCATAATGCAACGATGGAACGTTTGGCATAAACTGCAACGGCACATGCCATTGTTGTACAATGGATGGAACGTGCAATATAAGTTCAGGAATTTGTCCTGGCGCCGGCGAAGCCGGATATCAGGGACCCACATGCGAACACGGTGTGTGTGTATAGATCATTATTATACATATACAACCGAAATTGGAAACGAGTAGCTTCCTTTAGAACATCTTCCAGGGCATCATCGTAATTAGAATGTTCGGCGTTTGGCGGTGTGACATCGCGTTGCTTATTCTCAAAGCGACACACCCAATTAGAACGTCAGATATGTTCACTTTATTGTATAGTATTTAGATACACGTAGCATGCATACATTTAGGTATATGCACACACATTACTAGTTAGTTGCGGGTTGCTGGTTGTTCTTGTGCCTTATATAATGCTTATTGTCGTATTTGTTAAATACCAGGTTTTCCTAGCATGTCTAATAATTACATTTAACAGATAAATATATTTACGAATTCTTCTTATTGCAGAAAACTGTCTTACTAACTTCCAAAGCATACACGAAAACCAATGTTATCTTATTGTCTCATGATACCCCAGAATGATTGTGAGTGTGCTTAACTGAGACTATTATGGTGGAACATTTGGCATAGGATCCAACGGCACATGCAAATTAAATTACACGAATCAGAAAAATGGCATTATATAAGGCCATTTTCCCGATTCGTGTCAATTAATTTACCAATGATTCAACAGAGCAAATGTTACCCCGTAATCACGATTGTGCTCCAGAATGCAACGATGGAACGTTTGGCATAAACTTCAACGGTACATGCCATTGTAGTACAATGGACGTAACGTGCAATAAAAGTTGGGGAATTTGTCCGCCAAGTTGAACGTCAATGATGTCCTACTACTAGATAAGTGGTGTATGCATAAATCTGCATTTAATTTATAAACATATACTTTGCTAGTGATTGCTGGTTTCTGTTTTGCCTTACATAAAGCTTATTGCAGTATTGTTAAATGCCAGACGTACAAAGCATGCTTAATAATTACATTTAACACACTATATTTTAGTACCTCCTATTCAACGACTATGACTATTAATTTCAAATGCATATAAAACAGCATATGGTGTCTCGTTATACTCCAGAAAATTCGGTACTGGCTGCGTCAATATTTCTTTGATTTAATGGTGTTTAACGACATGTCAACAGCTAGGGTCATTTTAAGCCAGATTAACGGGGTCGAATCCCAGATGTTACATGTTGTGAGGGGCGGTAATTCCCAAATGTAGGACTGACTGTTTACAGAACATTATATATTCAGCCATTAAATTAGAATAACCTGACCTGGTGCCAGATCCTCACCACACCCGAGTCAATTAGTCCACTCCAACAAACTATTAGGATTGACACTAATAGTATTACATTTATATTGGCAATACATTATAAATGCAAGGTATGAAAAGCCAAAAATGTAGATGAAGATCAAAGCAGGATGCCGGGATTCCGTTAAAGATGAAACCCATCGTTAAATGTACCATTCGCATGCTGCCAACCAACCACTCACATGTTGTGTCAATAACTGTCACTGTAGTGAAACATGCAATAAACACTCGGGTATATGTCTTGGCCACTGTGTAGCTTGGTATCACGGGGGCGACTGTCAACTGGGTGCGATTGTTGCTCTGCAAGATGACATGAAATGAATGGGGTTTGACGTCCCAACAACAGCTAAGGTCATATAGAGACGGGACCAAATATAAAAGTCTCATCGGACAGACCAGTGGGATGGTAATACTAGGAAAGTATATGTCATGCCCTGTGGTAGATAATAACTCACAAGCTTCAGTATTCTGTCCCGTGTTCTATCCCTGAGCCACAGCCAATCCATATGTTGCTAATAGAGAATTAGGAGATAACTGTATTGAAATTTGTAATTTGGGGGAGATACTCGGTGGATTTACGGTTGTAAACTTTGATTTACGGCGACGCCGCATGCTTGTTTATCAACGCATGCTTGTTTTATTTTGCGTTATTACAAATACGACGTTATTCATTTACATCATGTGACGCCATTGGACTAATGAAACGTCATTTTTCATTTAGCCGGATATTCGTATCAGTACGTATTCGGCCAATGTAAACATTATTACCTGATAATATAATTTATCGGGGTGTACATGCATATTATATGTTATTTATAAGCATTCCTGAATGCTCTGATATCTATGTGTGTACCGACATATTCAGTATTCAGGGAAAGTTTTCGGATTTTTTCCAAGTACATTTCTCGTCGGTGTCATTGAACTTTTACACATACTTTATTGTATGCCCTGTTCTGTGTAATATTTGTGGCATACATTATTTCTTATTCTTCTTTTCATGTGTTGATTTCCTAGTACGATCGTTCTCCATTAGTCGTGAGATGCACCAGCATATAGCATATGTTTCAAACTTATTTTTGAGGGGTTTAAAAGTGTCAATCCAGATAAAATTTACATTTATCCTGTTACTGGTAATGATACGTTACATAATGAAGGGAAATGCATTGAGTAGCTTTATTGCATATAAAACAAAATAAGTATATTATCGACTTTAAGATCATATCAAAAACACAGAAAATAAAATGAAGTATACTCTTATAAATACATAAGAAGTAATGCTCATCTACGGAATAACGTAGCTGATCTTACGTGGGATACATGTCCATTCCATGCAGGGTCTAAACTGCCTACATATCATTCAATGTCGTTGGCATTGGTACCTTGTCTGAAAACATGTTATGATCCGTGAACGAATCTGTAGCATTGTTAACATACGTGTATTGTTAAAACTAATATGGGGCACGTTGTCCTCCACCGTTACAGGCATAAATTTCGGGTTACTAGCGTCGAAGCTTTATTGTTCTGACTTACAGAGCCACTGGAGTCAAATGATGGGACTCCGGCTGGATCAATCGGTGGTGCTGTAGGTGGCATCCTCGTCCTTGTCGTGGCTGTCGTTGTTGCCATAGTGATTCTGAAACGACGAAGGTACGCCAACTTATGTTCAAGACCCATTCCTTCAGTTATTATTCACATATGATTTCCACTGCAGCCGGTTTCCATAATCAGTTGATATAAGTTTGGGTACGAAACGTTTAAAACATGAGTCGAACACAGGCAGTAATCGATTATTCTGAATGCGAAGTCAGACTGTGAAAGTAGTTCTGGACATGCTAACACTGGGAACGAATGCAAGGTGGACATATCTACGTTACACCTCCTGCTTTCGAATGGTGTCAAGTATACCGAGTATTAAGTACACCGTGCAAGATACTACTATAGCTAGGTTCGTTTGCAAGAACCATGCCATTTTAAACTAAGGGATGATATACATGCACGGCGCCGCGTGTGAAGAAATAGAGAATACCAGGTTAATGTAGGTGTATCACAGTTATCAGGTAAGGCTGGTAAACCCGTAGGAATTCCTATGAGTTTTCCAGTCGATGAAGATCTACCGTTTCCGAACTTTATGCCAAAAGATACAAGACTTTAGTATGGTATTATAATGATCACGTAACATTTTATGGTATGAATCGTCTATTTTTGTCAAAAGAAACCCGGACTTATTTACGTTTCGTCATTACTCTAATGTCATGCGCTAATGTCATGAGACGTCGTTCGACCAATGAAACGTCAGTGAAAGTAGCTATGAACCAGATATGCATATCACGTCAATGCAGGATACAACAGTTTGTTGGTATGTATTCGGCAATTCCAATTGTTACGTAATACATGCATTGATATGTACATGGAAGCATCCGGGTGCCAATGATGCAATATTTGTATATGAAATAATCTCCTAATTAGTAGATAACTAAGTACTAATTAGGAGATGATCAGTCCTAATTAGGATATACTAACTCCTAATTAGGAAAAAAATAAGTTATCTCATAAGTAGGAGTTAGTATCTCCCAATTAGAACTTAAAACTATTTCAGCATCTAGCACCAGGACGCTTCAGTATATGTGTGCATTCGTGTTACATTCAGACGGAAAGCCGGTAATAAAGGTGCACCGACGTCACGGTTCGATGGCGTAGCGGAGACGAACGTAGACATTAGTGAGAAGGCCCCCATCCATCCGCCAAAACCGAAACCGAAACCGAAACCCACACAGGGATACGTGAATCAGGCAGTGAATGGTATAATAAACATATTCAATCTTCAACGTTCATTTGTTATTGGCATTTGTATTCTATAACGTATTCGTCGCATCCATTTTTACGTTATGTTACCATGCATTTGCAGCTTAACCAAAGGAATAATGGCAGCCAGAAGATACAAAAAAGGATTCAGAAAATGTCAAAAGTAAATACAAATATTTTTCACTCGACGGGTCACCTAGATATAAGACTGGTCCAGTGATTTATTCACCAGCGCAATTGCAAATTTCAAATGCACAATTTTCGGGATTTGACACAACAATGCTCAGTCACCAACATTCAGATTTTTTATTATTTTCTCATATGATGACACACCATTTTTTCCAGAAGAGACCAATTTGACTCACCAACTCAAACTGGTAGATAAAACACTGCCGGTCTATACCTCGTATTACAGTTGCAGACGAGATACCAGTTAATGGCTACTACGGGTTTGCCGATAGGGAAGATGACATAAAGGTGTGTCAGCTGTATGACTACATCCAGAAAGAGAAACAGAAAAAATGGGAATCATTCTATGCCGAGTTTAAGGTGAGTATCATACGGTATATACCGGTGTCAGGCAACGGCATACTTATGAGACAAACCATGTGTTTTTGTTCCTGTAAGTGAATCAGCCTCTTTCCTCGACTGACTGATCAAATACATGATCAAATACGAAATGCGATTACAAGTTTACAAAATATATCAAAATTGAGTAATGCATAACATTTTGTAGAGTGGAAACATCAGTTTCAAACCGAACGAAATTCACACACTGGGCTCATTACCAATTACAAGACGCACTGTCAGATAACAGCACATACAGCATGCAATGATAACTAATGTGGGAACAGCCTCTCTTCATTTTAGGAATAAACGGGATTTTTCGAGAATGTATCAGCCTGGGGGTATATACTGATAAAAGTACAATTCCCATAGGGAAATAGTTTGTAATAAAATAAAATGTCATCAAATTATTTTTTTCGTGGGGCCTCATGTACTTTTTTGTTATTGATAAAAAAAGTTCTTCATTTATTTATTTTAGATTTAATGTGTTTAATGTCGGCAGAAAAACGTGGAACAGACAGTAGCCTAAGTATGGTGTTATTCTTGATAAATATCTCGTAAATTTTGTGAGCGAGTTTATTTAATATTTGCATTGTACCATTCCCTTTGGAATATTATCGATTCCATGTAAAGGGTTAATTATATCGTTCTTTATTTCAAACAGACATTGAAAGGCGGGCTTGAATATGGATACGATATGTCACAACTGGAAAATAATAGAGGCAAAAACCGTTACAGAGATATGTATGCGTGTAAGTGTAACAGCAATCTATCCAATATCACATACAGTTGGGTTGGTGATGGGATGGCATACTGTACTGTAATCTATCCAATATCACATACAGTTGGGTTGTTGATAGGATGGTACACTATACTGTAATCTATCCAATATCACATACAGTTGGGTTGGTGTTAGGATGGCACACTATACTGTAATCTATCCAATATCACATACAGTTGGGTTGTTGATAGGATGGTACACTGTACTGTAAGCTATCCAATATCACGTACAGTTCGGTTGGCATAATGTACTGTAATCTATCCAATATCACAAACAGTTTGGTTGGTGATAGGATGTCATACTGTACTGTACACTATCCAATATCACATACAATTGGGTTGATGATAGGATGGCATACTGTACTGGAATCCATCAAATATCACATACAGTTGGGTTGGTGATAGGATGGCATACTGTACTGTAATCTATCCAATATCACATACAGTTGGGTTGGTGATAGGATGGCACACTGTACTGTAATCTATCCAATATCACATACAGTTGGGTTGGTGATAGGATGGCATATTGTACTGTAATCTATCCAATATCACATACAGTTGGGTTGGTGATAGGATAGCACACTGTACTATAATCTATCCAATATCACATACAGTTTGGTTGGTGATATGATGACATACTGTACTGTAATCTATCCAATATCACATACAGTTGGGTTGGTGATAGGATGACATACTGTACTGTAATCTATCCAATATCACATACAGTTGGGTTGGTGATAGGATGGAATACTGTACTATAATCTATCCAATATCACATACAGTTGGGTTGGTGATATGATGGCATACTGTACTGTAATCTATTCAATATCACATACAGTTTGGTTGGTGATAGGATGGCACACTGTACTGTAATCTATCCAATATCACATACAGTTGGGTTGGTGATAGGATGGCATACTGTACTGTAATCTATCAAATATCACATACAGTTTGGTTTGTGATAGGATGGCATACTGTACTGTAATATATCCTATATCACATACAGTTGGGTTGGTGATAGGATGGCACACTGTACTGTAATCTATCCAATATCACATACAGTTGGGTTGATGATATGATGGCATACAGTATTGTAATATATCAAATATCGCATACAGTTGGGTTGGTGATAGGATGGCATACTGTACTGTAATCTATCCAATATCACATACAGTTGGGTTGGTGATAGGATGGCATAATGTACTGTAATCCATCAAATATCACATACAGTTGGGTTGGTGATAGGATGGCATACTGTACTGTAATCTATCCAATACCACATACAGTTGGGTTGGTGATAGGATGACATACTGTACTGTAATCTATCCAATATCACATACAGCTGGGTTGGTGATGGGATGGCATACTGATAGAGAATAGTGGGTTAGTGCCTTGAATGGGAAAACATATCTGGCAAGGCTTAAGAAACGGGATGGGCTAGGCCGTTTCCGTGCCGCGCCAGATATTTTTTCCCATTCACGGCACTAACCTACTGTTCTATTTATACCGTCAACACCTACAAATGGCTTTAAAATGCAAAAAAGATAACCCAAGTCACCGCACATATCCATTCGCAGTGATTATGTCGTATTGACAGGATATCAATAATGTTTCACGGCACATACGCACTGTGTTGACGGGATAATACTGTTTATACATGCAGAAAACAAAAACCTATGAAGTCATATATTGTATTTATAGTTTACATATGCAGTCATACATTGTTCATGCATTGTATTTATAGTTTACATATGCAAATAACCCGGCTTATATTAAGGGGAACACAATTAATATTAAACCTTATATATATATATATGTGTAAATAATAATGTTAACGTCAGGAGATCTGTACAGCTTCAAAGTATAACAGTGTGCTCATCAAAATATATAATCTAGCATATGTATTGATTTAAAGTAGTACGAGATGTATTATATTCATTGACTGACGCATAATGAGACAATACCACAGAATAATGCTGCTGCTTACTATTCATTTCACACTGTTTGTTTCCAGATGACCATTCTCGTGTCCACCTAGAAGTGACTGAGCCGGGCGAAACTGATTATATCAATGCCTGCCATATTGATGTAAGTCACGTGTCTGTACGCAGATAAAGTTCGATTTGATTTAATTATTTTAATTATTGGTGTTTAACGATTTATCGACAGCTAATGCCATTTAAGGCTTGGCCAACTGGTTCGATCCCGTACATAACCTGCTACATTGGTGGAAAAATCCCAAAATAAGAACGGAATATTTACATCGCAAAACATATATAGTCAGCCCTGAAATTAGAATAACCTGACCTGGTGCCAGGTCCATACACCACACCAAAATCATTAGGCCCATTACCCTAACATTGGATTACGAATAATCGTAATACTGACATAAGGGGTATAACCAGATTCAACTGTCACATACAAAAATGCAACGACGTACGCAAGGGCCAAACCAGGAGGCCGTTTCACTAAACTTCGTACGACTAAAATGTTCGTAAGTGCAAATTTACGATCATCTGCCAATTTTAATTCATGGATTTACATTTATTGAGCATAGGCTGCATATGGAGCCTATGCACAATAAGTGTAAATCCAATAATTATTTACAAGAAAATGTTGTTAATGTGAAATTTACAGACTATCATAATTTGCATTTACAAACATTTTAGTTCAGCGAAACGGCCCCCTGGTCTACGGTCGGGATGCCGATAAGGAAGAATCCCGATCGTTAAATTACGATGTGCAAATGAAGTAGGACATTTCATAGATTATTATCTCAATTAAATGATTCACCTACTATTTTATCGACACATTATGAAGTATGATCATTAAACTGCAAACAATAAAGAGACAGAATAAATAATATCATTTCCGTTAAATTTTAAAGGAAACACGGTTATCGCTTCTGATATCAAGAGTGACAAATCACGTTTGATATAAAAAGTAAAATAATGCCACTTAACACGTTCGGCAATTGTAAATGAGTGCTTATTTCGCCCGAATACAAAGTCATATATAAATAATGAAGAAAAGAATAGGTCCCCCAATATTACAACCTGGGAAGTGGGAGTTTATTCTTGAACCTTATAAACCATAAATCCAACAAATGTGCATGCACCTATCAATTCATATGAGCAGGTTCGTAACGAGCTGATACATACACGTACGTGTGGATATAACGATAGTTCATGTATGTACATACGTAAAGACGTACGTTCGTGCGTTAGTAACACATTTCATTTCTGAATAACTTATGAACTAAACTGGGTCAGTCATGAACCAGTTATGAACAGCTTCATTGATTTTAATATTTGGACGCATTATGTGTCTAGATATGATGCTTCTTTCGCATGCACCCCATTTATCCCGTCAACACAGTGCGTATGTGCCGTGAAACACGGTGCCGTGAAACATTTTTGATATCCTGTCATACGATTTCGAGATGCGGCTGGGGTTATTTCTTACATTTTAAAGCTATTTGTAATGTTGACAGGATAAATAGAATAGTAGGTTAGTGCCGTGAATGGTAAAAATATCTGGCGCGGCACGGAAACGGGATGTGCTCGGCAGAGCCTCGCCCATCCCGTTTTCTAAGCCTTGCCAGATATTTGTTCCCATTCACGGCACTAACCTACTATTCTCTATATATACCACCTGTCTGATCACCAAATGTCAAAGACACTGAGCATTTCTGTTTACCCTGTTCATAAGGCAAATGTGTTAAAGGTGTTAAATATGTTAAATAACTGCTTAACCCCTTCACCGATGTTAATACAATTCGCCTACACTGTTTGTCTAGGGATAATGCTTTATTTCACATACATCCCATGGCTAACGAACACCCAATGTCAAGCAGAGTTCCCAATGACTCCCAAAAAGGAGTCAATTGCTCAGACTTTTAAGAATTGACTCCTAAACTCCTAATCTCCATTGGTAAGGTGTCACATCTGACTGAGTCATTCACTTTAAAAATTGCTTTTACTCCTAGGTTTGACAATGTTATTAGATAATAATGCTGAAATAAATTATTTGTAAGCCAATTTGTTTTCATAATTTGAAATTCTGGAAAGTATGTTGATGAAATAAGACATCAAATGACTTCTGACTCCTAATTTGAGCAAATGACTCCACATGCACTTTGTGGTATGAACGACAAAACTCTCTTTAAATCATACTCAATTTTACTCTGATATTAAATATATATAGAAGACAGGACACTCGCCATCTTTTCAACCAACGGAAGTGGCACTGGTGTACCTTGGGCCCGGCTCGCTAATGCAGTCAGTGTAACGTGCGAGAAGTCCAGCACCGGCAGGGTCCCGGCCTTCTCGCGCGTTACAATTACTTAATTAGCGAACTGGACCCAAGGTAAATAATCTACTTCC